>SJYX01009302.1:270849-338480 GCA_006410675.1 Oreotragus oreotragus | reverse complement strand
CCCCCCCCCCCCCCCCCCGCCTGACCTGCTCTTTTCCTTCCCATCCTCCACTTGCTGCCACCTTGGGGGAACTCCTGGGATGGCTGCTGTCATTTGCACCCTGTTAAAACTTGAGTCCTTTCCCTGCAGGGCTGGCATCTCTGTTTGTAACCGGCGTTGCCTGGTGTGATTATTTGATTAACATGCGCTTTCCCTTTAGAGGGAGAGCAGGGCAGTGTCTTGTGCGCAGTGGACGCCCAGTTCCAGTTGGTTGGCTGATCGGAAGGGCTCATGGAGCAGCTTGTGGCCCTTCCGGGGTGGGGTGTGTGTGCTGGTGGCGGGGGGCGTATGACACCTGCCCAGGCGGTTTTTTTCTTGGGGATTCCAGGTAGGAGATGTTTCAAGCCCAAGGACTGTCATTGTCCCTGATGTCTGTGTCACGAGTGACCTCATTTCTTGTCCAGCCTCATTCCTGCACCCCGGCCCGCCCCAGGCCTCTCCGGAGCAGGCTCCCTCGCCTGCTCGCTCTCTTGGCCAGGATTTTAACATATATCACAGGCTGGTAGGCTAAGAGCTGGGGACTTCCCCTCACCACACTCAAAGCCTTTGATCTTTTGCTTTGGAGGTAACATCAAAAGGAAGGCTGAGGAAGACAGCCAGGCTGTGAAGTTCAACGTTCAAGTTAATAGCTTGACTGAAGGTTGTGTTGCGTCCTGGCAGCATCGCAGAGGCTGGAGTAAACATGGCGATTCCGCCACATTTTCCTGGAGATGGAGCGCTGCTGTAAAAAAAAAACCCCTTCATTTGCATTTGGAATGAATTTTCGGGCTGCAGGGAGAGCCTCTTTCCTTCACCCCCTTTCTGGGGGAGAAGACGTGTATTGAGGGTGTGAGGAGGAGGGGGAAATGGAGACGAAAGGGACGGTGAGAGAGGGGTGACCCCACGGATGGACCACACCCTGGCGGTGCCGCCGTCCCTGATTCCAGCGTGAGCTGTCTGCCTGCCTTTGCGCGTGGCAGCTCTGTACCACTTAGTGTTCCCGGGTTAGCTGGGTGTTTCTGAGTTCTGATGGAATCCAAAGAAGGCCGCAGGCAGGCAGCTGGGCTGGGGCTGGGGGAAGTCTTGTGCAGCCCGAGCGGTGCAGCAGTGAGAGGGCAAGCCGGCCCCGGAGCCAGGAAGGGACTCACGACGGGGGCCAGGGTGAACTCAGCCCTTCAGGCTCCTCCGCTGGGTGTTTCTCCACCGAGCTCTGTGGGCACTTCTGTGGAGGTGGTTTCATTGGACGTTTTCTGGAATGCTTCTTTTTCGGATTTTCATCCAAAGCTGTGTTTGAGTAGTTTTCTAACACTTTCGGGCCTCAGCACCTTCGGCAATGATTTACTTTGGGGGGTTGATTTTGCTTCCTCAAGCTGGTCATCTTCTCCAGACTTGCCTGGGTTCTCTCTTTTGTATCTCAAGCTTCCTGGGTGCTTTTTGCTCCTGTCACTGTCCAGCCTTCAGAGCCACTACTCCCCTCTCACTCTCAGCTCTCCCTTCCTCCCGGTATTCACCTGTCTCTCCCTGCAGGGTGCTCCAGTGCCGCCTTCCCGCCCACCCCGCTGCCGCTGCCAACCCCCTTTCCTCAGGATCTTTCAACCCTGATGAGTTCAGCATGGCATAACCATAACTCCCGCTAGCTTTCTTTGGTGTGGTTTTTTAGGTTCTCTCGTCCTTTACCCTCTTCATGATCTCTGGCATAACTGTATGCCACCTGCACTAATGTTTTTCTGGTGCGTTCACATGTTTGATTCACTTCTTTAAACTCAGTTGCACCGTAAGTCTTAACATCTGTGAAATTATGAGTTCGATGTGCTAGTTATTATTTTTTTCCTGATACACGTGAATCTAATCCTGTTACTACTCAGGTAACATCTTGTACCACCTGAAACCGTGCTCAGGCGCCCCACAGTTGGGAAGACAGTACTTTAAAAGAGCAGTCCCCACCTCCCACCTCCGCTTCCCATTTTGGTGGCTTGCAGCTTTGCGCATCTGTTGACACTTAGCTTTCTCTTTCTGCTCCGGAGGCCAGCTGACCTCTGCTTAGCTCCTGCTTGTATTCAAAATTCTGTGCAGGCCATGGTTTTAGGCTTCTGGAGATCAGTTTTACAGTGACTAGANCAGTCCCCACCTCCCACCTCCGCTTCCCATTTTGGTGGCTTGCAGCTTTGCGCATCTGTTGACACTTAGCTTTCTCTTTCTGCTCCGGAGGCCAGCTGACCTCTGCTTAGCTCCTGCTTGTATTCAAAATTCTGTGCAGGCCATGGTTTTAGGCTTCTGGAGATCAGTTTTACAGTGACTAGAATTCATTCCCTGTCAGACGAGTTCCTTCTCCATCGCTTTCCGTGCTGCCTGTCTAAATCAGTAGACGTTTTCTCCAAGTCCTCACATTGCTGCCATTTTTCAAGGTGGATGGTGAAGCTGGCTGGGGCAGCCCGAGATTGCTCTGGGTTGAGTCACCTTCTGAAAGGTCTCTGCAAATCCCTGCCACCTCTTGATCGGAGTTGTTGGCATGACTTTCCTGTGGTTCTAGGTTTTCAGCCCTTGAGGCTCTCAGCTGCATTCATTATACATGGCCACTGGGCATCTTCTTGAAAAGGCATCTCCTGCCAGTACCGGGTGTGGGCTTCTGGATAGCCTTAGAAAATACAAGATGCAGGTCTCTGGGGAGGGGTCCCCAGAATTTTAGGGACGCATCCTGAAGGACTGCCCTGGGAGGGTGCTGCTGCTTGTAATCCTTCAAGTTCAGTGACCGTTCGGGCTTGCCTCAGATGGGTGTTTTTTGCCCAGCTTAAAGCTGTAAAGGGCCACTGTCAAATTTGTTTAGCTTCTTAAGTCATGTTCCTTAGTGGATGGTGAATTGAAGCTAGCATTTCTGGACAGAGCCTTTCATACATTTAAGAAAACCTGTCGGGTCTCCTGGGGGAATGAGGCAAGGGAGAGATGAAAGACTTTCTCCAGACCTGCTTGGTAGCGTGGACTGTTCTTTTAGGTAATTAAGGGAGACTATCAAAGATGAACACACGTGTCCATTTACCTTTCACTTGGGGGTCTTAAATCTTTTCTTGGTCTCCTTTAACTATATACTTGTGAGTTACCTGTGGGCCCCCGTGGGCTCCATTTTCATTGTTCTCCACCTCATCTGCTGAGACAGACCATTGGAGATTGAAGAATCGGGTTTTGGGGGGTCTTTGGCAACTTTGAGTTTTCTTATGGCGTCTGTAGAAGCTTGCCTCTGTGTTCGCTGGGCAGGGCCTTCTAGTGAGTTTCTGGGGTGGGGCAGCCAGGTGAGGGCTCCCTGGAGCAAGTGCTCAGAGTGTACATCTGAATCATTTTCTCCTACCCATGGATGTCTCCTACCCTTCAGGTATTAGGATAGTGCTCCCCCCAGTGTGTTGCACATTTGAATCAACTGGACATCTTTTATAAAAATGTCACTACCCAGGGCAGAGTGAGGTATCAGTAATTGTAAAGATCCCTAAGTTAGTCCAGAGTTTAGGGACCACTGCCTTAGGAGAACAAGACTAGAATCATTTGCATTCTGAGTCACCTATACTGATCATTCACCAGGTCAGCATATATATCTGTATGAAAGCAAAAGTCACCCAGTCGTGTCCGCCCCTTTGCTATCCCGTAGACTGTAGCCCACCAGGCTCCTCTGTCCATGGAATTTTCCAGGCAAGTGTACTGGAGTGGGTTGTCATTTCCTTCTCCAGGGGATCTTCCTGACCCAGGGATCAAACCTGGGTCTCCTNTGTCCGCCCCTTTGCTATCCCGTAGACTGTAGCCCACCAGGCTCCTCTGTCCATGGAATTTTCCAGGCAAGTGTACTGGAGTGGGTTGTCATTTCCTTCTCCAGGGGATCTTCCTGACCCAGGGATCAAACCTGGGTCTCCTGCTTTGCAAGCAGATTCTTTTACCAATCGAGCTACTAGTATGTGTAATATTTACATATAATATGTATAATATTTACATACTTAGAAGAGTCATCTCAGTGATCCTTGAACAGTTAAGGAGGTAGGTGGTGTGGTCCTCATTTTATGGGCAAGACGGCTGGAGTTTAGAGATGTTTGAGCACCCTGACCAAGGTCACTGTGTGGTCTTCGGTGGAAGGAGGCTTTGAATACAGGCGTATCTGTCATATCTGTCTGTCTCCAGAGTCCACGTCATCGCCCTGCTTAAGGACCTGAGGGGTGGGGGTGGAGGAATTGCTCTGGTGAACTGGAAAACATTTGGTACCTGCATGCTTAAGCCTTGACATTTGAGCAGTCATTTTCTGACCTAAAGATTAGAAGATTCCAGGTTGGAGGAAACCACATGAGCAAAAAGGCCCACGGGGTCATGGAGTTTTCAGAGAGGCGGGGTGGCTGCAATACCGTGTCAAAGGGCAGTTAGATCTAGTGGTGGCCATGGATGGTTCAGAAGCTGGAATGGTTGTTTGGGATTGTACTGTGAAGGACCTTGAATGCTATGTGCTAGAGAGACCTTAAGTTCTCATGGGCAACTGAATCCTTGGGAGCACTGGTTAAAATGCAGGTTCTGGTACAGAAGCCCTGGGACAGGGCCTGGAAGTCTGCATTTCTCCCAAGTCTCAGCACTTGCTGCTGCTGTTATTATACCTGTTTTTTGCAGTGGTTCTCAAACTTTGCTGCATGAGAGTGTCACCCAGGCAACTTAAAATGCTCATGCCCCGGCCATGCTCCATTCCAGTTAGGTTAGAATGTCTAGGGGGATGGGAGCCTAGATCACGGGATGTTTAAAGGATATTCAGGTGACTCCCGGGTGCACGGTTGAGAAAGGCTGCTCTAGGGGGTGGGATGGTCCTTGCTGAACTTGAGCTGGGGGACTGACTGCTCCATCTGTAGAGTGGAGAGGATGGATTGGGTGGAGTTGAGAATGATTGCAGTTGTTTTCTGACTTTATTCATGAAGTCTGCCATATTTGCTGAGTGCCTACAGCAGGCCAGATACTGTTCTAGGGGCTGCTAAGATGGTCTTAACTAGCTGGAAGACGGGTTCTGAAAGAAGAAGCATTTTAGGAAGGATGATATTCAGAAGTTTTGAATTACAGGTAATTTGGTTGGGACCCCAAACTGAAATCTATTTTTCTTGCTGTGATGAAAGGGTTTGGTGGGCATTGACTAATGAGCTGGTTCAGTTCAGTTCAGTAGCTCAGTCATGTCCAACTCTTTGCGACCCCATGAATTGCAGCACGCCAGGCCTCCCTGTCCATCACCAACTCCTGGAGTTCACTCAAACTCATGTCCATGAACTGGTAGAGGACCCATTAACTTGCTCCTGCACCCAGGTCCTGTAGAAGCCTTGTTATTCATGAATAAGCACCTGCCCGGCCCATAACCATTTCTGCAGTTTCCTTAGCTACTGCTGATGCTGCTAAGTCGCTTCAACCGTGTCCGACTATGCGACCCCATAGACAGCAGCCCATCAGGCATCTCCGTCCCTGGGATTTTCCAGGCAAGACTACTGGAGTGGGTTGCCATTGCCTTCTCCACAGGTTCCTTAAGGATCTTCTCTAAGGAATATTTGCTTTTCATCTTTGGGGGTCCCTTTAAGTGTTTGGAGGAAGTAAAACATTTTTCTTATAAATAATGCTCATCTACAATTCACATTTTTCAATAGTCTCTGCTGATTGGAGAGACCCTAGAAGTGGTGACTGAGGCTTTCTGTATATCTTACTGTCTCAGAACCCACGAACGTGTGGCTGGAACTTAACTCGGATCCAGAAACTAGTAATGTTAGCATGTGAGAACAGGGGTGCATGAACTTAGGGAGTTGCCTCTAGAAGAGATTGGCCTCTGAGTAATGGGGGTGGTTGGACAGAGAATGTGTTAGTTTCGGGTTAGCATGCAGCTGAAACTCTGGCGCTCAGAATCCTGAAATAGGACATGCTCTGCATTTCCCTCCCAAGTCCTCATGATCCAGGAACTGTAAAAGGCATAGGTAGGAGGCTTCAGGACTGTGGTGGGTCTTGTGAAAGGGCCATGTGGTTGTAGCCACCTAGTTTATGTATCACTCTATCTGGAACCAGATGAATCCTATCGGGTAGTTTCAAGGCCCGACGATGTTTCTGGAATGGAAGTACACGCTCGGCACTTGGGAGCTCTGTTCGTTGATAATATTGGTGTGTGAATGCAGGAAGCCTGGATCCTGAAATGAGCAGACTCCATACAAGGCTCAGAGTTGTGCCCCCTCTTATTCTTAGAAGTGCCCTGGCTTGGCCAATGTGCTGTATGGTTGTTGCTGTTACTGTCTGAGATGGGTGTAGCCGGTGACCTTTGCATCACTTGATGAAGTCATAGACTAGCGCTAGGGAGAAAGTCGTGGGGTGGCTTTGGCCCGTGACCTCGCTGCTACCTCCCCTCTGCCATCTTCAGGGCACTGTCGTCCTGGGGAGAGTTGGGAATTTTTTGTGCATTAGAAATCCTGAATTTTTTCTGAGTCCAGGCTGCATCAGCTCCTTTCCTTGGCTGTCTCTGCAGGATTCTGGAGGAATAATTAGTTACTGTTTGCAGAACACTTTGAAATGCTCAGATGAAAGGCAGCAGAGAAGCACAAAGTAGTATTATTTATTATTAGTCTGAGCCAGAATGGGCAGCCCCTTCTGCCAGTGCCAAGCCCATTCCTTCTGCTGTCTCTTTCCGCCCGACAAAACTGAAGAAGATGTGGGGGATCGCAGTCAGTCTTGTACCGTCTGCCTGAGACTGTGCCCATGTGAGGTGAGAGAAGCGTGGGCACGCCGCGAGTCCAGAGCAGGGACCTCTTGACCCCGGGTCAGCCTGGACTACCACGCCTGTGGGGCGTGGGGTGAGCGGGGTTTGCCTTCAGTCGTCCTTGCCTGTGTTCCACGTACTGTGATTTTTAGTTTCACTTGATTCAGTGATATGAGTGCTAAGGAATCTGCTTCCTGGACACCCAGATGTACTTGAGTCAAGAGAGTTGGGAATGAGAATGATCTTTTGCTTTGGTGGTTGTTTTTCAGTCGCTCAGTCGTGTCTGACTCTTTGCGACCCCATGGACTGCAGCATGCCAGGCTTCCCTGTCCTTCCCTATCGCCCAGAGTTTACTCAAATTCATGTCCAGAGTCGATGGTGCCATCCAACCATCTCATCTTCTGTCATCCCCTTCTTCTCCTGCCCTCAATCTTGCCCAGCATCAGAGTTTTTTCCAGTGAGTCAGCTCTTCGCATCAGGTGGCCAAAATACTGGAGCTTCAGCTTCAGCATCAGTCCTTCCAATGAACATTCAGGGTTGATTTCCTTTAGGATGGACTGGTTGGATCTCCTTGCAGTCCAAGGGACTCTCGAGTCTTCTCGAGCACCACAGTTCAGAAGCATCAATTCTTCAGCGCTCAGCCTTCTCTACGGTTCAACTCTCACATCACATGACTACTACAGATACCATAGCTTTGATTAGATGGACCTTTGTCAGCAAAGTGACGTCTCTGCTTTTTAATAGGCTCTCTAGGTTTGTCATAGCTTTCCTTCCAAAGTACTGTTCAGACTGATTCATAATGGCCTCAAGTACGTGTGTATCAGCATTTCCTTTCCTCATCAGGTGATAGCATCCCGAGGCTGGTTCCCTGCAGTTCGGGCAGAGCAGGTTGACTCTGTGGCTCTTTTCCCTTCTTCAGTTAAATTTATCAGCTGCCTGGTTGGTGGGCAAGATGGGACTGCTGAGGGAGGAAGGGAGATCTTTGGGCCAGTCCTTTCTGAAATGAGAGATTTGGTTTTCCTTCTACTTATCAGCAGAATGATTGCTGCCCACCCCCAATAAAATCCTTTGCAAGTTATCCTGACATCTTCTGACACAGGAGCGCGGTGTGAGCCCCCGGCAGCCTCTGCTGCCTGGTGTTCTGTAAACTCGATGGTGTGTCTCTGCCCCGAGGCTCAGAAACCCAGAGGACTGACCACTTCTTGAGGCTTATCTCCAGTTTGCAAAGAGCCCCCGGCGAGAAGAGCTGTGGATTCTTGTACCAGCAGCTCCCCGGCATATTACCTTCTCCTCTTGGTCTGCTGTTAACATGGGACGGCCAGGAATAAGCTCAAATCCTAGTTTGCAGTGAAGCCAAAACTTGACCTCTGTTTTCTATACCTGAACTGTTTCTTGTAGGCCCCGTGGATGTGGTTTATAAGACTTTCCTAAACCGTGAGGGATTTGAGTCCCATGGAGTAGTAAGATGTGGGGCGGGCCTGAGAGGTTTCTGAGTGATTTCCTCGGTGAACCAGGCATGAAGGGCCTGAGGCAGTGGGGAGAAGCGGGCATTATCCCTTTCTACCCCTGAGGAAACAAAGGAATTGCCCAGCATGGAGAACTAAGCCTCTTTCTTCTTGGTCCCTCCTCGGGTGTGCTTTGCAGCTGCCCACACCATTTCTCTCGCCGGCCCTTTAAATTGGCCCCTCTTGATCGCAGCCTGGCTGAGAAGGGCTCTCCTGGATGTGGGCCTTTGCGTTGGAGTCAAGGGGAAGGTTGGCCACCCTTTGTGGCCACTGGGGACTTTTCTTACTTTCACCTTAGAGGGCATGCACCCTACAGAGTCTCCTAAGGAAGAATCTGATTATTGGAGGAGCCAGACATAGCTTTCCTGATCACCTTATTTCTCAGAAAAAAGACAGAGGAACCAAATTTGTATTAAATTCTTTGCTGGGGTCTATTAATTGTGTCTCATTTACTTCTCATAGCAGCTTTAAACAAGCACAGTATGTTTATGTTCATTTTACAGCTGAGAAAATTGAGGCTCAGAGAGGTTCAGTGGAAACCTTTACATGTTAAAAATGCATCTTCTTTGCAAACCAGGCTTTTGTGTAGCATATTAAAGAGGGCTGGGGGGAGCTGAGTCAGGTGGCATCGGGCCGTCGACACATAATTATGGAGTAGGCCCAGTGCTGGGTGATGGAGGAACTGCTGGTATCTCTAAGAGGCCTTGAGAAATTGGATTCGTATCCCCCAGTTCATCTCCCATCACTGACGAGGAAACAGGTACATTTCCATCGTGATGGTGAAGATTCCATGACCTATGGCAAGCGCTTGACCAGTGTCTGGCATGTGGCAGGCGCTCAATAAAGATTAGCCTCTCTGAAGATGTGGGAGGAGATTAAATTCCCTCTCTGGGTATGTGGCCCTGCTGTTCTCTGCTGCATTCTCTCTGTGCTTTAGGCGTTGAAAATGTCCTTTAGGCTGGGGTGAGGTCCTTGATGAGTCGGTATTGAGAATGGGTGCAAGGCACTCAGCCAGCCCCGAGTCCTTTGAAGGAGCCTTGCTGGGTTGGACAGCCAAGTGTCTTGTTTCTTTCACTTGCTGAGTGCCTCGCACTCGCCAGCTGCAGTGGCTAGGAGCTGGAGAGAGGTGAGCAGGACGTGACCTTGGGAGGCAGCCATGAGAAGCAGGAAGCAGAGTACAGTTATTGTGGGTGTGCTGGTGGCAGTCTGAGCCGCACCCAGACGTGACATGGGAGTGAGAGTGGGTTTCTGGGGCCAGTGGGACACAGCATGTGAAACCCAACATGGGGTTCTCCCTGTGACTGAGGCACCTTTGAAGAAGTCCTCAAGAGGCTCCAGGGGAAGCGATGCCAGACTGTGTCCCCGGTTTGTCGGAGGGGCTCCCTGGTGGTTTTAGGGGCCCGTTTTATCGCTTCCTTCTGGAGAAGCGATACAGTGACTTGACCCCAGCGAACATAACCAGTTCGAATGTCACCAGACATGGTGGCCCCTTTGACCTTTTATGTCCTGCGTAAGTTGTAGCTATCTGCTAGTTTACTGGAAAATAGGTTTTTTTAAACATTTTTTCTTTAGGAGTAAAATGGTGTGTTAGAAAATATAAAGCGACCAGAAAGAATGGTCCACGATCCCACTACTTAGAGAAAAATCATCACTAAGGGTAGTTGCTTTTTCTTTTTCAAAGTGGTGAGTAGACGAGTGTTTTGGCTATATTGATTTTTCAGGGATGCACATGATCACATGGACAGCCAACTTTTTCTTTTTTTAAATGTGGATTTCAGCCGGGTTTGACACCTGCCCCTGAACGAAAGGAAAACCACTGCCGCATCTGTTGGTTTCCCTGTGGCTGGCATCGGGGGAGGCAGGTTGGGGCTGGCATCGGGGGAGGCAGGTTGGCGTCACGTTAGAGACTTGGCAGCCCAGAAGCACTCTGTCGGCGTCTTTGTTGTGACCTCTGAGCCAGCGACAGGCGGAGATGTCACCTTTGCCCTTCTTTAAAAGCAGCAGTAATAGGTGGTGAGTGGATGGATGCCTCTTAAAATGCTCGGAAGTGCTGTGGCCCTTGGGTTGAGCTTTTCAGAAGTAAGTATGTGTATTGTGTTCTTGTAACTAATGATTCTTTGAGGTCTGAAGATAATGAGTTTGGAGGGCAGCTGTGCCACCATACCAAGTTACCTGAGGGTCCCGGTCACCCAGAATGTGCCTGGCCTACTGTAGGGGCCTGGAAGGCTCTTTCGATTGATACAGGGCTCCTCGTCCCTCTCCCTCCTCCCCCTTCCCTCCCTCTCTCCCTCCCTCCCTCCCTCCCCTCCAGGGTTGGAGGACTGGCTCGGCTTCACCTGATGGGAAGGTGCTTTGCTGCAACTCTGCGCATAGCAAGTTCCCAGTGGCAGTGAGGCCAGTGGATGCTGGGCTGGTCCATTCCTCTAATAACAATATTGCTTTTATAACATTTGATATGATATTTTACAGTCTAAGTGCTTTTCAGATACCTTACTATTATCTTTATTTTATAGTATATATTAACCAGGGCTTGTCTGGGGAGACTGGAGGTGATTGTGGGGAAAGAAGGAAGGGAGCTAATCTTTTTATTTTTAGATTTATTTTTAATTAGAGGATAATTGCTTTACAAGGTTGGGTTGGTTTCTGCTGTACAACAGAGTGAATCAGCTATAAGTGTGCGCACATCCCCTCCCTGTTGAGCATCCACGCACTCATCCCAGGGAACCAATCTTGACTGAATCCTGAAGCTCGGCTAGAAACTGCCAGGCAGCTAGATACTGGTTTAGGGGAATCTTGACATTCACCCCATGAGGGAGGTGGATGAGGGAAATTATTTTGCAGTAACTGGGGGTCAGGGGAGCTGAAATCTCGACTCACCTTCACACAGCAGGTTGGGTAAGAGCTGGGATTTTACACCCAGGTCACTTGACTCTCAGGCCCTGCGAATCTTTCTCCTCTGTCCCTGGCCCCCAGCATAATGCCCGGCTCCGGCATCAATAAATATTTGTCGAATGGTAAATGAGGCTTAAAGAGATCG
This sequence comes from Oreotragus oreotragus, assembly GCA_006410675.1. Classification (NCBI taxonomy): domain Eukaryota; kingdom Metazoa; phylum Chordata; class Mammalia; order Artiodactyla; family Bovidae; genus Oreotragus; species Oreotragus oreotragus. The sequence continues at coordinate 327,193 of SJYX01009302.1, read as the reverse complement.
TGCCCGCTTGGCACTGGGGCATAGAGAGACACACACGTGTTTCCTGCGCTCCTGACCCTCACTTCCAAATCCTGTGACCTTGGGCTGGTTGCCGGGGCTCTCCCAGCTCGGTTTCCTGAAAACTTATCTGAAAAACTGGGTAAAGGACTTGACAGAGGGCATTTCCTGTAGTAAGAACATAAACGGGAGATGATTTCTCCTGACTTACTGCTTTCTTTTCATTTTTCGTATCACACATCTTCCCTGTTTATTTCTGCCTCTTAGAGAGTGAATTTCTGATGACCAACTGTAGTGTTGGATAAAAGGGAAAAAAGCATTCCTGCACGTGACGAACGTCAGCTTCGTAGTAACAATCATGGTCATGGAGCTGGCTTTTGTTTCTCGAGCACTTAATCATCTCCTGGGTGCCACCACACGAAGTCCTGATTTGACAGTGTCTCTGATCAAAAGAGTTGTTGTACCTCCCATTTTATAGACAAGAAAACTGGAGCTCAGAGAGGTTAGGTGTCCTGCCCAAAGTCTCTGAGGGTCTGAGTGGTGGTCTGGGATTCCCTTGGGCTTCACAGGTGGCATTAGTGTTAAGAATCCGCCTCCCCATGCAATAGACGCAAAAGACGTGGGTTCAATCCCTGGGGAGGGAGATCCCCTCAAGTAGGAAATGGCAACCCACTCTATTATTCTTTCTGGATAATCCCATGGACAAACGAGCCTGGCAGGCTACAGTCCATGGGACTGCAAAGAGTTGGACACAACTGAGCAACTGAGCACTTATTACTGCTGGGATTCCTGCACCAGAATTTGTTCCACTTCCCACTCTTTATAAACTGCACCTAAAACTTAACTCCCCATGTGTTCGTTCTGGACATCTTCGTATCTCACTCGGCTCGTTTACAGCCTGGACTTTTGCTCTGACCATTCTCAAAGTACATGGTCAGCTCAGGAGGAAATCCACTCTGGTCTTTGGACTGAACCAGGGTGCCCATGGCTGATCTTGTTTTTCTGTCTGACTGTGGTGAGCCAGAGGCACCAGGAAGGTCTTCAAATTTCCCTTTCCCTGTGGTGTACCCCTTCTTTAGGCAATATTTTTAGTGGACCAGGTTGTAAATCTTATTGACATCTCCAAAGAAAGATAGAGATCAAGACATGGCCTGGAGAAAAGTGGTAGGTTTTGTTTGTTTTTTTTTGAGATTTGTTTTTTTCCTTAGTCATTTTTCTTTCATATGCACCTTGTAAAACCTCTTTTGGGCGATGATTTTGTGTGGTTTCTTGGTAGCCCTGGAGCAGCAGCTGCTGGGTCTGACCTAGTGGATGGCAGCCCCCTGTTCTGTGGGCCAGCTTGTGCCTTATGTGTCTACTGTTTGCAGAGCATGAAAGGGAAGGATCAGAATTCTGCTGGGGTTGCAGACATTTAAGAACTCTCTTTAAGTCTGAGGGTCAGTTAGAGGGAAGAGATGGCAGTGGCTTAGAACACCAGCCCTGCAGCTGAGCTTTGGTATACCCGGTTGGAGACCAGACATGCAGAAGACCAAACGGGGTAACAGGAAAATTCCACTTGACCAGAAGGCTGGGAGTGAATGAATTGAAGGATCGGGGTGGGAATAATCTGGAGAGGTGAGGCTGGTTAACTAGGGGTGTTTTAGGTTACTTTGCTTTACTTCGAGCTAAGTGTTCATTTCCTTTTAAAGCTTAAGATAGTATCTGAGGATTTACTTTTTTGGATGGTTTAGAATTGTGCAATAGCTCCAGGGGTTTTATTCTGTTGATACTGATCATGTTAATAGCAATATTATTGCTTGTAATGATATAATAGCATTTACTAAACACGTGCCATACGCCAGGCACTGTACCAAGCATTTGATCCTCATGAGAACTTGGGAGATAGGCTTTTGTGTATATTCCCATTTTACAGATGAGAAAACTAATGCTCAGAGTAGTGAAATGATTAGCCCAGGCTCACCCTACTTAGATGGTGTGCTTTGATATCTTTTTTTAAAGAACTCAAATTTTCTTTGAGTGTCAGCACTTGGCTCACATTGGGCACTCCGTGCATACTCTGGTGAGTTGAATGGAGTTATAGAGCTGGGGTTTGAACCCGGGTCTGAGCTGCTTCTGGATGTGATCTAGGAACTTGGTCTGAGTGCGTGCAGCCCCCATGACCCCTGTTTTGCTGCTCTAAGTCCTCACAGTAGTAGATTCGATGAACCCATGGTCCAGAGGAAAGGGAGCAAGGCGACTTGGTGGAGGCAAGAACAAGGCTTCTGGGGTCCTTTGACATTAAAGCCATGGTGTGGACTGTCACTCAAGAGAATGTGCTGGATTTGTGTTTCTGCTTCAGTGGTGGCATCGTGTGATTCGGTTAGTGACCCCTGTGTCTGCAGAGCAAGTTGGGTGGACTCCCGTGGGCCTTTCAGGTAGATGACTGGACAGTCACCTGTACCTGAGGAGACACACTCAGCAGGGCCTCGTGGACTTGGCTTCCCCTCATTTGGGTGTCGCGTAATTGAGACAGCGCAGTGGAATTCACAAGGCAAAGCCCCTTTGCCAGGGTACATAAAGGCAGGAAGGAGGGATCTGTTTTAAATACTCGAATGAACAGTTTCTTACTTTCCCGTTTGCGTGTGGACAGTAATGGCGAGTCGTTAGCAGCTGGTCTGTTTGTCAGGCTCCCAACACGACCAGCCTCTCTGGTGACTTCCTGCATTTATTGCACAAAACTCATGCGTCTCTTTTACTCCCTGCAGTGAGATTGCTCGCTCCATGAACTCAAACCCTACTGGCCTCCTATCACACACATCAGGAAGGTGTAGTTTACAGTGGCACATGACCACTCAGACCCAGCCTAAGAGGGAGGCATCTTGCTGTTCCCATGTCATTATCCTCACTTTGCATCAGGGGTCGGGAAGCTGAGAGAGGTGAAGCCATTTGTCTAAGATCCTAAAAGTACTAAGCTGCAGATCCTGGATTTGAAACCAGGCATTCCAGCTCTCTGCTGGTCTTCAGTGAGGTTTTAGGTTTGTTTTGAACCAAACTGCTTCTTCTAGAAGCTTCTGTCAGCTGACTGCACAATGGGGAGAAGGAGTGGTGACCTCTGTCCCTAGGGTCAGCTCAGGCTAGAAGAGAGCACACAGACGCTGTTAAATGGGTAGAGAGACAGTTCTTAGTTCCTCGCCTTGACGACCCAGCCCCTTTTCGGAGATGAAGCCCTCTTTGACCTGAAGTCTCTTAAGTTCAGCTGCCTCCCCCATCATGCGCTGCTGTCAAAGACTGAGCCCAGAACTTTCTTCTCCCAGATTTTTGGGAGCTCTCAAAGTGGAGATGGCCAGGTTCTGTGGTCAGGGCTGGTTGGGATTACAAATAAACTGAAGCCTGGGAAACTTTCTTGCTATTAATAGTGCAGACCTTTGGGGGAGGGAATAACCAAACTTGATGCTGTTGGAATTGATTTTGCCTGTCCAGATGACATACTAATGAGCTAAGTGGTTAGCTTAGATCGTTACTGCGCCTTCCCCAGCCAAGTTCTTTTAAAGCCTAAAACCACAAAAGCCAAGAACAAGTTGGTTTAGAGACGCACAGTGGCCCTGCTGAGCAAGGGGAGGTGGTCGGCTTGGGCTCACTCGTGGGAGGGTGAAGGTGGCGCTCAGTTCGGAATGACTCGTGTCACCTAACTCTATGTCTTTGCCTGGTGTTCCTTTTTTTTTTTTTGGAACAAGAATTTGTTTTGTTGTCTGGATTCTTTTTAAAATTTAGTTTTTATCTTATTGATTTACAGTGTGGTGTTAATTTCAGGTGTACAGCAGAGTGATTTGGTTACTGGTTTACAGATCCATTCTTTTTCAGATTCTTTTCCCATGTAGGCTACTACGGAATACTGAGGAGAGTTCCCTGTGCTATATACAGTAGGTCCTTGATGATTATGTTTTATGTATAGTAGTGTATATATGCTAACTCTAAGCTCCTAATTTCTCCCTCCCTTCACCCTTTCTCTTCAGTAACTGTAAGTGTATTTTCTAAATCTGTGAATTTGTTTTCTGTTTTGAAAATAAGTTCCTTTGTATCATTTTTTTTAGATTCCACATATAAGTAAAATCATAAGATATTTGCCTTCCTCTATCTGACTTACTTCACTTAGTATGACAGTTTATAAGTCCATCCATGTTGTGGTGAGTGGCATTATTTTGATTTTACTAATGGCTGAATAATGTTCCATTCTATATATGTACCACATCTTCTTCATCCACTTATGTGTTGATGGGCATTTAAGTTGCTTCCCTATCCTGGCTACTGTAAACAGTGTTGTGATGAAAACTGTGATGTGTGTATTTTATTGAAGTATGGTTTCTCCTGGAATATGCCCATGACTAGGATTGCTGGATCATATGCTCTATTTTTAGTTTTTTAAGGAACCTCCATACTGGTTTACATAGTGGTTGCACCAATTTAATTCCCAACAACAGTGTACAAGGGTTCCTTTTTCTCTGTATCCTCTCCAGCACTTATTAGTTGTAGACTTTTTGATGATGGGCATTCTGACCAGTGTGAGGTGATCCTCACTGCTGTTTTGATCTGCATTTCTCTAATAGTGATGCTGAGCATGATTTCCTGTGCTTTTTGAACTTTTACGCCTCTTCCTCACAGAAAAAGCAGCCAAGATGTTGTCTTCTTGATTTCTGGGCTTACTTTGTATAAAGGCAGTTTGTAGTTTTTAGTATTTCCGGGGAAAAAAGGAGTGACCACACTTTGGAGACGTTTTCAGATAATGATTTTGCAAACATTTCTTGCTGTGTGCTCTGTGGAGCACCACTTGCAAACACCTGAAGAACCTGTGTTTTCATATGGCTGAGGTTTGAGAGCAGTTGATCTGCACCCACAGAAAATGGGTCATTTGAAAAAGTTGGGGTGAGGTTGGTGGTTTGAGGGGACTAGTGCCTGGTCTGGCCATGGAGTGAGAGAGGGAGATTCTAGAGGATGGACAGGATGGGGGTTCCCAAAGGAAGCAGAGAGCCATGGCCTCTTAGAGCTAAGAGACCCAGTCTCCAGCAGCTCTCACCCAAGACCAGTCGGAGTCCCGCATAAGTAGCACTCTCCTTCTCTCTGCAGGCGGGGTAACTTTGGCACGTGCTATGCATTGACTCCTGGAGCTGCCCAGTGGGATTAAGTTCCAGTTAACCACATTGATAAGCTACTTAATAATGGACACTTTACTGGTTCCCTTCCTTTCTCTCTCTTACTTCCCTTCTGGTGTTTCCTGGTATCATCTCCTAAGAGAATTATTTGTACTCAAATTCTTATCTCAGGGTCTTGTCCTAGAAATACTTGTTCCTGGTGAATTGAGGTTATTGCTTTGTTGTGAGAGAATTTGGAGATGAAGTGATAGTAAGAAGTGAGTTTATTTAGAAAGAAGCACTTCACCGAATGTGGGCCATCTCTAGAAGGAGAGAGAGAGCTTAAAAATATGGGCTGGATAATTTCATAGGCTTATGAGTGGGAGGACTATTCCAATTATTTAGGGGGGGGGTTGAGAGTTTCAGGAATTGGGTCACCACCCGCTCTTTGGCCTTTTGTGGTCAGCCTCAGAACTGGCATGGCGCTAGTGGGACTATTGTTTAGCTTTTTGATGTGTTGCAATGAGTGCAAGATGAGGCTCAGGGTCTAGTGGCAGCTGACTCTTTCACTCACTATTGTGGACCTAGTTGGTTCTAGCCAGTCCTTGTCATAACTTATGGCCTTGCTGTTCTTTTAAAGATTGTGCTGTGTCCCCTTCCCTCCTGTTTCACACTGAAACTATGAAATTATGCCCCCTTCATTTTGGCTTATTTAACCATCAAGGCTCCTTGACTTGTGTCTAAAATTTAAAAAATGAAGAACAGGTTCTGTCCTTTTCACTCTTTATAAACATAAGTTTTCATAGAAAGATTAGTTGTTAAGTAATTTGATCTTATGGTTCATTTTCCAATTCATCAATTGAATATAAAATTTTATTCTCTTAAATAAAAACATTGAGTGTCTCATGAATGTACAAAATTGTGAAACTGAGGACCCTGTGGGGCTCCTGGGCACAAAAGCCTTCTTGTATTGCCCATCTCTTGATTATAGGAAGTAGGGTTCATTCAGCCTCCATGACCTTCCCTGAGCTCCAAAGGGCAAATTAAAGCAGATGCTAATCCAAGAAGGAAGGGAATGCAGAGAAAAGGGAGGAACAGTCAAGAAACAATACTGCAGCCTTGGAGCGAGGTCCTGCTTCCCCATTAAGATACATATAGCAATGTCAGCTCTTCCATCAGGTGGCCAAAGTATTGGAGCTTCAGTTTCAGCATCAGTCCTTCCAATGAATATTCAGAGTTGATTGAAACCTGTATGCAGATCAAGAAACAATAGTTAGAACCGGACATGGAACAGTGGACTGGTTACACATTGGGAAAGGAGTACGTCAAGGCTGTGTATTGCCACCTTGCTTATTTAACTTATATGCAGAGCACATCATGCAAAATGCCAAGGCAGATGAAGCACCAGCTGGAGTCAAGATTTCAGGGAGAAATGTCAGTAACCTCAGATATGCAGATGGCACCACCCTCATGGCAGAAAGTGAAGAGGAACTAAAGAGCCTCTTGATGAAAGTGAAAGAGGAGAGTGAAAAATGTTGGCTGAAAACTCAACATTAAAAAAAACTAAGATCATGGCATCCAGTCCCATCACTTCATGGCAAATAGATGGGGAGACAATGGAAACAGTGATAAAAATAAAAGTAAAAAAAAAAAAAAGAAACAGACTTTATTTTCTTGGGCTCCAAAATCACTGCAGGTGGTGACTGCAGCCATGATATTAAAAGACACTTGTTCCTTGGAAGACAAGCAATGACAAACCTGGGCAGCACATTAAAAAGCAGAGACGTTACTTTGCCATCAAAGGTCCATCTAGTCTAAGCTACAGTTCTTCTGGTGGCCATTTATGGATGTGAGAGTTGGACCATAAAGAAAGCTGAGCACTGAAGAACAGATGTCTTTCAACTGTGGTGTTGGAGAAGACTCTTGAGAGTCCCTTAGACTGCAAGGAGATCCAACCAGTCAATCCTAANAAGCTACAGTTCTTCTGGTGGCCATTTATGGATGTGAGAGTTGGACCATAAAGAAAGCTGAGCACTGAAGAACAGATGTCTTTCAACTGTGGTGTTGGAGAAGACTCTTGAGAGTCCCTTAGACTGCAAGGAGATCCAACCAGTCAATCCTAAAGGAAATCAACCCTGGATTTTCATTGGAAGGACTGATGCTGAAGCTGAAGCTCCAATACTTGGGCCACTTGATGTGAAGAACCTACTCCTTGGAAAAGACCCTGATGCTGGGAAAGATTGAAGACAGGAAGAGACGGGGATAAGAGAGGATGAGATGGTTGAATGGCGTCACTGACTCAATGGACATGAGTTTGAGCAAACTCTGGGTAGTGGGGAAGGACAGGGAAGACCGGTGTGCTGCAGTCCACGGAGTCACAAAGAGTTGGATGCTATTTAGCGAATGAACAACAACAATCATAACAATATTTTTGAGCTGTTTTGCAGATACTAAAACCCCCAACGTAAGGGAGAAGTTAGCTGCACATTGCCCACAAGCACACCAGAAGGCTGATGATGCTGACTCCCAATTACCTCATCACCAACCAATCAGAAGAATGTCCGCAAACTGATCATGCCCTCTTTGAACCATTAGTATAAAACTCCTTGCTATTCCCTCCAGGCTGGGACACAGAGTTTTGAGGGAATTAGCCCCCTGTGGCCCCCTTTGCGCAGCAAAGCACTAAAGCCATACTTTTGCAAAACTCTGTCTCAGAGATTTAATTCAGAAGCAACATGGAAGACAGAGAAACTTTGGCTTAGAAGTCCAGGCCAGCCTTCGGGAAAAAGGAGATGCTTCAAGTGGCAGGGCTGGGGCTGCTGTGCAGACACTGTGTGATAGACTTTGAGGGCTGGCTTTAATCATGGGACTATCTCAGAATAAGTCAGTAGTTTAGGCGGTAAGAAGAAAAGGCTGGAAGAATGGAGAAATATGAACATCACAATCAGAATCTGGGCTAACACATGTCAGTTCGAGGGACTGAAGTGGATACAAAACAATTTTCTTAAAAAAGTGTCATGTTTTTATATTTAGCCAGATCAGAAAGCAAGTGCCACTCCAGCCTTTAAAATTTGGAAGCAAGTAACTAAGCACTGTTTCATTTCTTTGTATTATATTGAAAGCAGTGCCAGCATATTCAAATAGCACTAATGCTAACAATGGCTAAAAGAACAGAGCCTGATTTGGTAGCTGATTCAGATTTCTTAGCATTCATCACTTTTTCTCTGGAGGAGAACAATTGAGTCGGTGCACTGGGGAGCAAGCAGAACACATGCCTCCCTCGCCTTTGTTTCACGAAATTAATCCTCTTTTTTTTTTTTTAATATTCCACATAGAAATGGTATCATATGGTGCTTACCTTTCTCTGTTGTTGCCTGAAGTTTTGATGGAGGTATGGCTGTCCCTTCAGTGCCTTTGGGTTATTTTGGAAAGTTTCTCTCCCAGCTCAGAGTGTGTCAATCCTTGTGTCTCTCCAGGGAGAAAGTCCCTGTCAAACAACCCCGAGATCCTGTCTCTTCCAATCACCCACTTTGATTATAACATCCATTGTTCTGCTCGCGCTGCCTCTTGGCATGTTCTGGTCTTTGTATACAATTAAAAACACACAACAGCGCGCATGTCCCAAGTGACTGGACTGTCCTGGTGCCCCACGGGAGCCTCTGGAAGCGGACAACTGTATTTCCTTCCCCGAATGAGGTGATTGCCCTCAAAATACCTCCTGGTGGTTTATTAGAGGAAGCCACGGGCTGGGATCGGAGACAGTTTCTCCTGCCTGCAGCCTCCTCTCCTGCCTCTTCCTTCTAGATCTTTCTCCCCCCCCCCCCCGCCCCTCAGTGGTATGCTGTCCCCCGGGGTGGGAGCAGCCCCCCGTCTTTCTCCGCGGTGCCTCGAAGCTGAGCCGAGTGGCTTGATGGCGACCTGCCCTCACTCGTCCCTGTGAGGAACATGAGGGAAGGAATGTGGGTGTGGACTTCCCTGAGTGACTGGGCTGCGGCCAGTGGAGTCCGCCGGAGGACGAGAAGTGTGTGGGCAAAGGGAACTATTGTGTGAGGCTTCTCCGGACAGAAAGCCTGCCTTCATCTTTCGCCGCGCCTAATGGACAATTGAGACATTCAGCCGGTGTCTGAAAGGAGAGTGGGCCGGAATGGTCTCGCAGACCTCCCAGACGCGGGCTTGTAGGGGCAGCAAATAGAGACGGGGATTACCAACAGGAGAAACAACTGGGGCTGAGTCCTGGGAGAGAATGTTTATTTCCTTGCTCTCTAGGAGGGATCTGGAAAGAGCCGTAATCCTGGGTTAGGAGTAATTTGTTACAGCAAGATGATACTTGAGTGGCAGGCCGCTTCTGGCTGAGGCAGCAAGACTTGCGTGCAGGGGGGTCGGGGGGCCTCCAGAAGGTCAGCCTCACTAAATCTTCCCCCCTGGCCCGGGGGTTCGTTCCTCCCCCAGCAAAAAGAACTAGCGCCGTTGCTTGACCTTTCGGCTTCCTGGGTGTCGCGTTACGGAGCATCTCCACATGCTTGTCACAGCTAGAATCGGACAATAAAAATTCGGACAGGGAGACCTTGCTGGAGCCACAGACCTCTTTCAAATGTGACAAGAGGGGGAAAAAAAATAAAAAGGAAATGCAGGCTGCTTCAGGGTTTCGTTGGAGTTTGAGGATGGGAGCGGAGGTCTGTCTTGCGTTTGGTTCCTACGTGAACTTGACTAAATTGTTGCTTATTGGTTGCCAGGACTTTCGATGTTCTTGTTGTCAAGAAATGTGGAATTATAGGCAGAAGGCCCTAATCAGAAAAACCCAAGTCTTGAGAGCTCTTGGCCAGGGAGAAAGGAAGGAATTTTTCAGCGTTCTTCATTTTAATATCTTCTGTGATCTGATCATGCATACATTTAAAATAACCCTTCCAGGTCACCAAGACCCTGTTACTCTCTGGCTTCCTATCTCTCAAGGGTCATCTGATGGCTCTGTGTCTTAACAGTTTCCACGGTAGACCCGTAACTTCTGACTTTTAAATCCCTGGTGCAGGTAGGGGAAAAAATAACTGAATCTTAACTCTCTTGAATTTTATATTAACTCTTTTACTTGATTTATACCATTTATCCTTTGAGTTCTGAAAGCTGGTGAGGAGGTCTATCAGATTGTAGGCAGGCAATTCCATGCCCATTTTTTAGATGAAGAAACTGAGGTTTCAGTGACCTGCCCCATCGGGGATAGCGGAGGATGGACGGCAGGATTCAGGTCTCTGAACTCCCTGTGGCTCTGCTGACTCAGCTGCTCTGCCCTGTGTGATTTTAGCCACAAGCCTTGAAACAGCACACAGTTCTGTTCCTCTCTCCCAGGCTGTTCTAATCCAGGGTATCTAATTCAGGGTGATAACAGCTCTCATGGAGTCTTGCTGACGTGCCATTGTAGCAGTCCCTCCTCAGGGGTTTGACACTGACCAAAATCACATTTGCAAATTGTGAGTCCCACAGAACTTTGGAAGATTACGGTTTTTGTTTTTTTAAAGAACAGGTTCACCTGTTTTTCGTTTCATTCTTAGGCATTATGGGTGGAGTCTGTGTAAATGTGTCTGTTCTCTCCTGCCCCGCTGGTCTCTGAAATGAATGTGAAAACTGTCAAATGACTTGGTACTTTTTTTTTTTTAATTAGAAAAATTGAGATCTAATTCATATACTGTTAAATTTACTCACTTAAAGTATACAGTTGAGTGGGTTTCAGTATATTCACAAGATTGTGCCAATGTCATCACTATTTCCAGAACATTCTCATCACCCTGAAAAGAAACTCTGTACCCACTAGCAGTCACCCCCTTATCCTGTATACCTGTACTGCCTGACAGTCACTAATTTACTCTCTGTCCCTATGGATTTGGCTATTCTAGACAGTTCATATAGAAGGAATCATACCATATGTGACATTTTTTGTCTGCCTTCTTTAAGTTAGCATGTTTTTAAGGGTCATCCATGTTGCAGCATGAGTCAGTATTTATTCCTGTTAGTTGCCAAGTAATATTCCATTGTACGGATATACCACATTTTACTTATCCATCCATCAGCTGAGGCTTGGTGCAGCCTTTTAGCTCAATGTGCTCCATATTCTGTGTTCTCTTGATGGCCATACTTGGACCCTGATCTGCTCTGGGTCCAAGTATGGGACTTTGAACTTATTTTCCTGGTTCTGTGTCTGCATCCACCTCGTGCTTGTAAGGGAGCAGGCGGTAATTAGGACATTACAATCAACAGGACTACTTGGCCTTTTTATAAGAAACAGTAATAAAAAATGTGGTGGCTTGCAATTGAGAAGACTGTAAATGTTTCTCTGTCTAAAGGTAGGTCGTCTTTAGTTTTTCTCTCAGTGTGAGGCCCCTCCATCAACACGCGAGCCTTTGTTGTTTGTCAGCCGCCATCTGGAGGCTGTGGGGATGAGCTGCCTGTCTGGATGCTGAAGACCGGGCGACCTGAAGTCTGAGGACCAGGGCTTCTCCTCTCGAGGTTTTCCAGTGGCTTCATGTCCTCTGACCCATGGCTCAGAGACTTGGGTACTTATAGCAGGGCTGACATTTCTTGGAACCCATAGCTTTTTTTGTGGGGGACTCAGTCTTGAAGCTGGTTGAAGACTGTAACATAGACGGTCTTGGTGGGGACTTTTGGTCCTGACAGAGTGATACCCTGTCTCTCTGAGGCTGGTTTCCTGCTGGTCTCTGTATTGAAGTGGGGGCTGTACCCTTTTTCCCCAATAGGCCCTCCCCTGGGCCACCCATTGCCCATTCTACTCAAGTCTCATTTTGAGTTCTGGCCTGAAAATACCCAGACATTACATTCTGGTTCAGAATCCCTAGTACGTGCATGATGAAGTCACTTAATTTCTCTCTACCTCACTTTCTTTTAAAACGGATTTGGAGATTATCTGCTCTGACCGCTTAAAAAGGATGTAGTGACAATCATTTTAGATGTTTACAGGAGTCTTTGGAAGGGAAGGTGGAATCTGCATATGCTTAGCGACCACTGGTAATTTATGCTAATGACCAATCACCAGGGTCACTTGGCAAGTTGGGAAAATGAAAATACAGACTCCTGGGTCCCCTCCCAGATGGTCTGACTAAGCAGGTCTGGAGGACATTACAGACCTGCTTAATGACCTGGGTCAGGAGAAAAGTTTCTAAACAAACATGCATGGTATATGAACCAGCGATCATGTCCCGATTAAGAACTAAATCTTTTTTCATGATGTTTCTACTTACCTTTCTTGTGTTCATCCTTGTATTGCTCATGAGCTTCTTGTTTCATTGGCTGGGTCCTAGACAGCTTTTCTAGGCCTCAGAATATGTAGTTCACATTGTACACTGGGCATGTGCTTTGTGAATGCTGTAGGAATCCACATGTTAGAGCAGAAGGGACTTGGGGGGTCATGTTCCTCAATTTCCTGCTGTAGACTTAGGCCCAGAGTGGGGAAGAGGTTGCCCAGTGAAGAAGTGAAATTGGAATGATGGCCCAACTAGCGGCAGAGCTGAGTCTGGAAAGTAGGTTTCCAGACTCTTTATCCCAACGTGTGACTCCTAGGAGCACACAGTCATAATTTTCAGATTGACTTTTTCTGGAAAGTGGAAGGGAGGCCTCGTCCCAGCCCCAGGGGCCCATCTGGGTTTGAGAAGAAGGTCCTGGTGACAGCCTTGTACTTCCATGAGCCACTAGCCCATGACCTCGCTGCAAAACCACTGTTGCTAAGTGCAAAAATATCTTAGGGTCCTAAGTTGAATAGTTGGAGAGGTTCAAAGCAGGCAATCCCAAGTTTTGGTTATTGGATTTTGTTTGTTTCTTTGTTATTTATTTGTTTGTTTAGCTTTGTTTCTCCATTACTATCTGTGTCCTCAGGAACTCTTGTAGAAATGATTTTTTGGTGGCCTTGGAGGAATATAGTTGAATGTTTGCCCAGTGACCTATGGGGGAGAAGAAAGATGGTAAATAGTGAAGCTTGGTTTATCCCTTTGGGAACACCTTGAGATGTTCCCTTAGCTGTACCCTTTGGGACTCTGATCCCTGGTTAGAGTTCAGGTGAGGATGCCTCACAGGTGATAAGAAACCCAAGGAAGGTAGAGGGGAGTTGGAAGATAGGTCAGGATGTGGTTGAAACATCTTGGTGACCAAATGTTGGTTGTAACTTCCTGATCATTTATTTCAAAGGATTGTTACAAGTGTGGTTATGAACTCTGAATACTCTCTGAATGTGAAGCAATACTATTAGTGTATGGACCCTTTAGTTATTATGATTAGGAGCAAAAAGTTTAACAGTAAGGATTTTATTTAAAGAATCTTATCTGCCTAGGGATTATCATACTAAGTGACGTGAGTCAGAGAAAGACAGATATATGATATCACTTGTTTATGGAATCTAGAAAAATGATACAAATGAACCTATTTATGAGACAGAAATAGACTCATGGACATAGAAAACAAATTTATAGTTACCAAAGGGGAAGAGGGGAAAGGGATAAATTAGGAGTTTGGGATGCGCAGATATACACCACTATATATAAAATAGATAAGCAACAAGGATTTACTATATAGCTATATTCAGTATCTTACAATAAACTATAATGGGAAAGAATCTGAGAAAGTACACACACACACATAACTGAATCCCTTTGCTGTGTACCAGAAACTAACGCAACCATGTGAATCAGCTTGTCTTCAATTTAAAAAAATATAACAACCAGCCCATAGAGCAAGAGCTATTAAATTGTTTTGCCCAAATGCCTTGATCACTCTTTCCTTCCCTGCCCCCGGCCCTTTCCCCTATATTGTTTTTATGTTGAGAAATGGGGTTGTGACTTTAAGGGAAACATTTCTAAGTTCTTTTATGTCCGTGTCATTGAGAAAAGTAGGGGGAGAAAAAAGAAAAAGTCAATCTTCTTATTGAACTTTTTAAAACCTTTTTTCCTTTTCCAAATTCAGAATATACCCAACCTTCTGAGATCTTTGTTTTTCTTTTCCTAGCTAACTATAGTATATATTCACTTATGTTAATTCTCAACCAGTAGAAATCACGTGTTCCTGAATTTTCTTCTGTGCTGTTACGCTTCATAGGCAAATAATTCCTCTTTAAATAGAACCTCTATCTTAGGTTCTCTGTGGATTTTCAAAAGAAGAAATTCTTAAGACTTTGTTTTAACCTAGGACAGAACAGCCTAATCTCCTATACCCTCTGCATCTGTGTTATTAAGCAGACCAATTTTATAATGGTGGCTCTGGAGGATCCTGCAGGATGTAAAGCCTTCTGAAATAGTCTCACATCGTTCCCACTGTTAGGCATATATGATCACTGTTGACTTTTGGAAACCTGTTGGTACCGATATGAGGGTGGGCTAGAGTATGAAATTAATCACAGATTCGTATAATGTTAACCATGCTGGATAAATTGGGGTTTCGTGATCCCCAGGGCAAAATTGCTTATTGAGAGAAGATGACTGGATTTTCCATCTTCCAGTTTTGAGAAATGAAATAGGTTTAGGGAGTGACAGCCGAGCCTGTTACTTAACAGACCTAATTTTGTGAATGTGTGTTAGGCGTGATCCTCACAGTACGAGCTCCTGGAGAAGCGTGTCTGTGCCGTCAGCATTAATACTCGGCTTTCTGTTGTCTCGCTGTTTTCCTGTTTCCCTCTTGGGGTGAGTGGCTTCTGGTGTGTTGCGTTAGTTGCTCAGCCGTGTCCGACTCTGCGACCCCGTGGACTGCAGCCCGCCAGGCTCCTCTGTCCACGGAATTCTCCAGGCAAGAGTCCTGGAGTGGGGTGCCATTTCCTTCTCCAGGGGGTCTTCCTGACCCAGGGACTGAACCCGGGTCTCCTGCACTGCAGGCAGACTCTTCACCATCCGAGCCTCCAGCCTTTCTTCTGCAAAGCTCATTGATGAGAGCATAATCGTGTTTTTTCCCTTCTAGAGCAAAGTTTTGTCGTAGAGTTGGCCTGGTCCCTGATAAGCCTGCAGCGGGTAGGTGGGAGCAGGTTGCCTTGCAGCGGAGGAAGGATGAGTGAACTTGCACGTCATAGGCTGTGGTGGCAGTGCTCTCAGTGTGGGGCGTTTAGGCAGAGTACTGACATTACATTTTATAAGAAACACAACATGTACAGCTTTCTGGCACTAGTGAGTGAGGAAGACCTCGCAGTCCGGATTTGCCATGAGGATGGTTTCCAATTAATTTGAATTCTTGTAAGATGGATTTTCCTAGGAAAAAGCACCCCTACTGAGAAAAGGCCTGGATTGAAGAGGCTGTCTTGTTGTGGTTGATATTTATATTTAGGTAAAGAATGCATATCAGGCCAGGAGAGGGGAGCAAGGACTTCAAAATGTAAAAATCAAGCCCTTTTCTGGGTGATAGTCATTCTGTGGGAAGGACTGTATTCCAAAAAGAGACTGGCTTCATCTCCATTGAGCAATCTGTCCAGGTTCACGGTGCCCCTTTCCCACGCTGAACCCTGCATTTTGCCCGTGCCAGGGACTGATGCCGTCTCTTGGTGGCAGAGGGGGTTGGCACAGTGGGGGCTCAACTCCAGCGTTGTGATTGATGCATGGGAGATCTGCAGGAGAGGAGCATCTGCACCTCGAGAGTTGATCCCAAAGCTGCCAGGGCACGGCACCCTGACCTGTGGGATGCCTGCCCCGTGGTCTTATGTGGTGACTCCTGACACGTGATGCGTCGCCAGGGTCTCCTGGGACTGGGCGAGAACATCTGGACACGTGGACCTTTTCCAGTCAGAATTGCTCAGGCCTTGGGACTTAAATTTTGGAAGGAGGGATGGTTCTTCCCGTTGAGACTGTGGTCTAGTGGTTGGACCTTGTGACTGGGGTCTAGTGGTTGGACCTTGTGACTGGGAGTCACAGCCAGAGAGCTCAGATGCTTTTCCAAGCTTTTCCCCCTCCAACTTGAGTCTGCCAGTGACGCTTCATCCACAACGTTGCTTTTGGGCCACTGAACGTGCTTTTCTATGCGGTGGCGTGTGCCTGTCTGCCTTTAAGACCCAGTGGAGGAATGTGTTCCATCTGACATGATTCAGGTATCTGCACACTCAGTCCCGAACCAGGGATGGCAAACTGCAGCCCACGGGAGAAAGCTGTCCTGCCTGCCACTTGCTTTTGTGCAGCGTGTGAGCTGAGAACAGTTTTCATTATTTTTAAATGGTTGAAAACCATCAAAAGGAAAATAATATTTCCTGACCCAGGAAAATCACAGTACGTTCACATGGCAGCATCTGTAAACAAAGCTTTGTTGGAACACAGCCATGACATAACACATACATGTATTATGCCTGTAGTGGCTTTGTGTTACAACAGCAGAGTCTAGCTACAAAGTGTAAGATATTTACCATCAGGCCCTTTATAGGAGAGGGCTTCCTAGGTGGTGGTACAGTGGTAAAGAGTCCGCCTGCTAATGCCAGAGACGTAAGAGACCCAGGTTCGATCCCTGGGTCAGGAAGATCCCCTGGAAGAGGAAACAGTCACCCACTCCAGTATTCTTGTCTGGCAAATTCCATGGACAGAAGAGCCTGGCAGGCTACAGTCCAGGGGGTCGCAAAGAGCTGGGCACGACTGAGTGCGTGTTTGTACACATATACACACACTCCTTTACAGAAGAAGTTTGCCAGCCTTGCCTTGAACAAATAAGGGGTGGTCTCCGTGTGCCCGTCCATCAGTGGAAGGGAGTGATGAGAGTACCCTCTCCTTGCCATCCTTGTCATGGATTTGGGCCTCATAGGGACGGGGGTGCCTTTTGGAAGCAGACCCTATCAGGCCCACTTGAATACCTACTTATCACCAGGAACATAGATACTGGAGGTAGCTTTTGATTTCGAAGATTTTCCCCATTTGCCTTTGCTTTTCCTTTTTTATTGGGGAGGGTGGAGGAGGAAAAATTAGAACTGTGTACCTTTTTCTTTTCTTTTTGCTGACAATTCAACAAGCCTTTAAACCACCTTGATTCCTTTCAGGCCATTGGTGGTGTGTATATATATTCAAGACTTTGCCCACAGGTCCAAAGCTTGTTCCCTGAGATATGTCATAAAATGTGATGGCAGTGGGGGCAGGCGGGAAACCCTAATGGGCCATGACCAGAACATTATTATTAAACAAAGGATGAAATGCTTAAGCCAAGATAACCCTATTTACTTATTTATTTATTTTTACAAAATGAAAGTCGGGTAGACTCCATTTCAACAGTTTTCAATGCAGGAATTCCCACAGCCCCGTTTGATTGCAGTTTGTTGAAAAGTTTAATGTTTTTGTAGGCAATTCATAATTTCCACGTTGAGCAGCCCAGAAGGAAGGGAGCCTGGAGCCCAGTGTTGTTTTTATAGTGGGATGGTGGGAACTTTTTTTTTCCCTTCCCCAAAAGGATATAAAACCGAAGTTGAACTGTTGGGAAAACGTGGCGTGGCGATCCGGCCCTTCTGTCAGTCCAAGGTGACTCCCCCGTCAGGTCTTCCTTTAGGACCCAACAGAATAGAATTTCCTGCTGCTTCATGTCTCCAGGAAGGAAGAGATTTTCCTCGAGACTATAATAGTACCTAATTTCCCTTTTCTTCCCTTTATTTATTTATTTTCCCTATTAATAAGGACCAATTGTAGAAGATGAAGGAACCTGGGAAACCCATCACTTTTGCAGGAGGTTAATAACTTCCTTTAAAAACTGCTGGCTTAATACTTAGTTTCCCCAAAAGGAACCTCGTCAGCCTGAGTGCCAGTCAAGGCCCAGGGGATGGGCACAGCCTCCTGGGGACCCAGCCATTCTGTGGGATCGAGTTACAGCGGGATGGAGAGGTTGGGGCTGTCACTGCAGAGTGGCTAGAGTCGGCAGGACCCGGGCTGTCTTCCCCACCATCTGGATCTGGTTAGCTCTCTCTGGGCAGCAGGGCCGAGTCTCATTTCCTCCAACCAGTAATGTTATATAGGCAGTGATCCTGGGCTGCCCTAACATAATTGAAAATTATGTGTATTGTAGGCTCGGAGCGCTGAAATGTAGGCTCATAAAAATACGTGGTGCAGGTAGCCTGCGGAGATTGGATGTGGCACACAATGAAGCTTTTATGTAAAGTAAGAATTATAAGTCTCCGTATTAATATTGCATTATGGGTATGATCATTCTTGGGTGGGGTCCTTGGGGCTGGCCTGTCACCTCCAACAAAGCCTAAATTTCCTCAATCTGGGGAGCTGGTATTTGGATACAATCAGATCAGTTTTTGCAGATGGCCAAAAACTCATCTGTGAATCCAACCCTCTCAACTGAGGGCAGAGGGAGGTGGAGGTGTGTGGTGACTTGGCTTGGCATTTTTCTTCACAGGCTTTTATGTGATGAAGAGGTGAGTGTTGGCGGATGTCCATTTTGGTTGGCCTCAAGGAAATGACTCTATTGAGTGGTTTTGACCAATGAGGCCCATATATTTATGTGGCAAGTGAGAATGGGAAGAAGTAAGGGTGAGACCAGGCAGAAGAGACTCCCGTAGCCCGCAGGCTCGGGTTATAGGGCTGAGGGAGACCATGGAAACATTTACTTCAGTGGCTCTTAATTTGGGATGATGTTGCTTCCGGACAAATGTTTGGAAATGGTTTAATTAAAAGGGTGACTGGGTGGGGTGTGCCTGCTGACATTTCCTGTCTGGGGGCCCAGAATCCTAGAAGTTCCTTGGTGCTTGCGACAGCCCCTCACCCACTCCCTGCACAGCTGGTAACTTCAGTTATAGATGCCACACCGGAAGGTCTTGTGGTGAGTTACCAGAACTAGTAACCAAATTTCCTCACCACAGGAGGCTTCTAGGTGAAAGTTCTGAAGTGGCAGAAGTTGCTGCAACTCCGTCTAGATCTAGGCTGGGTAAATGACAACTCCGTGTGGCTTCAGCTTTAGGTATCACCAAATTTGGTTTTGATTTGCTGGGACAGTCAGGTATTTGAGGAACCCATGGAAAAGCTCGTGGATAGTTTTGGCTCTAACAGCCCACATGGGAGTGGAGCAAACCCTTCTTTCTTTCTGGACTTCCCTTTGCTGTACGTTTTTCTTCCTGTCTGAGTCCTTCTGACTTGACAAGACCTCCTCTGTTCTGTCTTCCTCACCTCAGTCTCTTTCCTCAGAAATGCACCTTCTCTCCTGGCATTCCCTGGCCACCTTCCCCGAGTCCCTGTCAGAGCCTCGCCACGTTCTGTCCTGACTTACCTGTGGTGAGTTGGCCCCCTCACGTGAGCCTAGGCTCTCTGAGGAAACATGATGCTTCGCAGGAAGTCTGTGCATGAGACAAGCTTTAATCTGTGTTGCTCAAGTAAAAGTTTCTACAGAATTAGTAATAAAACTAGCCTCTGGAAAGACCAAGATGGTGTCTTCACCAGTTGACCTTTGGAGGTACAAAGGCTAGTCTGGACGTCCTTGTTGAAAACCTTAGCATCGTGTCTTTAAGTTTTGCTTGTTCGTGAAGTGAAACTGATGTAAAGTCACCAACAAAAGTCAGATGCCTGCAAGTTGCTTACATGTGTGTTAAATATCTCTGTGACTAGACAGGCTGCCTCCCTTCAGGCTCCCACATATGCACGATGGGGAGCTGGATCAAGTGGGTTGTTCTCTGAAAGGTGAGGTGTCACTTTGGACAGAAGCAGCACGCTTGCTCTGATGTCATGTGTTCATTTTCTGTCTCAGAGAAGGATAGAGAAGGGCCCATTTGGTGTATACCTTTGTTTTTCTCTATGTTTTAAGACATGTGTTATTTAAGAATGTCTTTGACCTTTTGTGAATGTAGAAATTGCATTGCGCCCTGTCTGGGCATCTCTTAGTGGAGAAATACTTTTTGCTTTACAAGCTTTGGAATTGGATGAGGAATTCCAGGCTCACCTTACTCGAGTAACTTCTAGTAAAGAACAGCTCATATGTATACTCAGCTTTCTTGAAGGTGAAGGATGATGGCATTTTAGAAATGAAGGTTGTTGAAAGAGCAGATCTGGAATTGATGGGCTCCTTGGGCACATCTGTTGGCTTTGCAGGTGACGCTAGTAGTAAAGAACCTGCCCACCAGTGTAGGAGACATAAGAGACTCGGGTTCAATCCCTGGGTCGGGAAGATCCTTTGGCATAGGAAATGGCACCCCACACCAGTATTCTTGCCTGGAAAATTCCATTCCATGGGCAGAAGAGCCTGGAAGGCTACACAGTCCGTGGGGTTGCAAAGAGTTGCACTCAACTAAATGACTGAGTAGGATATCCATGGCTTGAGACTTCATTACCTTTATTTCTTTAAAGAGAGGTCTCCCTTCCCTTCTTCCCTCTCCCTTCTTCCCACTGGTTTTCTCCAAATGAGGTAGTATCAGTGATATCATTTTATCCCAGGCCATGTAGTCTGAATACAAAGACAAAACGAATTGCTAATAGTATTGGTGCTCCACGCATGCACCTGTTGAACATGAACTCCAGGGAATGAATTGCTAATAGTATTGGTGCTCCACGCATGCACCTGTTGAACATGAACTCCAGGGCCGAGCCTGTCAGCATTGCACGACTTTTCTGTTGTCGGTGTTCCCCTGATTTGCTTGCTTTCGCGTTTTTTGGTGTCTTTATTTGCATTTTAAGTTTTGCAGCTTCTGATCTGTGTGTCATGTATCCTAAGACTCTTGGGGTAGCTGCATCACCTTTCTTTTCTAAATTTGTTTTCCATGTTCATTTTGTTTGCTGTCTCCAGTATCTTCAGATGAAATGGCCACTACTTGATGTCCAGGCGGGGACCCTCCAGAGCAGACAAGCCCTCAAAGATGCGCGCTCTCCGTCGCCAGCCCACATCGTTGTAAGTGACCTTACAGAGATGTTTGCTTCTTTTTTTGTGGGGAGATAAAATGTTCTTTTGTTGATAACAGACCTTGTTTATCAGTTTCTCTTTTGTTAAAAATAGTTCTTTGGGGGCATATTCTTGGATATGGTTTCTATCTAGAAGGCACTTGTTTTTTTGCTATTGGACCTTAATGATTGGTATCTACCTGGAAATGTTCCCACTACCCTTTTCACCTAGTATTGGGTTAGAATCTAGCTTTGTGGGTTCCAGTTAATAGGGCACAATCACCATGCTGTGGGGAAGACTGGAAAAGATATTGAAGCGACTTAAAAAATGTACCCAAATCTTTGCTGAAAAAGTCATTTAGGGGAGGTGAGTTGCAGAGAATTAGGAAACTCAAAAGGGAAATCCTGAATTTGAGACTTTCCAATTTTATTCCCCTCATCCCCTACCCCCAACACACTCACCAATTTATTATCCTAATTATTGGAAAGGAATAATCTAGACTAACATCAGAAAGATTTCATCTGGGTTGATTGATTGGAAACCGAGAGTACAAATGAACTTGGAAAGGCTTAAATTTAATGTGTACATCCATGGCTTTGAAAGTGTGTGGGTTTAACACAGAAAACATTTGTTTGTACTACTAAGAGACTACAACATAAAGTATGTGTCTACATATATTTTTAATGCACTTTCTCCAGATTTTGTAGACTCTGAAAGTGGAGTTTATAAATTAACCTCTTGAGAAGATAACTCAGCCTTATTAGAGTATTTTCTTCTATATATTCCTATCATGAGCTGGACTTCATACTTTTGAAATAATTAATGGAAGATATATTTTTATAATGAATTCATGACAGGTAGAATTATGCAAAGCATGAAACAATTCATGTATATTTTATTTAAGTATCACAAAATGTTATCCATTAATATATTTTGCCTCTGTGTTACTTTTAATTTCTAAAAATGGCAAAATAATTTTCTTAAGTAGAAAAATCTTAAGATACATTGTGTCAAATTTCAGGCTAACTGCCTCCTTATTTTGTAACTTGTTATAATTGAGCATATATTATTTAAGGAGTTTTTCCTCTGTTATGTGAATATTAAATATATATATGGTATGTGTGTCTATCTCACAAAATAATGGGTTTCTGTAAAACCACTTCTTTGAGGCATCGTTTGTGAAAAGGTCTTACGAATTCTTATATTATAAATGAGGCACGTAGAAAGAAGGTTGACATTTCCCAGAAGCTTCCTCCTTCCTCCAGTCCCTCGATAAAACGGATGCTCATAATCACACATGCTCTTACAATGCTGAGATTTCAGGGCTGGAAGTAACCTTAGATCAGCTAGGTCCTACCTACTCTCAGAAAAGGAAATGGGTCCAGAGATGCCTTAAGTGAATTGCCCAACGTCACACGCTGTGTTAGCGGCCAGAGTGGGAACTGGGCCCAGTTCTCAGCTCTCTTTTTGGGGCCTAGTGGACTGTTCCCTCCTAAGGGAGTCAAAAGTAACTCTCTGTGACTTGGTCTGTTTTGCTTTCTCTAAATTGGCTCACTGTCAAAGACAGTGTCATAGGCATAAAGAAGTTGTTGGCTTGGGGTTCTCATGTAGGTTTCTCCCAGAAAAATGAATGCCATGGAAAAAAAAAAAAAACCAACATATTTTAACAATACACAAAGATTGTTTTACAAGTTTCACTGTACCCCTTGAGGGTACAGTGAGAAAGCCAGTCTGTTTCACTCTTCCTGCCTCCCTGAATTTCCCAGTGGGGGTCTAGGTTTGAAATTTATTTTTCTGCTTTTGGAAGTGCTGGGCAGAAGTCACCCATTTCTTTTTGGGGGTAGGGCGGGAAGTGTAGGAAAGGGACGCTATCTTTAAAATCTCTTGGAGGTGTTTCTCTCTTTGAGTCTGGAGGAAAGACACATTTCTTAGAAGTGGTCCAGAGGGGCCGCGGCCCCTTGGTGGGTGTGACCCTGAGGTGCATGTGTTACCCCATGCAGGAGTGGGGTCTGTCCTTTGGGAGAGAGGTCAATGATTGCCCTCCTTCCCTCTGTCTCTCTGACTCCCCAGATCCCATAGGAGCAGTTGCCACAACTTAGGCCCTAGGCACTTTGTTTTCACGTGAACGAGTTAACAGTCCGAGGAGCTGGCAACACATTTTTGCAGGGCCGATGTGGATTTTGGCGCGGGGCGCAGTTTGAAGGGACTTGGGTTTCTTTTTCCTTTGCTGTGGCTTAGGAGGCATGCTGACCATAGCAATCACTGTGAAGCCCACCGCACCCTTCTGAGGGAGACCCTCGTCGATAGAAGCCGCAGCTGGCAGCTGTAATCCGATCTTGTGTTATCTGCTCCTAGGGGCCTAGGAGCGACACTGCATAGAGGTTATACAGTGGGTTGGTGGTGAGAGTGGGCTTTGGGAGCTGGAGAGAGGAGAAAAGCCATGAATTTGGGCAAAAAGGAAACCAAATGAAATACTTAATGCTCGTGGCCTTGGAATGGTGTCTTTAGTTTATGCATCACCCCTGTCATTGTGCATTTCTGCAGTCTTCACGGGACACCAGGACTGAGGAGGAAGGGGTATTGGGGGCGGGGAGGACGTTAGTAGAAGGAGAATGGAAAGGTAGGGGGAAGAAAGTCTGGAAGTTGCTGACCTCTGGGTCACGTATAGTTTTGGGGGATTGAGGAGTCGTGTACCTTGGAAGTATAAACTTATGATCACCTTTTCATTGAACGCAGGGCAGTGTGTCAGCCCAAACCAGCTTGGCAAGTACGGTGTGTCTGTATTTATACAGGGAGCATTCTGGATCATGGCTGATGTATCATTTGTGTCTTTGTATAACTCAGCATTGGCCGGGAGACTAGTTCTCCTTCAGATTCTCTGATGAATGGCTAACTTTTCTCCATACACTGGACTCATCCTTACTTTCTCGTTTTTCTTTTCTCTTGAATAAAAGTTTGTCACATCACAGTGTTTCATCAGACCTGTTTCAAAATAATTGTCTGAGGATTGCTTCCTAATTTCTCCGAAATTTGGATTTATTGTAATTTCGGCGCCAGGCTGTTTCATAATTATTTCTAATGTTTTTATTTTGAAACTAGAGAAGTGTTCGTTCAGCGTTTGTTAGTAATCATTAGGGACTATAGCTATCACAGGTTGCTAGGAAAATAACTTACTGTAGTACTCATGGGGGTAGAATTTTCAGATGGGAATTTAAAACGTTTTGTTGGCATATTTTAATCTGATTGGATTTTTTTTCTCATGTGGTATGTGGGTTACCACATTGTTAAAAAAAAAAAAAAGGATGTGTAGAATGAATGTTCTTAACAAGTGGAGTGCAATTGATTGAATGATGTTTATATGAAGAAGCAAGCCCCCAATACAGCATCTTGTTTATTATAATCTGATGGCTCTTACTCTGTGCTCAAAATAGAGTAGAAATGATCCCCCAAGGGTGATGGTTTTTAACTTTTTTTTTTGACTGTGCAATAAAAAAAAAAAAAGGATGTGTAGAATGAATGTTCTTAACAAGTGGAGTGCAATTGATTGAATGATGTTTATATGAAGAAGCAAGCCCCCAATACAGCATCTTGTTTATTATAATCTGATGGCTCTTACTCTGTGCTCAAAATAGAGTAGAAATGATCCCCCAAGGGTGATGGTTTTTAACTTTTTTTTTTGACTGTGCAAAAAATAGGAATTTATACAACAGATCTGTCTCTCTCTCCCTCTCCCTTGGATTTCTTTTCTTCCTTACTCCCACAGAAATTCATGAACTTTCTAAAGGCACAAGAGCCAGGATCCTCTCTTTTCCTCAGCTTCCGCATACTCTGTTTTGTAGAACTTGCTCCTGTTTCTTTCTCTGTGGTGTTTATATTTTTAATTCTTTGCTCTTTTAAAAATTCCTTCTTCCAAAATGAGTGCCAGGCAGCTGGGTTGTGCTAAGTGGTGGCGTTTGAGTCTCGGCCAGCCCACTCCCAGGGCCCCTATGAGGAGCCCCTCTCTGGACACCGCCCCAGGTGTCTTTGCTGTACAAAGACTTTCATTTAACTTCCTTTGTACTCAGCAAAAAAAGATTCTGTACCCCAAATGGTGGTATTTTGGTATAGTATGTATCTTACAAAATGGCAAAAGGCTTCAGAAGTTCCTACCCTTGTGTCTTGGGGGTTTCCTTTTGAAGTAGACGTGGAGTTTTTACCTTGGGGTGTATTTCTAGCGGTTCTGGGTCTTCTGTGTTTTGTTGTGTAATGAGCATGGAGGTGTGGGATGAGAAAGCTGCCTGAAGCCCGAAGAGCAGAGCCCGCCAGACTGGAGTGTGTACTTCTTTTATTTTGTTGTTGTTACTGCTTAAATGCTGAAAGAGCGCGGGAAGGCTCTTATGAAATATAGCCTGATGGTAGGGCTGCAGACAGGGTGTCTGCTGTTTGAGTTGAGCGTTTTCAGCTCAGAGGGCATGCTGAGTCTTTCGTTGTTTCTGAAGAATTTGGGCATGGGGTGTGGGGGTACTGAGTTGCAGTTAATAACAACAATTACTTGGCGAGCATCCTTTTCGTTATTAAGTACACACGGATGTTCTGCTGTGTTGCTTGGGTTGTGTTCTTCGCTGTGCTGTCGGATGCTTGGCGGCAGTGGCTATTTGGTAGGAGGGCTCTGTCCTGGACACCGAGGTCCAGCAGAACTGTCGCAGCCCCTGCCTGGGTGGGAGGCTCTGTGTTGGGTCCTGCGAGGGGTTACCGGGCCTGTGAGGGTATGTGATCAAGGAGCTGGGATGTCCACTGAGAAGCTGGTGAGGATCAATAGGCCAGGAGTGTCCCCTGAGAAATTGGCACTTAACGTGTGATTTGAAGGATCAGTTGGAGTTGACCAGGTGAAGGTATGAGAGAAGGGATGGGAGGTGAGAAAGTATTCCAGGCAGAAGATAAAACATGTATGGAGGTCCTAAAGAAGAGAGAGGCTGGCTGTGAGAGAAGCAGGATGCCAGCTACGATGGCTGCTGGTCATGGGGCATGGAGACAGCGACTTGGGTAAGGTACGGTGACAATTTGATGTTTCATCCCAACTGCAGTTGTGAAATCATTGAGGGTTTTGGCTTGGGTTACGCTGCTGCTGGTGGGGAAGGTGAAGTGGACAGATTTGGAGGGAGGGGCTGTCAGTAGAACTGAGGGATGGATCAGATGCTGTCAGTGAGGGGAGAAAGGAGGGTCAAAGGTGGGTGGGTGGAGATGCCATTTGCTGAATGGGAAATACTGGGTGGGGAGAAGGTTTGGGGTGGAAGTTCAGTTCAGTTCAGTCGCTCAGTCGTGTCCGACTCTTTGCGACCCCATGAATGGCAGCACGCCAGGCCTCCCTGTTCATCACCATCTCCCGGAGTTCACTCAGACTCACGTCCATCGAGTCCGTGATGCCATCCAGCCATCTCATGCTCGGGGGGGTGGAAGAGTTGTTTTTAATTTAAAAATATTTATTCCAATTTTATTGAGATACCATCAACATATAATGTTGTATAAATTTGAGGTGTACGGTATGTTGATTTGATACACTTATATGTTGTAAAATGACTATTTCTGTTGCTAAAACTGCATCTCATTTCTCTTTTGTGGTAAGAATATTTAAGATCTACTGTCTTTTAGCAACTTTCAAGTACATGATATAGTATTATTAATTATAATCATCATGCTGTACATTAGGCTTCCAGAACTTATTCCTTTTATAACTAGAAGTCTGTAATCTTTGACCAGCATATCACCATTTTCCCTAACCCCTGGGTCCCTGGTGGACTCTCTGTGTGGTTTTTTTAAGATTTCACTTGTAAGCGATACCATGAGATACTCTTGAGAGCCCCTTGGACTACAAGGAGATCCCACCAGTCAATCCTAAAGGAAATCAGTCCTGAATATTCGTTTGTAAGAACTGATGCTGAAGCTGAAACTCCAATACTTTGGCTACCTGATGCGAAGAACTGACTCATTGGAAAAGACNACCATGAGATACTCTTGAGAGCCCCTTGGACTACAAGGAGATCCCACCAGTCAATCCTAAAGGAAATCAGTCCTGAATATTCGTTTGTAAGAACTGATGCTGAAGCTGAAACTCCAATACTTTGGCTACCTGATGCGAAGAACTGACTCATTGGAAAAGACCCTGGTGCTGAGAAAGATTGAAGGCAGGAGAAGGGGATGACAGAGGATGAGATGGTTGGATGGCTGGCGTCACTGACTCAATGGACATGAGTATGAGCGAGCTCCAGGAGTTGGTGATGGACAGGGAAGCTTGGCGTGCTGCAGTCCATGGGGTCACAAAGAGTTGGACACGACTGAGCGACTGGACTGATGCAGTGTTTGTCTTTGTCTGACTTAGCGTAATGCCTTCAGGGTCCCTCCATGTTGTCACAAATGGCAGAATTTCCTTCTTAAGGCTGAATGCTGTTCCACTTGGTGTATGTAGTACATTTCCTTTATCTGTTGGTCTGTTGATGGACACGTAGCTTGTTTCCTTATCTTGGCTGTGTGCGTCACTCTGCAGTGACTGAGGGAGTGCACATCTCTTGGAGATCCTGTTTTTGTTTCTTTTGGATATACACCCAGAAGTGAAGTAAAAGTTGCTCAGTCATGTCTGACTCTGCAACCTCGTGGACTATACAGTCCATGGAATTCTCCAGGCCAGAATACTGGAGTGGGTAACCATTCTCTTTTCCAGGGGATCTTCCCAGCCCAGGAATCAAACCCAGGTCTTCCGCTTTGCAGGTGGATTCTTTACCAGCTGAGCCAGCAGGGAAGCCCAGAAGTGGGTTTGCTGATCATATGGTAGTTCCAGTTTTAATTTTTTTTGAGGACTCTCCATGCTGTTTTCCATAATGGATGCACCAGTTTACATTCTTGCTAACAATATAGAACATTTATTTTTTCCCCATATCCTAACCCAGACTTGTTATTTCTTGTCTTTTGCTGACAGCTGTTTTAACAGGTATGAGGAGGTAATTCTTTGTCGTTTTGATTTATATCTCTCTGATTAGGGATGTTGGGCATCTTTGGTATATTTCATGTACCTTCTTTGGAAAAATGTCTCCTTTTAAAATTGAAGTACAGTTGAGTGAGTTGTATTTTTTTTGGCCACACTGCACATCTGGCAGGATCTCAGTTCCCTGATCAGAGGTTGAACCTAGGCCATGGTAGAGGAAGCTCCAAGTCCTAACCACTGGACCATTGGGGATTTGCCTGAGTTGTCTTTTTTAGAGAGATTAAGATACCAGGTTTCCTGACCCCACAGAGCAGGGTGGCAATATGAAATAGGAGCACTTCAAACTTAATTTACAATTCAGATTTAATGGATTAAATTGACAGCAAGAGTAATGCTGACTGTCTATTAAATTTAGATTTCCACTTATTCAGAATGTATTTATGGAAGGGTGGAGACGTCTCGCTTTCCTTCTCCAGAATTTAGATAAGTAGCTCTAATTGGTCTTTCTCTTGGTTTTTGTGTTTACCATTGATTCAGTCATTGGCTCATATTCATGGATCCTGCAAATATTTCGTGATTGCCCACTGTGTGGGGGAAAAACTATTCTAGATGGAGAGAGAAAGTGGAATCAGTGATGAATGATGATAACAGTGATAGCAAGTAAGTCTGGGACATTTCCTTCGTGCCAGATGTTTTTCCAGGTGCTTTTCAGAAATTGTATTATCCCCACTTTACAGAGAGAGAACTCAGTACAGGGAGGTGAAGTATTTGCTCAACTGTGGGAGTCAGGTTGTGAAATAAGGCGGACTAGCTCCAGTACTCTTGCCTGGAAAATCCCACGGACGGAGGAGCCTGGTGAGCTGCAGTCCATGGGGTCGGGAAGAGTCAGACACGACTGAGCGACTTCCCTTTCACTTTTCACTTCCATGCATTGGAGAAGGAAATGGCAACCCACTCCAGTGTTCTTGCCTGGAGAATCCCAGGGACAGGGGAGCCTGGTGGGCTTCTGTCTATGGGGTTACACAGAGTTGGACACAACTGAAGCAACTTAGCAGCAGCAGCAGCTCCAGAGCACGCCGTCATCTTAACTCCACTGACCCCAGAGACGCTGAGAAAGAGGTCAGTGGGACACAGTGCGTGTGCAGAGTGCTTCCAGGGAAGCACCGGGTGGAGCACCAGCTGACCAGGACAGGCTTGTTCGAGGAGACCCGCTGGCTTCACTGGAGAGTGGGCCATGAGCTTGGTGAGGGATTTGGTTTCCCGGTGTGGCTGCTGCAGAGGACTCACTGACACGTTGTGGGAAAGGAGGGCGGATGCTCTGGGGGCAGGTGAACTTCAGGCGATGTGAGGCTGAGCTGTGCTCTCTTCCTAGAAGCCTTTCCCTGTGCTGTCGCCTCTTCCTCCACTGCATATACACTTACCTCTTTTTTTATTTTTATTTTTATTATTTTTTAATAAGTTCATTTCTCTGTGACTCAACCAGACTTTCTAGAATACTTAAGATGTGTTTCCTAGCAGCGGCTGAGTCAGAACTTTCCCATTTCACAGAACCACGATTAAAGGTATGTGTTTTGTCAAAGCATATAAAGCAAGCCCCAGTGAGCCCTGTACAAATATTAGAATTTTTTTTAATAAGGAACACTATGAGGAGCTAATATTGAGAACCAGGCAACCAAGTTATCTTTGTTTTGGGGAAGAAGTGGTGGATTGGACCAGGTGTACTTTAAAGGGAGGGAGTGGAGTAAACCCCAAGATGGTCCATAATGGTCTGTGGTTAGAAGTCTAAGCTTCCTATCTCCTTCCAGAAAATACTCTACGGTGAGGAGTTCTGAAGTTTTGAGGTTTGGGTTCATGGTGTGGCAGCTGACCACTATGGCAATGGAAATATTCTACCAGGAAGGATTGTGTAAGCTCGGTTGTGTCCTCTTCAGATTAGAATTGAGGCACGCCACCCAGCGCTGTTCCTCTGGTCAGAAGTCCCTCTGCCAGCCTCACTGTTTCAGACACAGAGATGGGGCACCTGGCTATCTTCTGATGCAGACTGTTTGCTTCGGTACAGAATGGACTCAAAGGTCTGTCTCTGTATTGCACGGAAGTCTCTCTCCTTGAAATGCTGACTTGATTTGTGTTTTGCTGTTCACTTCTGCTCAAGCTTCTTCCACTAACCCATTTTAAGACTAAGATGGTAACTCTGAAACATCCTTCCCTCATCACCAAGTTTGCTCAAGATTGTCCTCCATGGTGACTCACGTCTTCAGGGACTGATCTTAAAATGTTTTAAGTATGAAAACTACTCATTTTTGATTGAAAAAAAAAAATCCTACCTCTGAAATAAGTGACAATAATCGTTAAGTGTAGCTTTCCTCATTTATGAAATTTATGTTTGTTGTGGACGCTTTGGAAAATAACCCCTAATCTTGCCAGTCTGATGTTGTTACATTACGAATTGTTTGGTATATTTGATATATTTCCTTCTGGACTTTTCCCTCTGAGTGTATTAATATTTATATTTGTTTTTAACATTCTTGAGCTCCTAGTAGTGCTCAGTATTTTCAACTTCGGGTTTACTTAAAATGAAAAGTGCTTAAGCACATCTTCATGTCATTAAAATTCTTAAGGATTTTTAATGACCACATAATAGCCCATACTATGATTGTATCCCTATTTAGTTTAATCAGTGCCGTATTGTTGGGTCTTTAGGGTATCTCCTTTCGTTTCGGTTATTCTAAATAAACCTGTGATGAACATCTTTGTGTGGCCCCCTCCCCTCCCTACCCCTATCCTGTATTATTTTCTTAGGATAAATTGCTAGGAAGATAGTTACAAAAGAACACAAGTTTAAAACATTTCTTGATATGTAGCCATAAATGTCTTCCTGCTAGATCTCAGTGTTAATAACCATCCTCAGAGTGTGAGAGTTAGATTTACCATGATCAGAATGATTTTATTGTCACTGGGGAATTAAGCAAAAGTTCAGGCTTCCTGGGAAGGATATGCCCTTATTCCATGTTGCTACAGAAAAGAGACCCAGCCAGCCCAGCCCAATTCAACCTCCCTAAGGCCTCTCACTTTCAAAATGAGCAAACAAAAATGATTGCTTCTCATATAGCTAGTAGGTTTTAAAGTCAGCTGATGTTATCATGGTTGTACAGAATGATGTATATTCATTTAAGATACTTATAGAAACAGTTTTTTAGCCCCCCACAATATATGAAGCACATTTAGGGCTATTTTTAGAGGTTTTGGAGTATATTTTTACAAACCTTAAGAACTGTAGTTTTTTACATTTTAGTAGCTCTGTTTTTGACTTTGAGAAAACTCTGGGAGATAGTGAAGGACGGGGAAGCCTGGCAGGCTGCAGTCCATGGGGTGGCAAAGAGTCAGACACGACTTAGCAATTAAACAACAACAATAACAAAGTCGGATCATCAAACTTTTTTTTCTCTTTTGTTAATAGCATATTATTAGGCAAAGATATTATTTATTTGATGCTGTGTATGAGCTTGTTAAGAATATCATCCCGGATTGTGTTTCTGGGAAAACATACCTTCTTTTTAGAAATGCCATTATCTTCCTGTTTAAGATCAGTCCACAGGGAGTGTGGCGGAGGCTGGCAGCCTCCAATCAGTTTCATCCATTTCCAAGTGCTGTGAGTTGTGCTCAGGCGAAAAACTCTGGCAGCTCTGGGCTAGTGTTTCCTGACGTTTGTGTCACCGAGTGTTAATAGGATTGTTAGGAAAAAGGTTCCCTCCTGAAAGAGGTTTAGGGAAGCTCTGGGTTATGCAGTCAGTTTCTTCAGGGCAGGTTCTTGATTCCTCTGGGTGTTTGGAAACTGCAAGAGTCCCTAAAGCGAGCTTGACTGGAGCATTCTTCTTGGCTCTTCAGGGCCAAGATGGGTGCATCTTCTGGAAAGTTGTTTTAGTTTCAGTACCCACTCTGTTTACCCAGCGTGGGAGCCTGTTTTAAATTAACGTGGATGTACTTCGAGCTCAACTCATGGATTTGCCTTTGTTTATGTTTCCAGTAAATAAAACAAAAGTGTGCGTTTGGCACCCGGCCTGTCCTGCTTGTCCTTTCTTGTCTGGCTGATTCACTCTATGCATGGGGCTTGCTTCTTCAACCAGGTTGTAAGTTTCCTGAAGTCAAGGAACCCCGTGATTTTATGTCTTTGCAGGTGTCTCTCTCCCCTTGTATTGTGATGCTTCATTAATTAAGCAGAAAAGCAATTTCTGGTGAGGGACAGGGGTTGATTTCAGCAGGAGCAAGTGTACCTTTATTGTTACCTTCATGGTGCATCGTGGTAGCACCAGGGCTTGCCCACAGATCTACTTTCTAAGTTGAGAAGCCACCCTAATACCTTCTGACTCGCAACTGAGCCTGTGTCATCAGCCCGCTAGCGTTTATGTAAACATGGTTCACACGGAAGCTCCAGAAGGTTGGGCTTGGAGGGCTTTGTCTCTTTCCAATCTTGTTTAAACTGACTGGTCCTTAGGAATCCTATTCTAAGATGCCTGAATTTTTTAGGACAGAGCTTGTAAAATCTAAGACTCAATGATATATTATGGGAAATGAGTATTTCTAACTGTTGGGTATCTGAAGTGGTATTCTGATTGGCTTGTTAATGGCTTGCAAGTCAGATTTTCATCTCTTTTAATCAGTTAATAAAATTTTAACACTTGGATTTTGGAATTATCCCTTGGAATGTTCTTGGAACCTAGGAAAGGAGGGACCTTAGGGGGGTCTAGAGGGGAAAGTTTATTATTCTGTCCATTTTGCATGTGCTGCTGTGCAGGTGAGCTTAGTTGCATCCAACTCTTTGGGTCCTCATGGACTGCATCCTGCCAGGCTTCTCTGTCCATGGGATTCTTCAGGCAAGAATACTGGAGTGGGTTGTCATTTCGTCCTCTAGGGGAATCTTCTCAATCCATGCACTGAACCCAGATCTTTTGCATTGGCAGGCAGATTCTTTACCACTGAGCTACCTGAGAAGATCAGGATGTGAAAATCCTGTGAGTGAGTGGAGTTGCTGAAATGACCACATTTAGAGAGTTATCCAGATTCTTTGTCTAGCCTGGGCTCTCTCTCCCGAGTGCCTGATTGGACTTCCATTTGGATGCCAGACAGACATGGGAGAATTAGCTTGTTCAGAATCCAGGTCTTCATTTCCGCCGGCTCCCCACCACCAAGCCTGTTCCTCCCAGCCTTCACTGTCTCAGTCAGGATCATCAACGTGAACTGATGAATCAGTTGTGCGAGTCCCAAATCTTGGAGTTTATCTTTGACTCTTCTTTTCTCTCACACCCCACATTCAGTCCACTCGCCTGTCCTTTGGGCTCATAATCCATCCACATTGCATATGAGCTCTGCCTTTGAAACGTCTGTGTATGCAAGCAATTTTCGCCCCTCTGTGTCACCACTGAAGCCCAGGCTGCCAGCACCACTCACTAGGGTGTTGCCAGAGCACCTCCCACCTTGTCACCTCCCACCTTGTCACCTCCCACCTTTGTCACGTCCCGTCTTACTTCCTTGGTCCCTATGCTGCATTCCCGTGTTCGAGATGGCCTTGAACCCTAAAACAGATCGTGTCATGTGCTTTTACTGAAAATCTGGAGGATAGATTTTGTCTTTTGAAGAGAAGACATAATGAGGCTGTGAACAGGTACTTAGCTCTGCCACCTGATTAGAAGGTGGAATGTGGAGATTCAGGGACTCAGGATGGAGAGTATACAGGCGGATTGGGCCCAGGACTTGCCATCCTTCCAGTGTGGTGTTGGCTGGAGGAGAGAGGATGGGGGCAGAAGGGGGCACGGAGGTTGACTGAGCCCCCCCTTGATCAGTCCTTTGCCAGTGCAGCAGGATGTGGCTGGTGTCTGGGTCACCCGCTCTGTCCTGCATCCGAGCCCCACCATCTCTGCCGCTGTGCAGTCTGTCTAGCCATGGTCTGCCTGCAGTGAGAAGCTTGTGAGGTGCTCTGCAGGCATGATGCAATCTGTTTTCCCCCAAAGCCTGCACAGCGAGTGGATCCGGGCAGTGATTAAGTGCATCACTGAGACTGCTTGATAGGCTTGAATGAGATGGGGTCACCATGTGCCAAAAGTACAGTGGGGCAAAGGCCTCTCGTCCTTGCTCAAGGGTGTAGGCTGCCCGTTTTGCTCACAAAAACACTGTGTTGCCCAGGTGCTGGGGTGAAGAAAGTATCAAGTGTTTAAAAGGCTGAAGAAGGGAAGGAAGGAAGGAAGGTCTGTACCACGGACCTTGGGACTGAACTGTCCCCGTGGCCCCCAGAGACCATGGTTTTGTGGGGCCCCTATCATCAAGCCTGTCTTTGGACCTGACCTCTGACGTTTCCCCTTTCTAATGCTCCTGAAGTTAGATCCGACTCAGGGATGCATGTAAGATTCTGAGAGCAGTGTTTTCCCCAGCTCTTTCACACTCAAGGGAGAATCAGCCTTTCTGGGCAGAGGGAGAACATGAAATCTAAACAGAAAGGGGAACAGGCTAGGAGGAGAGGCTCTAGGGCAGACCTCTAGGGTGATTCAGTGGAAACACAAGGGAAATAGTTCTGGGGGAAGACGTAGCAGCCTGCTTCCACCAGAGCCTATAAGCCAAATTTGTCCTGACCAAGGCGAGAAGACATTGTCAAAGATGGAAGAAATATGTTTGAATGGGAGAAGCCCTTTCCATGTTTAGAATATAGCTAAACATCTTCCTTCCTTCCTGCCTCAGAGCCCTTCCCATTCTGTTTCCACAAAGCGCTTTATTGGCACAGTCTGTATTACACTTTCCTCTTAAATTATCAAGTTATTTTCGGGAGTTAAGAATAGCATCTACGCAGTGACCCTCCAGTCTAAGAAACCAAATATTAACAGTGGAGCAGAGTCCACTTTATCTCTATGCCAGTTGTGTGTGTGGTTCTATTTCATTTATTTATTTATTTATTTATTTCTCCTGGCACCATCCTCCTCATCCCCTAAGAATAGAGAACTACCTTTCCCCTATTCCGGTTGGTCCAGGTAGACATGATTGGACAAGGGGTAGGCATGTGACTTAATAAGCAGAAATGCTCTGGAGCCTTCACTAGGCAGAGCATT
This sequence comes from Oreotragus oreotragus, assembly GCA_006410675.1. Lineage (NCBI taxonomy): Eukaryota > Metazoa > Chordata > Mammalia > Artiodactyla > Bovidae > Oreotragus > Oreotragus oreotragus. The sequence continues at coordinate 292,247 of SJYX01009302.1, read as the reverse complement.
CTAATTCTGTGGGTCTTTGGAGCTATCCCTGGTGGCTCAGATGGTAAAGATCTGTCTGCAATGTGGGAGACCTGGGTTCGATCCCTGATTCAGGAAGATCCCTGGAGAAGGAAATGGCAACGCCCACTTCAGTATTCTTGCCTGGAGGATTCCACAGACAGAGGAACCTGGTAGGCCAGGGTACATGGGGTCGCAAAGAGTCAGACATGACTGAGCAACTAACACACACACGCCACACACACACAGACACACTCTGAATGGAGAGTGCTTATTTGTAGTGATGTGGGAGAACTAGGATGTGTGTGAGAGGAACGTCTATATGATACCATTTAGCTCTATGTAGCCAGCTCTAACTCTGGACTATCCAGCTAGTCGAATCTTTCAATTTGGAAGCCAATTAATTAGAGGTGTTTTCTGACACTTACAACCAAAGGAATTCTAACCACTACAGTTTTCCAAGCCTTAGACTTATAAAAATGTTGTTTCATGTTTTTAATTTTTGATTCTTTTGAATTAAACATGCTAGAGCATAAAGCTGACTTTTCTTTGTAAACAGGGACCCATATGAAGGAAACATACTTGCCTTCTTTAAGAATGGGTTGATTCCTGCTCACCTACGGGAGTTATATGCAGTTTTCTCTCACAAACAATTTCTAGAGAGAGGCTTGTGTGGGAAAAAAGAAAGCAGTTTCCATGCTTTGCTCCTGTGGTCATGGGGAATTTTGAAAATGAACTTGAGGCATTTTCATGAAATTCCTGTTTTCATATTTTTAGTTTCACAGCATTTTCTCTACTGACTCCTACTTGACAGACTCATCTTTGCCCTAAAGTGCTCTTATTTCTGATCTTTGGAATAATTAAGGAACAGCCAGTTAATTAATAGTATGAAGCGTGGCCCTTTTTGTTGGAAAAATGTGATCTTAACCATCATAAAGAAGGAGGTGCTAGTGGCCTCCTCTACATATCAACACTCATTATTTTATAACCACTGTCTACCAGACCAGGGAGAAAAAACCAACAACGGTTTTTCCAAGGACTGTGAGAAGAGTGCAGTGTTTGTACCTAGATGGAGGCTGGGTAATGTCTGCTTGGAGCACTATGTTGAGAGAGATTCTGAGGCCTTATATCACAGCTCCAAGGGAAAGAAGGCACTGATGGATTAATATCTGGGTGGAGCAGGATGCAGTACAGGATGATCGGGGTGTCACAGCTGTCATTTCTGCTTCAGGCAGTCCACTGTGGGGGAAGAGTGGAAGAAACTGAGCCCTCCACTCGGTCCGTCAGAGCCTGATCAAATGTTCATTACGATGGACATTCTTTTGATTCACCATTGAAACGTTTTTTTTCCGAGATGATGGGAAAGAGCGACATTTTTCATCTGAATCAGGAATGAGAATATGCCTAAGAAAAGGAATCTTGGCTTTGGAGCTGGGCTGTGTCTCAGCTGTCTTGATGAATTTCACTCAGTTCCTCCCGCAGCCAGGAGCTCTTCTTGCCCTCCACGGACAATCGGTCTTGCAGGACATGACGTGGGCCATGCATGAGCTGCAGATTCAGCCCACGTTTGGGGGCATCACACTGGCGTATGTTGGCAGTATACACAGACAGTTATAAAAAAATGGACTTTGGGGGTGAAATCCACATTTCTCCTGTCCTGCCATCCTGTAGTAAAAAGTTGCCTGATTTAAAAAAAAAATCAATTTGTGTCTAAAGAGGATGAGAACTTTAATGCTATCTAACCTTTTATCTTAAAAGGGAGGCTTTAAAAAAAAAAACACAACCAACTCCATGTTTATTTAGTTTGTTTTTGGTGCATACCTGTGATGACTTTCATCCTGATTTATTTTTCACTCTATATGAGTCCAGGCCTGGTGATCACAGCTCTCACGCCAACAATCTCATGGTTAAGCTTTAGAGCATGAAAAATACAAGCCACTGCGAGGCAGTAAGGACGTATGCTGAGCTAGTGCCTGTTTGGATATCCATGTGGAATAAGTGAGTGGGTGGGGAGGGCATGTGTCAGAGAGAGGGAGGGTGGGCCATTGGCCTGGGAAAGCGGGCCGGGGTTCCAGCTGTGGCCAGCACCACATCCAGAGGCCAGCAGAGTGGTTTTGGCCAAGTATTCCGGTGTCTGGATGCCTGTGTGAGTTTCCTCCAAAGGTTTCATTTGGCAATGTGGGATCTGCTGGATCTGGAGCCAAGGGTGGGGATTGTCGGGATCCTATTAGGTGGAGTGTGATTCCAGAGGTTGGAACTGAAGCCAAGGGAAGGGGCTTGGAGAACTTTTCATCAAGCTATGTCTTGGGGCCTCACCTCCAACAGGCTTGCACGTTATAGAGCAGAGCCTTGTTCTCTCTCATGCTCACCTCCCGTTCCTGAATTTTTCTTTTAATCACAGAGTTGTTCGTAGATTTGGCATGTTGGAAGGGAACTCAGGAGTTCTTTTGGTCCAGAGCCCTCCTTGTGCTACTTAAGAAATGGATGCATTGAGAAATGGAGAGATGTGCTTAAGATCATGATAATGATGGAGATTTACTGAGCACTTACTAGTTCCAGTCACTTTGCTGTTTTACTGATTTTACTGATTTCCTGTTCTGAGTAATGTGTATGGTTGTCAGGTTGAGTCATCACAACACTTTGTGAGTTAGCGATTGTTTCTATCCCATTTTACAGGTGGGGAAGCCGAGACTCGGTGGTGGTGGTGGGGTGGTCCATCCAAGGTCACACAGGTGGTGGGCGAGTGGCCAGCTGGAATTCGAATGTGGGAGTCTGACTGCAGCGCTGGGGCTCTCATCTGTAGGTGTCAATGTTGCTTCTGTCTGGAGCAGGCACACAACCAGGGCCGCAGCCTGGGCTGGTGGCTGCTTCAGGAAACTTGGAGGCATGTTGTGCTTTGAGATGCTGTTGATTGCTGATGAGGAAATGAGGCTTTGTGGGTTTTTAGGAGGACCAAGAATGAACTCATGGCAAAAGAAAAGAACCAGCAAAAGGAGAGTTGCATCGCGGTGCGCCTTCCCTTCATTCAAATTATATTAAAAATCTCCCTTACACAAGGCGGGTGTGTGTCTGAACTTGAGGGTAGCTTACACATCTGTTTAGTAAGTTACATTGGACGGAAGGCTTTTGTGAGCATTTTTCAGGGCAACAACCATTTCGTGTGAGGTATGCTCACTCTTTCATGGTGTAAAAGAACAAGATGTGAAATACACTTCTGTACCTGCCATCTATAGTAACAATTATTAGTCCTATCCCTCCTGTTTAAGAGAACCAAGCCAAACTTGTGTTCCCCTCCCTAGTCCCTGATCTTCCATCTGTAACCTCTGTGGTTATAATTAGATGTCTTTGCAGTCCATGGTTTCACATTTTTGTACACATATATGTGTAAATCAGAATGTATTACAATTAATGCTAGTAGCTTTTAAATTTTAAGTAACTGGTTTCATTTTTCATAGTATTCTCCAGCTTGTCTTATTCAACATTTTTATGGATTTTGCCCTTGTTGTACACCTCAGTCTAAATCACCCATTTTAACTGCTATGTAATATTCCACTGTATGGGCATACCACAGGTTTCCCATTTCTGTATCATTAATTATTTGGATTGCTTACCAGTTTTTAAGGTTACAGATTATGCTGCAGGAACCATTCTTGAGTAGGTGTGTGTAGGCACACGTATGAGTGTTTCTCTGAGGTTCAGACTGTGTAGTCATTGGTAGGACATAAGATGCTGATGTTCAGTTGTAATTCACAAGGTATCATCATGCTCTTTGAAGTGACTGAATCAGTTGGTATTTTCATCACCTGTATAAGCACCTTCTTTCCCCGAGTCTCACCAATACTTGTCAGACTTAAAATTTTTGCCCCTCTGATTAGTGTGCAGTGACATCTTACCATGTTTTAATTTCTATTTCTTTGAGCCCTCAGGTTGACTATCTTGTCATTTGTTTTTTGTCTCCATTGTGGCTTGCCTGATTTAATCTTCTGCTCATTTTAAAGAATCAGTTTTTCCTTATTGATTTATAGGAACTCTTTATATATGTTGGAGACTTGATTATGTGTTGGAAATACAGTCAGCCCTGCATACTTGGAGGCTCTGCATCTGTGAATTCAACCAACCATGGATTGAAAATATTTGAGGGGGAATCCAGAAAGTTCCAAAAAGCAAAACTTAAGTTTGCTGCTTGGCAGCAACTATTTACATAGCATCTACTTGTGTTTAGGTGCTATAAATAATCTAGAGATGGTTTAAAATATAGTGAGGATGTGTGAGGTTATATGTAAATACTGCGCCATTTCTTGTAAGGGATTTGAGCTTCCATGCATGTGGCTGTGTGTATGTGTGTGTGTGTGTGTGTGTGTGTCCTGGAACCAAAGCCCCATGCATAGTGGGGGATGACTGTATTTTATCCCAGTTCGTGGTGTTTTAAAACTGCCTAATTGGTTTTTAAATAATGAAGTTTCCGATTTTAATGCCCTTGAGTGTGTCATCCTTTCCTTCTGTGCTTTCCTTTTGTGCCTGCTTTAAGGAGCTCCGAGTCTATCAGCAGTTGCTGTAGGAACGATGATTTTGATTGGGTGTCTGCTCTGTTACCGCCACATCTGAGGAGATTATTTTCCTTTGGTAGGAATCTAAGTGAGAGGATTGATTTTTAAACCTGACTTCAAATGCGATTAAAACAACTCACTTAGGGGCAGGATGAAGAAACTGTGGCCGGAACCCATATCTGGAAAATAAGGAAGTATGAGGCTAATAAATAACTCTTGGTCATATATTGATGAAGCACTGGTGCTTGGACAGGAGCTTTCTTTATTTAACCTCCTCAATCTTCCCAACAGCCCTCCTTGAAGTAGGTGATTTTATCCCTATTTAGAGATAAAAACCCGAAGCTTAAAGAAGTAAAATTTATGAGGTAAGTGGCAGAGCCAACATTCACATCCAGATCTTTCTGACCACAGAGCTTGTGTGCTTAATATTACATCCCATTGCCTTCTTGAAAGTTAGTTGGAATTTGTTTGAGTTCCAACCTCTTTATGGATTGTTTTCAGTTTGAATGAAATTGGAAAGAAAGAGCAGGTGATTGTGGAAGACAGAAAGGAAAAGGGGAAGGATTTGAGATTCGATATTAGAAACTAAAAACCCATTACTAGGAGGGCAGTTTAAAAGGAAGAGTCCCATGTTTCATAGAACTAGCATGTTAAAAGCCCAAACCATTGCATCATGCAGGTCTGATGCTGAGTAATCACCCTCCTCTGTATTATTGGGGGGCGGGGAGGCAGGGAGTCTGGGAAGCTGTTTTTGCCTAAGGAATTACATTCCATGGGACTCTGAGGATTTAGGTAACCACAAAAGCCATTTATTTTGAGTACACTGAGATTTCTGCTACTTTGATCCCTAATCCATAGCATAATTAATAAATGAAATGTGCTGTAGTACTTTTTTTTTTTAAACAAAATGTACTTTTAAAATGGCTTTTGGTCTGACATGATTCATTTACCACTTGGAAAACCATCATCACTTGAAATGGGCAAGCCAGAGGGGGATGCCTGGTTGAGGTCTGTTTCCCGGGACCTGGCCCCTGTGTTGGGCTTCGCAGAGAGGCCCTTTCAAATATCCCCCTGCCTCTTCTTCCTCCAGGAAGAGGGAGGAAGCCAGGAGGCCAGGATGGAAATGTTGTCCTGTCTCAGTATGTCTGAAGACCACAGACCTCCTGACCAATGAACTCTTCTTGTCTTTGCCCCGTTATGTCAGTTGACGAAGGTTACTATGAGTAGGTAATAATAATTAGAGTGGTTACTGATTGCCCAAGCTGAAAAACCAGACATTTGCCTTCCCCCCTCCCCTATTCTTTCTCTGCCAACCTCCAAAAAATGTTTAGTGATGACTGGTAAGGAGACAGGCTAGAACTATGTCAGTGGGCAAGAAAAAATTCTTGTTCTCATGGAGCTTCTATTCTATGGGCAGGATGGATGGGAAGAACATAGAGAACAAAACCAGTAAATAAATATGAAAAAGATGTTAATACATAATATTAATGTAATAACAATATTTTGAGCATTTATATTATGCACCAGATTCTACATGTATTATTCAATCTTTAACAACCACTTGGAGAGCACATAGGTATTATTATCGGCATCATCATTGTATACCCAATTTACAGATGAAGAAACTGAAGCCCAGAAAGGAAGGAAGTGGCTTCTTCATAGAAAGTCAGACCATTGAAATATTAGTTTGGGAGGTGGACAAGATCTTATTCATTGCGCTTCTTCCAGCTGAGATCGAGCAAAGTCATTTAAGATCATGGTAGGGGCCATGGAGAAGACAAAGCCAGATAGGGAGGGGTCAGAGGACCATGGACTGGAGGCTGTTTTGGATGGGGTGATTGGGGAAGGCCTGAGAAGATGGTGCCCGGCTAAGATCTGAACGGTGGAAGGTTCTAGAACTGTGATGCTCACCACTCAGGGTGAATGGAAGCTTCTGACAGGAAGGAGTTAATGCTTTGCCTGTGCCCTAGGCTGGTTCATTAGTGCCTTAAAAGTGGGGAAGAACATGATGGTTGTAAATGTTACAATCTTACCTTTGGCCCTTAGGGATTCTGTCTTTCAACCTTGGCTCAGTACTAACCTGAGACTGCCCCACAGGCTTCCTTTTTCCAATCAGGAGAGAATGGCCTGTTACATTCAAATATGCTATAAAAGTATTACCATTTATTTCAGTGTCTGATGACCTCAACTTGGGGAGACCGAGGAGGCTTTGAAAGGGTCTGAAGAGGCCCTTTAGAGCAGAGAGGAAAAGGGGGTGGGCAATCCTCAATTCTAAACAAAGAATTGCAATGGGAAGGTAGCCAAATGCTGTTTTTGGAGAGGGTGAGAAGGGAAAGAACAGTATATAGATGGTTAGTTGGAAAATGTGGTTTTAGACGCAGAGTTTGGGCAGGGTGCCTGAGGATCAAGGGCGATACAGACTGCACCATGGACTTCACTCTGGGACAGCTGGTAACCCAGCCTGGTCCTCTGGCTTCCTGGTCAGCTTTTGAAAAGAGGAGCAATCTAGGAGGGTTGATGGAGGTGGCTCCATGAGACTTTTCAAGTTCTCAAGTATCCTGTTCCGTGTAAAAGTTCCAGGTTTTAGGTCTGGGACTGTGTGTGTGTGTGTGTGTGTGTGTGTGTGTGCGGTACCTCCATGGAGAGAGATGGGCTTGGGCCAGTGGGAAAGAGTGTGTGTGTGTGTGTGTGTGTGTGCAGTACCTCCATGGAGAGAGATGGGCTTGGGCCAGTGGGAAAGAGAGAGACCTCCAGGCGCAGAGTGACAGGATTTGATATGAAGCAGCGGGAGAGCTTTGCTCTCTTTATTCCGTAGTAAATCCCGACACAATGCCATATGCTGTCGAGTTCCGTCGCTGCTGCACCATGTGAGATTTGGTTCATGCTCACTCTGCAAACAGGAAATGGTTACTGCTCTATGTGCTTTTCATGGAGATAAAGTGTCAGGAGCAGAGCCCCAGAGTAACAGTTGTGCAGCACCCCCTACACACCCCCAGACGAAGGAGTATTGGGGTGATCATTGGAGGGTGGAGAGGTCTTGGGAGCAGGGACGAGGAGGGAGCTCCAGGGCTGGAGCTGGTCCAGTTAGTCAGGCAGTGGCATCAGTTGGGAAGAAAATATTGATGTACCCTTTTTGTTTTTGAACCTGAAGTTTGGGTTGGTTTTGCACACATATCTGTGGATTTTTAAATGTTTTCCAAGTACCAGAGTTTGCATGTTAGGTCACCGTAGGTATCCAGTCCTATGGACACGTTTCAGTGAAATGTTTTCAAGACTCCGTAAAAACACGAGGCTTTCAAGGCTGGGCCGGCGACGTGTTCAGGTTCACCCCCCCTCCCCAACCCCCATATCCCCACCCTTTTTGGCAAAACCAGGCAAACATTGGTATTCGAAAATATTTTGTTACTTTTCTTGGCAACGTGTCCTAAGAAGGAATTGCAACACAGCCTCTGAGTTAGGAGGCAACTTTCTGGGGAAAAGGCGGGGGTGGGGAGGTTTGGAGTTTGAATCAAAAACAGACACCGAAGCTTTAATAAAATAAATGAAGCGGAGCCCTTTCAGCTCACAGCGGACCGTATTGGTGCGGGTCAGGCAGCCTAGTGGAAATTGACAGGCTGAGAACTGGGACATAAACAAAAATGTCAGTCCCTGGGAGTCTTGTTCACTGGACAATGTCTCAATTGTTTCCTTGGTTTTCAAGGCAGCAGGGGAGAGTGGAATATTAACTGTTTACTGCCCAAGGGTGGCTCGGAAATTGCTTTGAGAAGGAAGAAAAAAAGACAGAAAATCACATTTTTATTTAGAAACTGTTAAACATGTCTGTAAGTGGTAGGGAAAGTGTGGGTTGTTTCTTTCTTAATCATCTGCCACTCAAGTCCATGATCCTGGATACGTGTGTGTGTGTGTGTGTGTGTGTAGGGAGAATAGGGTGTTTTCCTTTTAAATTTGAATGTTAGGCTTTCATATTATCAATTTTTAAAGATAGCTGATCCTGGATACAGGTGTGTGTGTGTATGTGAAGGGAGAATAGGGTGTTTTCCTTTAAAATTTGAATGTTAGCCTTTCATATTATCAATTTTTAAAGATAACTGACCTGTAAGTTACCCACCCCCAGTGGATATGACAGTGCAGAATTTTAGTATCCTATTAGTGTTTGTTGCTCTTTAAAATGCCTCGGAATAAAAATCAAGTGGTTGGAATTTTATAAGAAAAAAACATATTCTGCTGCCCATACGGATAAACTTAGTGATAAAGAAAGGAGGAAAGGTAACTATATCTTAGAGAACTGGGTACAAGAAAAGTCCAGATTTCTATTCACGTTTGAATTTAGTTGATTAGAGAAGCAAACAGCGAAGCCTGGTATATCAGCCTTTATCTGGGCAAAGTTCAAAACTCAACTGGTAATTATGTCCTTAGAAGCTTTAAAAGGACTGTGTTGTTACAAAGGCAGAGACCAAGCTTTACTTTTTCAGGACAGAAGGCACTGGCGTTGTTTGTTAGATAAACTTGTTTTAATAAATAGGGGTCAAGGGAGAAGTTCATGTTCTTGGAAGACTTGGATTCTGACTCCCTGATAAGTGGAAGTGGTTGCCTTTCTCTCCTTTTTAACTTTTAAGCCAGAGGTTTGTAGCAGCTAAAGTCAGCCCTGGCTCCCGCTTCCTGTCAGACAGGAAATCACTTCCTTAGCCAAAATTACAAGCTGTGGCCAAACTCCCCGGCCACACCGAAAAGAGGCTGTTTTTCCCAGAAGACTGTATTTCTAGATGCGGAAGCGTAAATTGGTACATCGTGTGATCGTGCCCAAAATAACCCAGGGGAGAGGGTGCTGGAAGGAGGGTGCTTCCCTAAGTCACCACGGGGAACAGGTGGACTTTGCCTCCCTGGTTTGGGCGAAGGGTCGTGTGGAACGGCCAGCTGCTGCGTGAAGAGGCGTTTGTAGCTGCCGTGGGGAGCCCTGGCCTCCCTGAGCCTCAACAAGGTTCACAGCCAGGAGAGATCTCACATTGCTCGATTGGAAACCATGAATTCTTGAGGGTGGTCGTCGAGTAAGCTCTCTTTGACAGTCACAGATTCAGGAGATGCTGGGAACCCATCGTCAAACTTCATTTGTATATTTACCATCTTTCTTTGTCCACTATTCAGGGATCTAAGGGCATCCCCCTTCCAGGTAAGTTAAGTCCTCAAGAAGTCTAAACTTCTTTCAGGAGGCAGTCACATGACTTTTGGGGTAAACTGATGGCATGTCTCCCAGTTGCTGCAGCGGGTCGGGGACCGGGTTGCGTTTCTCCAGTCATTCCATGAAGAGCGCAGTGATGATGGCAATTCCACCTGCCCCTCCTGGATGGAGTGTGTTCCGAGATCCTGTGTCCTTACCTGGGGTGCTGACTAGGACAAACTGCCACTCTCTGGATGTACTTGCTTCAATTAAGGATGGACGTGGCCTCTGCGGTGACTTGTAAACCTTCAGTCTTCACTTTCCCCTTCCGTTGAGATATTCATATGCGTGTTTGTAATCATCATTGCAGGCACTAATTTGAAACATCTAAATCATAAGTCTTCCCTGTGGTCTTTGGACAAGACTTTGGAAGAGAGCAAAGACTGTGTCACCTAGGAAATTGCCCCTTCCATTGAGATCAGAGGGCAGCGAGCTAAGTGCCCGCTTTTTCTTCCTGTCCCTTCTGACAGTTACGGCTTCTTCCCTGGCACGGTACGGTCTCCATTCTGAGCTTTCTCCTGACAAAGGGAATTCCCAGTTTGTCAGCCAGTGGACGCAAGAGCAGGTGAAGAGTTAACAGTTGGCACTACCTGCCTGTTTGAGAGTCCCTGTGTTTTCAGTCTCTGCCTACCCAAGAGTTGGACTATATTTCTAGAAGAATCTCTGGTGGCTGAGAAGTGCATGGAAGCATGACATGAAGAAATAGGAGGAAAGGGGCAAATATCATCATTCTGTATCTATTTGTTTTGTTGTTAACAAAGGGCAGGAGACTCATCTTACAAAACTTTCACTGGGGTCACGGGGAGGGTATGGAGAGGGAAAGGTTAAACTTACACCATGGCTGAAAGAGTTTGGACATACTGCTCAGGAGAAATGTTTCTCCTGTGGAAGAAACGAATCTTATGAAGATGACTGACCCTCAGCCATCCAGTGAGTCCTTTACAGTCTCCTCCACTGTTGAACTCCAGAGGCACCTTCAGTTGACCCTCCTCAAACCCCCCCACCTTTCTCTGCTCAGCCTCCACTCACTCCTGCCATGTCATCTTGAAACTGGCTGCCTCGCACCAAGACGAAGCACCTTACTTAGTTCATCTCTCTGTGTCCCCGTGTGCCTGCAAAATACATCCACGTGAAGCCAGGTGAAAGTGGACCACATCACATTTCCCTCCGAGCCAGGTATCACGCGGTAGGAATATAAGTTAACGTTTTCCTGATGTTAGGGGTTTCTTTTACTGCCTTTGGTCCCATTTCTTTCTTGTGTGGTTCTTTTATGGCCCTAGTGCGTTTTTATTTTCTTTTCGTTTCCCTCTGCCTTGGCGGGGGAGAGGTGTGTGGCAAGTGAGAGGGTCACAGATAATAGTGAAGTTTAGTCTTTCCCAGACCAGATTATTTAGTGTATGCCATCTAGGTTAAAAAAAGAAAATCCGCCCAATTAAGGGCCCGTTAGGTGTTTTAATGGCAACTGAGTTGTATAAGCTGGGGGAGGGGTTGAGCCAAGACGGGAGGTCAGGGCTTTGTGGTCTGGTACAATTCCCCTGGGGTCTGGGACCAAGGGACACTCTGAGGTCTTCATAAATAAATGGGGTTTCATTTTGAGCCCTTTACTACCCAAGATTGATTAATAAATTGGGTGTGATGCTTCTTCTTAAATACTAACAACAGAGGTGGGGAGGAGGGGTATGAATGTATGTGTGTGTGTGTGTTTACAGACACTCATACACCATGAATAATTTGGGGGAACTGTGCGCAAAATTTCTCGTTTTTCTCATTTTACATCAGGGAAGACAATGCTGAATGAACTCAGGACCTGGGAACTCTGCATTCCCGTCTTCTCTCCCCTAGCTGACCCCCATGCTCACAGTTAGGACAGTGTTTCTGTGATGAAGTCACACACTTCCTGCCATCTCTCTGGGGATAGGCTGCTTCAGCCCAGCTTTAAGAAATAGCTCTTAGTGCCTCGAACCAATTCCCCCTCAATTCCGCCTCCCCCTCATGTCTCCATGTCTTCTGTTCTTGGGACAGTATTATTTGGAGATGTACATTTGACCCTAGAGAGAGACTCTCTGATGACAGGCTAATGCTTGTGTTTACTAATAAACTTCCCCTTTGACAGTCATTGGCTTCAGGGCCGCAAACCAAACTCTTAAGCTGCTTTTATGCTGGGCCAAAAACACTCCTTGTTTCCTCCCAGTTTCTTAAACAATGAAGCAATGACATTTTACAGAGCTGTGTGTATTGGTGAATGGGCTGAGATGGGATGGCCTGTGATATGGCCCTGGTTCTCCCTGCTCTTGCCGGAGGCCTCAGATCAAGGAGAAAGCGGAGGGGATGGGGAGCCTGGGTGGACAGACCCTAGGTGGACCCTGGGAGCTGAAGGAAATGACCCTGGGTGTGACAGTATTTTGATTCTGTTACCTGAAGCTGTTGAATCGAATCTGCTGATTCTCCCTCCTAATCTCTCCTCTCCTCCTGGCTGGCTTCTCTGAGACCCCTCAGTTGATTCTGAATCTGAGCCTCTCCCAAGGAGTCAGAGGCTGGGGAAAGAAAAAGGGGCCAAGAAAAGAGCAATGAGAGAGTTTCTATTTAGCAGAAAGGGAAACAAGCCAAGAGATTTGGTAAATATTAAACCAAAGGGCCAAGTACAGGAAGATGAGACAGAGCGAAAGAGTGTGTGTGTGTTCATATCTGTGCACACTCATGGATGTGTGTGCACACATGTGTGTGCATGCATGTCCAAGTGTGTTATATATGTTTTGTTGAATCGGTGGATTATGTTTTACTCACTCAGGTTTAAGAAAGTTACTGAAAGGCTGTGGGATTCCTAACGTAGACTTGTCTACAGCCTAACGTAGGGGTCTCCTGGGTGGAAGGAAGAGGTAGGGAGATTGCTAAGGACTGGCTGGATCTGGCTGGGCCTCCACCATCTTGCTTTTCATCTCCCAGGCTTCCAAGCTGGAGAATTTTATTCTTCGCCTCAGCTGCAGAGACCCTTGTACCTTTAAGGTTAGGCTTCCCCTGGGTGGAAGGGAGGGCCCTGGCCAGGACAGGCTCCAAATGGTGGCAGCCGAGGTATTTCCTAGCTGGATCTATGCTTTGCAGGAGGTTGGTGAACATATAAACGGGGGAGTCCGTTCACATCTGCTTTTATTTTTCCTATTTTTGCAGGCCAGACTGAAAACTTAATAAATTGTATGAAACCTAAGTAAGCATGGATGTTAAAGAACATTAAATAAATTACATAAGTATGCCTACCTGTAACACTTTTATAAGGTAAATGCACGTGGGTTATTTCACCATAAATGTGCACACGGACCAAGATTTACTCTAAAGCCCCCTTGTTTCAGGCCTGCCGCTGGTGAAGGTACTACTGTTCTCCAGCTCCTTCCTTCTCTCCCTGGCAGCTCAGCAGCCAGGCTTGGAAAATGCGATAATGATGCCATAAGTACCCTAGTGCAAAAGTTGTTTTTTGTTCCAAAACATTGCCAGTTCACGGCATATAAAACTACCACGGATGCTTCAGCCAGTTTTTCTTTTTCCCCAAATAAGGCAAGCATTAATGAAGCAGCCGAGGGCCTGGGAAAAAATTCTGTCATTCCTTCAAGTGAAATTTTGTCCCCTCTCTAGGCAGGCCCCTAGATTTTCAGCTGAAGTATAAATAAGTGTCTAGCCAGAATGTGTTGAGTAGTAGGCTGTGCAATTAAACTTGTTTATGGCTATTGTTACCTCTAATAACTGTTGATCTAAATATTGCTCTGTCTTCATGTTTCACCACATATTCATTCAGTGACGAGAAGGCTTTGCGTGAACGATGACTAGGTTATCCCCATTCTAGAGAGAGAAGAGTATTGGATTGGCCAGGAAGTTGTTTGGGTTTTTGGTACAAAGTCACAGAAAAACCCGCATGGACTTTTTGGCCATCCCAGTGGGTGTAGCCAGGTTCCCTGACCTGCCTCTCATTGAACTTACAAACCAGGAAGTTGGGTCAGGCAGGGCTCCAACTCCCAGAGGCTGTGTCCACTCAGGTACCAGCTACTCTGGAACCCAGTGTAAGGCAGGTGGTTAATATGGCCGATGTGAGTGCTATTTACCAGGCCAGCAACCTCATGGGTTGGCAGGAGGCCTGTTTGAATGTGAAGAAAGTAGCCTCTTGTTTAGAAGTATGGAATGTAATATCCAAACAGTTGGGAAACATTTTGGGTGGGGTCAAGGCCAGAGATGAGAAGATAGCCATAGATCCATTCATAGAAATGGAAACTATCCCAAGTACTCATGGTATGTGGAGTAAAGGACACACATCTCATTTATTAATTACCTTAAGGCTACCATTTGGGACCATCCTTTATTTCTTGCCTAGTACATTGGAAAAGTATTTCCCGCCTCCAGACTCATACAGTGCCTGGCTCCCACTACCTGGCATCTCCACTTGCAGTTATATTATCTTTGTATTGATGGCTTAACATGGAGCCTCAGCTTATTCATCTGTAAAGAAAGGGGCTAACCCTGGTTTCTGAAGGGGCAAGGCTGTGAAACCTATGGTTAAGAGCACTGGCTTTGGAGACGGACACACTGTATTTTCCCCTTTTCTAAATATATTTTTATTTAGCTGCATTGGATGTAACTTATGGTATGCTGAATCTTTAGTTGTGGCATGTGGGATCTATTTCCCTAAGCAGGGATGGAACCTGGGCCCCCTGCATTGGGAGTGTGGAGTCTTAGCCACATTAGACCCCCAGGGAAATGTGGAGATGGACATGCTTTGGTTTTCTCCTTGATTAGCTGCCTCCTTGCTGTGTCAGCTTGGAAAGTTCCCAATCTGTTTCCTTATCAGTAAAGTGAGGGAAATAATGACTGCCTCCCACATGGATTGTAGTCAGGAATGAGAGGTGCTGTGAGTCAGGTGGCTGATGGAGAAACAGCTTCTCAAACAGGATATGTTGCTTCATCCAATGTTTAGGAGGGGGTTGCTGCTAATACTTGGAGGGCTTTGCGAGCAGGTCTTTTGCCTCAGTATAAAGTATGCCAATTCTTATTATTTGGTTTAGGTAGGTGCATGAAGGCAAACACCTGCCAGAGAAATGCATGAGAATGACTGTTTGCAGTACCATGTTTTCTAAATTACACCATCAGTTATACCATCAGTTGTAAGATTTGCCTTTAATAGCACATTTTCAGGGAGTAAAGAAGCACTGCTATGTTAAAATTTATCTGCCCGTCACATGCATCTAAATTTCAGGAATGTAAACATGGAGGAATAATGTGAGCCTTAGGATGGAGAAGCTATGCCTGTTTGTTTGTAATCTGAGTAGAAAGAATGCTACGTAAGAAGCTTTCGAACCCGCTTTCGATCACGTACAGGTGTAAGATTTGTGTGGACCAGAGTTTTAAGCCACGCTGACGGAATAAATGCAGGTCAGTCATGAGACAAGATTGGCCAAAGACCCACATTTAACGGATCACGTGGACCAATTCTGCAGGATTCTGTTAATGAAGGTTCTGCAATTCCACGTTATCACCTTGGTTTTGGCTATTAAAGGGAGGTGTTTGTGTTGCTAGCTGAAGAATCTGGGCTGCCGTGCAAAGCTTCTTCTCCATAAGCATTGTCGAAAGTAAGTCTGCATTCCAGTCTTAGCCCGTCACCCTGTTGGAAGGGTTGGGCTTCAGCATGAATGGGAACAATGACTACAGAGGCTTCATCAGAAGGCGATATCTGAGCATTTAATGTACTCCCGTTCTTCTGTGTTCTGTTGGGAAGAACGGGCACCTTGCATTAACCTTACTGTAAATGTGATGCATTTGAACATACAGTGGAAGAACGGCCCAAAGAGAATGCACTTCTGCTGTGAGCGGTTTTGAATAAATCAACATAATAGCCCACAGTTATTAACATATTACGTGAATTGGACAATGATATATACTTTGAGGACCTTGAACTAAATCAGCCAGCAAAGAGCCTGTAGGATGGGCTCCAGAAGGACTGGAGTTCTGGGTGTTGAGGTTGTCATACAAAGAAATGAACTGCAGACCACTGGCAGCAAGGGTTTTCTGGTAATACTCAGCCCAAAGTAAATTTTCAAATGCTTGTACTGCAGCAGAGAATTGACTGATGTCAGATTAATTGGATCTGGACTTCTAAATGTGGGTCAGTTTGGGTTGGAAGTGATTTTATTATCCACAAACCTCTTTGTACCTCTTTTCCCCCCAGAAATAGTCAACCGTAATTTTTCTCTGTTGCCAAGGCTTTCTTGTGGAGCTTCTGAGAAGCAATATATTTTTTCTGTTAGATTTCATAAGTAGTGCTAGGCTTTTGATGTAATTATGTTTAGATTTCACAGAAACTTTCAATGTGTTGAAAGTTAAATTCCAGGGCAGAAAGGAATGAGTCCTGGGCTCCGACCCAGGGAGCCTGAGTCCGTGTGTTATTCTGTCGGAAACTTGCCGTGTGACCCTGGGCAAGTCTTGGCATGTTTTATTTCATAGGTTTTAAAAAAGAAAAATAGGGGTTATGTATGATGAGGGCTTTTTGGTTCTTTATAGCTTGGAAACTTAGAGATTCAGTGATCTGTGTCCTCTGCTGTGATTGTAAAATGGAAAATAGAGTCAGTGGACAGAGCTTATAATTTGGGAGGACTAGCCTTCTCAAATTCTTCTCTCTTTCATCTCTGGGTACCCTTTAGAAGTCTCTAACTGGGGACATGTCTTCCTCCATGGCATTTAGTATAACTTTATGGACTTCAGTTAACTCTAAAGTCACTTTCAGAAAGTTAGTCTTTTTTTTGTCCTAAGTGCCTTATTAAACCGACTGAGGAGATAACAGTCCTGGAAGACCACTTATCACATGTGAGAGCAGTCTAAGACTTAACTCCCCTTTAAAAAATGAAGCTTACACCAACTTCCCTTTCTGAACAAAGTGTAACAAGTTTTTTTGTACATGAAATCTTCAGGCCCCTCTGCACTATACTGCTCTTTCTCACTATTGACAGTTGACAGGGGATTGTTTATTTGGGTAAAAACCGGCTCACCTGAATGGTGATTACCCAGAAGCCCTTGCGAGTGGTCCAGGATTCTGGGAAAGAGGGGGAGGAAGTGGGCTTGGGGAACAAGGGATGCAGCTTGGTTACCACGAGTCTTGCGGGCTTTATTTTAAGGCTGCACTGGAGAACCAGAAAGTGTCTCTTCTCCAGTAGACCCAGACCGGAATTCAGCAGCTAGAGAGGGGCTGCTGGCCCTTGGCTCTGGCAGGCCTGCGAGTGGGGGACTGCCTCACCCCAGGCTGCTGGAGGCAGGGCAGGAGTTGCTCCACTCCGAGATCTTGCTCACCCCTTGGCCTGTCTTCTCTCATCTTTGTGTGTCATCTCTTAACCTTCCCCGTCTGCGGGCCACCTGCTCCCTGCACCTTCATGCTCTCTGCCCGAGGCCCCGCCATCTTCCCAACTGCCACGCTCACCCTTCGTCTCAGCCCTTTCACCTCGTGGCCTTCTGCTCCAGATCCCTTTGCCTTTGACTCTCAGTTTGTTCCGAGTTCCCTGTTAAGGAAACAAAACCCCCTAAAAAGACCAAGAGGGAGAAGACCCAGGGCAAGGGTTTGGCTGGAGTGTGTGTGGCTGTTGACGGCCACTGTCCAGTCTCAGCCATCCTTGGGGAAGATGCTGCCTCCAGTCCAGTCAGCAGGGAGGGGCTGGGCACATGTCTGGGAACGTGCACCTAGGGTGGGGTGGACCCCTCAGAGGTGGGTGGTGGGTGTGGTGGGTACGGTGGTGTGTCTACTCAGAGGGAGCAGCGTGTCTGTAACAGAAGCCTGTTAATTCCTGCTGGCTTAAGTCAAAGAAACCTTCCAGAAGGGTGTGCTGGGGCCATGCAAACAGCCACAGACACCCAGACATGATTCAGAAATGAAACTGGGGCACGTTTGAAGACTGGACCCATCTGGTCTTCTGCATGTTGAGGGATTGTGTGCCCACTGGGCACATAGAGAGTTCACTCAGGGCATCCCCTTCACCTGTTTCCATGCCCGCTGGTTGACGCTGAGATCCACAAGGGCTCAACCATCTACCAGAGAATGTTAGTGGAAGGAACACTGATGCAGCCTTTTGTGCTGGGGAGCTCCATTTGCTAACTCCCCACTGCAGGTTTTAAGCATGAATTCTGTAGCTGTCTTCCTTGTTTTTTGATATTCATTTCTACAGTGTAGAAGCCCTGTGTTCCGTCATGTCTAGTAATAGAGCAGTGCTGTGTGGGGTGTGTGGGATGGGACACACACACATACGCATACACACACAATGTTCTCACAAACACACAGGCCAGGAAAAGTCCACGTTTGATCATTTTGGCAGTTACCTGGGAGTAGGAGCCTTCTGTGTTGCTGGTGATTTTGAGTATGCACATGTGTATTTTGGAGACAACCTCTGTGAAAATTCTAAGGGTCAACGGAGGGCCTCACCAAATGCCCTGTGGTCCTATTTAGGGCAGAGTATTTTAGTAAGGGTGGTTGGCATAGTGTAGGGGAGTCAGCCAGCCACCACTTTGGAGTTAGATGGGCTGGCCAAGAATTTTGGCGCCATTCATTATTACCTGTATATGACAGCAAAGTTAATTCATCTCTCCCTTTCTTTAAAATATTTTTAAAAATCCAAACTGCCTTTAATGGAGCTGTGTAGTGACAGGTATCAGAAACCCAAGCTGAACAAGGTTAAACAAGGAAGAGGGGAGTTCTTTGACTGCCATAACTAACTTGTGGGAAGGCAGAGGGAGAGCTTGCTGAAGGGTCAGCTGAGAGACTGTCCCATGAGGGGACATCCACCCTCGGGTCTCTGTTTTCTTCTGGAGGATGAGTGGTGTCACAGGCTTTCATCCTTAGTTGGAGGCTTGTGGGGGCTCTTGCCCTAACTTGACTCAGACCCGTTTCTGGGACAGGATTCTAATTGGTCTGTCTGGACGAACTGGTCTAGTTTCTAGACGAATCAGTGAGACGACGAAAGGAAGATCATATACGCAGATGTTGGCTCCCATTGGATCAAATGACTGATTGGTAAGATTTCCTAGGATGGATTAGCCGGAGTTGGTCTTTAAAACACTTACTGAAGTTTGCATTCAACAGGTGGTGTGAAGATCTTAGCCTTTTGGTGTCTACTAGATGCTCTTCGTTAGTTTTTCTCCTTTCCCTTGTAAAGGAGATCGTAAGGGGTTAGCCTATCTGGAGCTAAGAACTGGTCATGACATCTCCTCCTGGAAAAGCCAGCGTGATCCTGGGCGTTGTCCCTGTGCTGTTTGCTGTGGCCTGTCTGCTGAATAGGGGCAAGACTTTCTGGCGAAGGAGAACCCTGCAGGAATAGTTACGCGGCATATTTTGAGGACATGGCATTTCAGGTACAGCCCTCATAGAGCTCCCAAACTTTGGCAGTTATTATTACTGTTTTTTAAGCTGGTCAAAGTCTTAATATTGGAGGTGAGGAAAGAATGCTGGGAAAAAAAGAAAAAGGGTTCAGGCAAAGAGAGCAGCCGATCCTCTCTGAATCCTGGCGTTTCTCTCTGAGGCTTCCTGTGGGAGCGTACACAGGAGCATTCTATGGACTGTCTACCATGTCCTGGGTGCTGTGCTAATAAGCTCCTTACCTGCTCCTTGAAATTGAATCCTCATGGCATTTTAGGGTAGATAACATTGTTACTCTTGTACCAGCAGGCTGAGTCTCAGGCAGGTTAATACTTTACCTAGAGACTTCCTAAAGACCTTCCAGATTATCTTTACTTCTAATCCAATAGACAACATTTAAAGTTGACTAATCCAGAGGAGGATGGAAGCCCTATGTTTGCAGTGGCTAAACATTTTTTTTTTAAAAACAAAAAAGCAGCCACTGTCCATTTCCCCCAATTCCTCCCAGTGCTAGGCAACTACTGCTGTATGTTTGTCTCTGGATTTGCCTGTTCTAGACATATATAAATGGACTCACACACCATGCGGTCTTTGTTATTCCTTTCACTTCGTAAAGTGAGGGACTTACGATGGAAACTTGCCTGAGGTGGCCTCTTAGCCTCAGCCTTCTGGAATCCAGTGTCCTTTCGCTTGTCTCAACTCTGCCTCACTGCCTTGTTTGCTGCAAGAGGCCAGAAGATGGAAAAACCCAAGTGGACATTGTGAATTCATTCTACTTGAAATGAACACACAACTCTGGGAAGCAGGCAGACGAGCATGCTGGCATTAGTAGTGGAACCTGGGATGAATGGATTCCTCCCTCCAAGTGCCCAGTGGGAACCCCAGTGGTGGTGGGGAGAGACTTAAATGCTGCCTCCCTGGCCTCCACCTCGAGGGGAAATTCCTGCTTTGAGGGTACCCAGGGCCTGGGAAGCTTGAGTATCTATCTTTTGTGATGCTGGAACAGATGTGGAGGTACTGGTGCTAAAGGGGCTCCAAGGGAGTTGGTTTTCTCCCCGGGCCACCCCTGCTTTCCTCCCCTAGTTCACGCATTGGAGGGAGGAATCTTTTACTTTTTCTGTTCCGGTGTGGCAGCTGTGAGGAATGTTATCAGTGTCAGGATTGGGCGTGAGCCCAGACCACACTGGTGCCTGAGCTGCAGCGGAAGCCGAGCCTAAAACAGCAGGGCTGGTCTGGTGTGAGCTGGCCAGACTGACACGGAGACTTGTCCACGCCAGCCTGGTGCGTTAAGGATCTTGATGGCGGAGGTAGCTCAGGTTCTAGCAGGCAGGTCACCCTGGTGTAGCTCCATGGAAGACGGCCCTCCCTCCCAAGATAAGTGGGCTCCTCTTGGTCAGGAACCTGCCTGGGGCAATGCGGATGCCTGAAGGAGCAGGTTGAGTTGCCACTATCTTCAGACATGCTCCCCAGGGAGAATGACTGTTCAGGCACATTGATGTTAATACATGGGAAAGTGCCTTCCAGATCACCCGCTCACTTAGAAACTTATAAAAGGAGCCAATACAAATGTCATTCATGTTTGGAAGACCAGCAGTGGCATATGAGACGTTTTTATTTGAGGTGACTTGGTGGCTGCTCATAGGTTGGTTTTTTGCCTT
Source organism: Oreotragus oreotragus (assembly GCA_006410675.1). Taxonomy (NCBI): domain Eukaryota; kingdom Metazoa; phylum Chordata; class Mammalia; order Artiodactyla; family Bovidae; genus Oreotragus; species Oreotragus oreotragus. The sequence continues at coordinate 271,463 of SJYX01009302.1, read as the reverse complement.
GATCTCTAGCTATCTCTTATTTTCTTGGTTTCCTTTTTGGGATGAAAAGAAATAAGACACAGGGTCCTTCCCCTCGTACGTCATGGTAACGATGTAAGGATTGCCAGTGGGTCCAAGACCTTTCTGGTGTCTTAGATAAAAATGTGAAACCAGGGTTCTCAAGGTGACTTAATGAATTCAGATGTTAAGTGCTGAGTGTGGAACCTGGCCCTGAGCTAGAGTACATTGTTCAGGGCCCAAGGCTACTAGGATGCTGGCGGCCAGCCGTGTTTCATAGGGCACAGCCTGGTGTGAAGTGGTGCTAAGAGGAGTTCCAAGGGAGTTGTAGGTCACCAGGCAGGGCTGGCGGGAAAGGCAATGGCACCCCACCCCAGTACTCTTGCCTGGAAAATCCAATGGATGGAGTAGCCTGGTGGGCTGCAGTCCATGGGGTCGCTAACAGTCGGACAGACTGAGCGACTTCACTTTCACTTTTCTCTTTCATGCATTGGAGAAGGAAATGGCAACTCACTCCAGTATTCTTGCCTGGAGAATCCCAGGGATGGGGGAGCCTGGTGGGCTGCCGTCTATGGGGTCACACAGAGTCGGACACGACTGAAGTGACTTAGCAGCAG
>SJYX01009302.1:225282-268136 GCA_006410675.1 Oreotragus oreotragus | reverse complement strand
TGGAGAAGGAAATGGCAACCCACTCCAGTATTCTTGCCTGGAGAATCCCAGGGATGGGGGAGCCTGGTGGGCTGCCGTCTATGGGGTCACACAGAGTCGGACACGACTGAAGTGACTTAGCAGCAGCAGCAGCAGCAGGGTGTTCTGAATTCTTCCCTGCGGGGCTGCTTCCCGCTCCCATTTTTTATTCTCGCCAGCCTTTCCAACCTGTCGGCCTTGGTGTGAGTCACTTCGTCAGACGGCCACCCATCCCCGTGGCCTGGACGGCTCCCAGCAGGAGTTGCTGGCATGGCGTCCAGAAAACAGACCACACCCTGGGAATGACGATGTGTTGCAGCATTTCTCCACTCTGGACCAGAGGCGCCGGGGTCTTGAAATGGGTCTGGGGTTTGGCCCCCTGGCCCCTGCACTGCTGTCCCCTCTTGCACCCAGGGGTGATGAGCAAAGGAATGCTTATCCATGGTGATTTGAGGGCAGTTGGCTGGCCAACTAATCCTCCAAAGGGCCAAGAGGTTGTTGATGCCACCCCTCTTCTTGGTCGAACACAGACATCCTCTGAGATCTCATAGATTCTAGAGTTAATTATGCAGAACCTTCTGGACTTATGAATTAGACCTGGGCTCCATTGTTTAGTTTGTACTTTGGATTCTTTCATTAAGGAGATCAGAGATAAAAATATCATTGTTTTGCTCGCTGGCTACCAACAGACTCCTCTACTCTGAACAGGGAGTAGTTTGGGTTTTCTTGAGTGACTGGGATATCTATTATAGATCAGCAGATTACTGCAGCTCTGCCATTTTAAAGAGACCTGTACTTGCACCCAGGGCTTCCCTGGGAGATGAGGGTTCAGTCCCTGGGTTGAGAAGATCCCCTGGAGAAGGAAATGGCAACCCACCCCAGTATTCTTGCCTGGAGAATACTGGGACAAAAAGAGCCCGGTTGGCTACAGGCCATGGAGTCACAGCAGAGTCAGACACGACTTGGTGACTAAACAGCAAGTACCTGCTCCCACCTGCGCCTTTAGACGCATACCACTCTTGCTGGAACTGTCAACTTCATCCATTTGTAAATGACAGTATTAAGGAGCGTACAAGACTTGTAGGGCACTGTGGGGCCTTGGCGCATAGTTGAAGGCTGCACGCTGGTCCCTGGGGATGTTTACCAGATCATCATATTTTCCCGGGTTTCTGAAACTGATCGCTGTGGGAGGATTTGGATGAGAGCTGGCCGATTTTGTTGTGCAGGAATCTGGGTCCTTCTTCAAGCTGGGGCCTCCGCATCAGCCGTCATCATAGGGAAGTGTTCAGGCCAATTAGCTTTAGCTCCCTGGTTCCCAGCTGGGGTGATTTTGCTGCCCAGGAGGCATTCGGCAGTCTGGATGCAGCTTTGGTTGTCACAGCTGGGTGGGGGGGGTGCTGCTGTCATTTAGTGCGTAGAGGCCAGGGATGCTGCTAAGGCAGGCGCCTGTCACCACCCACTCCCCAACCCCACCGAAAGAACTATCAAAAAGTCAGTAGTCCTGAAGTTGAGAAATCCTGCTTTAACACAAGTGTTTATTGAGCAACTTTCCCTCTGTTACTCCTTAAACTAAAAAACACACCGAGGTAGAAGAAAGAATATCTTTAAAATGAATGACATCTCAACTTGCCAATGTATGTTTTGTCTTTTTTTTTTTTTTGCCAATTACTTTATGGCTTAAAAAAATCTTAGTGGTTTACTAGAGTATTTTTTTTTTAAAAAGAAATGGTTAAAACTACACAAGCATGATGATTTAGATGCTAGTAGCTTCTCATACTCCCAAAAGCCAGTGATGCAGAGAAAAGCCCCTGTGAGCTGTGTTTTGTTTGCTGTGGTCCAGCAATGGATTTCGATCATACCTGGTTTTTGGGATAGATGATGTGAAGTCATTATACTTGGATTTCTCAAAACCTACCAGTCTCCCACTCACCTAATAGACTTTCCTTTTCCTTTTCTTTAAAATTAAGTGTGAGACCCAACCAAGTTATCTTGCTTCTCCTGGAATACTAAAAGTTTGTTGCTGTTGTTGTTGTTGGTATACCTCCAGCTTACCTTCTAGAATTCATATTTTGCTTTTTAAATCCTGTTCTTAAAAGGAACCATCTATTGACAGTACATCATAAATTTCCTGGCTCCTCCATGACATTTCTGGGGAAGTAAATGAAAGGTGTAAATTAAGAAAAGCAAGTGTTTGTGGTTCCTACTTTAACCTTCTGTTATGTTAAATGGCTTTGTTGAAGAGGGCTGTCATTGCTCCTGAAAACTTGGGAAAATCCACAGTGAGCTGTGCCATTAGTTGCCTTTGGGAGCACAAGATGTTTGATGTGAAAATTATATGGCCACATCTAATTGCGTATATTTTCACCCTTCTGGATATCAACTCAAGAGATGACTCCCCCCCTCCTTTTTTAGCTAAATGGTTTAACCTGAATTTCATGCTATTATGAATTGCATTCCAGTAATCCAAGTGCCATTTTTTTCAATGTCTTTTGTTTAATAGCCTGTCTGCATGACCCAGCCCTATAAATTTCTAGACATCTGGCAAGAGCTGGATATTAATCCCTCTCTGATTTGGGGAATGATAAGACCTAGGACTCCCCCCATAGTTCACACTCCTCCTTGCACCCTGTGGAAACCTAGGCAGCCAGTGGAAGGAAAACAGAAGCTCTTTGGACCTCTGTTTCCTGTGAAATGGGAATAATAATTCTTACCCTGACTGTTGCCCAGAGTTGAGTATTTGCTTCAAATAAAATGTTCTCAGAAGGCAGTTAGAGATAAGATAATGGTAGTTAGGCCAATTGGAACTTCAGAATTTAAAACCACACAGTTCATCCTTTTAAAGTGTGCACTTTAGTGATTTTTAGTATATTTATAGGATTTTGCAACCATCACCACAGTCAAGTGGAGAATATTTCATCACCTTCAAAAGAAACACTGTCTCCATTAGCTGTCACTCCCCGCTCCCTCCACCTCACCACCCCCCCCCCAACCCCGCTCCCTCCACCTCACCCCCCATCCACCATCTACTCTCTGTCGCTATGCATCTGTCTCTTCCTGATATTCTGCGTGTATAGAATAATATATGTTCTGTCGCTATGGATCTGCCTCTTCCCGATATTCTGCATGTATAGAATAATATATGTGGTCCTTGGTGACTGACTTCTTTCACTTAGCATGGTCTTCTCGAGTCATCCATGTTATACATGTGTGTATATGGCCTGTTCCCTTAAACTACCACAACATTGTTAATTTTCTTTACCCCAATACAAAATAAAATGTTTAAAGTTTGGGGAAAAAAAAGATCATCCATATTGTGGCATCTGTTTCTATTTCATTACTTTTTAATAGCCAGATAATATTCCATTGTGTTGCTAGTTCACAGTTTACTGATCCATGTATCTATCAGTTGATGGTAAGCTTCAGAATTTTAAAGATATTGCATGTGTGCATGCTAAGTTTCAGTCGAGTCCGACTCTTTGTGACCTTGTGGATCGTAGCCCCCCAGGCTCCTCTGTCCATGGGATTTCCCAGGCAAGAAAGCTGAAGTGGGTTACCATGCCCTCCTCCAGGGGATCTTCTCGAACCGGCGGGTTCTCTACCACCAGCACGGCCACCTGGGTGCACTGTCTCTGTTGCCGTCTGTATACACACACATGTGCACATGCGCGCACACCCACAGTTAGGACTTATTTTTTCCTCTCGCAAGGTTCTCTTTAATCTGATTTTTACTGATGTTTATATTCAAGATATAAACGTGGGGTAGAAAGAGAGTGCGTGACTTGAGTAGCACGGGGTAATTTATCTCAGATCTCTTATCCTGTGACTCCAGCTCTCTCCCTTTCAAGCTGAGAAACTCCAAACACCACAATACGGAGAGAATTCATCACCCCAGTCCAGGCAGGACCACACCATGGTTGTCCCAGGTGTGTGCCCAGTGACAGCAGTTAGGATTAGCAATAGTGCGATTCTTTCTGAGGAGGACAGCTAGGAGGCGAGTGTGATTTTGGAACCAGAGATGTTAGCGAATGGAGTCGGCAAGCCTTTCCCCAAATTCTCAAGTACCTTCTTGTTCTAAATGAGATGGTGTCATGGGTTGTTCCTACCTGTCAGTGGCTTGTTTTTGAATATTTATAACCTTATGGCCTTGCAGTGTGGTTCCTGCTTTTTCATAATGTCTGGGGAGGTTTTTTTTTTTTCAAGTTATTTCAATGTAATAAGTTTTTATGCCATTAGTATAGTGCATTTCAACCAAAATGGTGGTTTTTCATAAACACTGAGCAGGTTAAAATAATGTTTTCTCATAAATTAGTCCTCATTTCCACAGTTATTCAGTTACTGCACCATGAAGACCCTCTGGACTTTGATGTTGTCAGGAAACATATTAGCAGAAAATAGTATGTTATTTTCTAATGCTAATAATCAGTTAGCAGAAATGAGAAGATAAGACATTTAATTGGGGCTCCTGCGACTAACAAGATGTGAACTATAAAAACATTTCCAGGAGAAATTCCAGGGTTCTTCTAGAAACCTGTTATTTGCATTTTAAAACATTTGGTCCTATTGATATGGGAGGAGGGTGGTGTTGATCAACACTGCTTTCTGTTTTGGGGCAAAGCACTCTAAATTTCCTGAGTGGCAACTGGATCCCCAGGCACAGCTGGTCTCTGTGTTGTCTTTAAAATCTCTCATCTCAGTTTTGGGGTGCTTTTCTTTATCTTTTTTAGGGAGTATGTTGGTTTGTAAAAAGAGGATTACCAAGTACACACTGCCAGTCCCAATCAGACTCTCTCCCCGTCGTGGTCCCTTGATTCTGCACAGTACTGTCTGTGGCCCCCAGGGGCAAAGTATGGACCCACACCCCTTCCCAGAGGCTCTTCTGGGAGAAGGCGCTACCCTTTACCAAAAATCTCATCAATAGCCTGTTATTACGTTTATTTGTTAGCTAGATGCACAAAGCTTCCTTCAGCCATTCTGGACCTGAGCTTCTGCCTCTATTTCTTCCATAGCGATCTATGCCTGCACCTGTGAATCAGATCCTTTTCTCCCAAAGTAGCTGATGAGCATGGTTTTTCATGAGCTTGCTGACATTTCACTTGTCTGGAGAGATTACACTGTTAATCTCTCAGTTCCATATGCAAATGTGGCGATGGAGGTTGCATGGAGAAGCTTTGGTTTTCCATCTGCTGAGGTCACCACGGAACCTCATCACTGTCTGAGGAAACAGACCGGAGAGATGCACTGGTGTTCTGCTAGTGCATGGGTGTCCGAGGAATTAGTTTGGCTGTAGAAAGGACTTCATTTAGTGTCCTGGCGATGTCTGTTAGAACTTCATTTACTTTTTTCATGCCTTGGCTAATTTTCCATTATTAAGCTTGGCTGTTGTACATTATTACCATCCCAGAAAGCCTTGACTTCACTTTCTGGGCTACTTTAGTGTTGATAGCAGCTAAAAAAATAAAAGCATCTCCTTTATTCAAATTTACTCAAGTAACTCTCTTTTTAAACTTTATCCCAAGCTCTTCAAAAACTATTTTAGGTGATTTTCCTTCATTTGTTTCCACCATAATAAGAAAGTGGGTTTCTTTTTCATCTTCTCAATATTTGTTATTGAGAAGTACTTTTTTCCCCTCAGAAAACAAAAGTTGGCAAAGTTTTTTTTAAACCATTAAACACCATTCAAAATGATGCTACAAATTCCCTTTTATTACACCTTATCGCTGAAGTATTTTTCCTTGGCCATGTAGATCTTTTATCTGGTAAAAGAAAGTTTTTTCTCCTGGATGTCACTGTTTTTAGTAAATATTGCCTCAGTGGCCATGTGCAGAAATCCAGGCATGTAGGATTTGTACTCCGAGTTGGGGGAGGAATTAATGCTCCCCCCCGCCCCTCATCCCCATTCTCACCCTGCAAATTTTGGGCACATTGGAGGTAGGCAGGGCCCTCACATGACTTGAGACAGTAAGCCCCCAGAAGTACAGGGCACACAGCTAGTTGGTGGAAAGTGGCAGTGAAAATAGGGCCCCACATCTGCCTCTTTGCTGAGATCGAGGATGAGATGAACTGTGCTTTGTAAAAGGCTAGTCTAAGAAGGGACTTAATATTGGCTCCTTTTGTGTTCATTCTGTTTGGATCCCTAGTCTCTTTCTCACTAAGATGAGGTCTTTGAGGGCTAAGGCAGACTTCATTCCTACATCCCTTGAGTGTAGGGATGATGGTTACATTTCACCTGATGCCAGCTCTAAGCAGGGTGGCCCAGTGACACTGACCGGGAAGTGACAAGTGCTACTGACAAGGAGTTGCTCTCGCCGTTCCTGACTGCAGGCCCCTGTCACCCCCACTGGAGGACACCCACTTATCTCTGCACGCCCGTAGGTGGGCAGTCTGTACACACACCACACACAGTGTGTGGAAAACATCAAGGAAAAGAGGGGTCCACAGAACTTCTTAGTGGCTGTGACAGAGTTCAGCCCAGGGAAGGAAGGTGTCTCTAAGAGGGGCTCTGCCCTGGCTGCTGGTAGGTGACTTGGAGTCAGAGGATTTGACCAAAGGAAGGAGTAAACTGAGCCTTCAGTAAACCTGGGACCTTCATGGAACATCGTGGTCTAGGGACTCAGATGCCACTGGGAACATACCAGACCAGTCATACCCATCACCAGTCATCACGCCGGGGTCCTCCAGTCTCCATCCCACTGGCCTCATCAAGGCCTGTCTCTTATACACATCTAAACCATTAAACACCATTCAAAATGATGCTACAAATTCCCTTTTATTACACCTTATCGCTGAAGTATTTTTCCTTGGCCATGTAGATCTTTTATCTGGTAAAAGAAAGTTTTTTCTCCTGGATGTCACTGTTTTTAGTAAATATTGCCTCAGTGGCCATGTGCAGAAATCCAGGCATGTAGGATTTGTACTCCGAGTTGGGGGAGGAATTAATGCTCCCCCCCGCCCCTCATCCCCATTCTCACCCTGCAAATTTTGGGCACATTGGAGGTAGGCAGGGCCCTCACATGACTTGAGACAGTAAGCCCCCAGAAGTACAGGGCACACAGCTAGTTGGTGGAAAGTGGCAGTGAAAATAGGGCCCCACATCTGCCTCTTTGCTGAGATCGAGGATAAGATGAACTGTGCTTTGTAAAAGGCTAGTCTAAGAAGGGACTTAATATTGGCTCCTTTTGTGTTCATTCTGTTTGGATCCCTAGTCTGTTTCTCACTAAGATGAGGTCTTTGAGGGCTAAGGCAGACTTCATTCCTACATCCCTTGAGTGTAGGGATGATGGTTACATTTCACCTGATGCCAGCTCTAAGCAGGGTGGCCCAGTGACACTGACCGGGAAGTGACAAGTGCTACTGACAAGGAGTTGCTCTCGCCGTTCCTGACTGCAGGCCCCTGTCACCCCCACTGGAGGACACCCACTTATCTCTGCACGCCCGTAGGTGGGCAGTCTGTACACACACCACACACAGACTCTCACACCTTATCATTCACATGCTCATATTTTAGGAAATAAGTCATGAAAAGTAGTGTCACGCACATTTGCCATCTCTGTGGTGGCGTGCTACTTTGGGAAAAAACTGAACTCACCTTTAAAGATAAAAACGGTAGCTTTCCCAGAGCCATTACAGTTTTTCTGGGTCTTGTTTGACAAGACCTTTCTAATGTGATAGTTCACACCAAACTTACCTTACTTTCAGAAGCGACAATAATTGATAGAGCATAAAGATCTGAACCCTCTGAGTTTATGTGTGTGTGTGGTTGGTTGGATGGATGGATGGCTGCTGTTGCTTAATTGTTTTTTTGTGTCCTTGTTTATATACACATGTGCGTGTGTATGTAAATGATAAAGAGATAAGAGGATTTCACCCTCTTGCTAGTTTTTTTTTTTTTTTTTAATTATCATTTTATTAGTTGGCTTCTTTAGTGGAATGGTTCTTCCCACGTCCTTCTCTCAAATGGATGTTTTTCCTTCCAGAGATGCTGCTGTTTCAAAATAAAACTCTTCCATGTTGTGCATAGAACCCTGACCTCCTAGTTTTTAAAAAACCTGGGTTTTTGGTTTGTTCTTTTCTAGCTGTATAGTCCTGGGGAGGTCCTTTTATGCCTAGACTTAGGGATTAAAAAAAAACAAAGAATTCAATTACATGATTTCTAAGACCCATTCCGTTTTGCAATTCTGATTCCTTTGAGAGACCCATAAATAATCGTTTCCCTCTTACTTGGGAGGAGAAAGCATATAAAAAACCTAACCGAAATATATTAGGGTTCTCCAGAGAAACGGAACCAACAGGAGGTAGATGGGTATAGAAAGAGACTTATTGTAAGTAATGAATTGACTTATGCAATTATGAGACCAAGGAGTGCCTAGATCTGCACTCAATAAGCTGGAGGCCCGGGGAAGTTTATGATTTAGCTCTAGTCTGAGTCTGGATGCCTCAGAATCAAGAGAGCTGGTGATAGAGTTCTGGTCCAAAGGCTGGCAGACCTGAGACCCAGAAAGAGCGTGTGTTTTAGCTCAAGTCCAAAGGCAGGAAGAAAAACTCCCACGTCTCCACTTGAAGGTAGTCAAACGGGAGGAGTTTTCCTTATTTGGTTAGGATCAGCCTTTCTTCAGTTCTGGCCTTCAACTGATTGGACACGGCCTATCACATTAAGGAGGGCAATCAGTTTTATTCATTCTACCAATTTAAACTCATCCAAAACACAGAAACACTCAGAATGTTTGACCAAATATCTGGTCACCCCATTGCCCAGACAAGTTGACCCATAAAAATTAATGATCACACCAAACTTGACTGAAACAAAATTGGAAGCTTTTGCTTTTTTCTTCCGGCCTAAACAGTGGGTATAGAATTCTCCCAGTAGCCAATAGCTGTTGACCAAATTTGGTGTGAGTAACACATTTCATACAAAATCTGTATGTCTGGAGGCTTTAGTATTTTTAGGGGTTTTGATTTTTAAATGCTTTTCAGCTCCCTCTATACTCTCTTTTCTTTTGTGTTTATTTTTCCTGGCAAAGCAGTTTGTACTTTCTGTCTCCATTCTGTTACATTAACATTTGAATGTTGCCCAGCCACCTGCTGAAGGTGGCTTTAAGCTCATAAAGAAACAAAATAGTAGAATACACAACTATTGCTCCAACTTTTAGTGATACACCACACCATGTGGTCATGTCCAGAGCTGGCCAACTCACCATGTCCTCAGGGGCCACGTCATTAGGGAAAATGAAACCTAACCACCTGCTTTGCCTGTCATCTTTCTTGACATGTCACAGCCTCAACTTCTGGAGACCACATCTGAATAAAGTCGGTCAGTGAAGCCAGCACCTTTGGAGGCACTAAAGGAGGAGGGCCGAGTGGTAATTCTAGCAGGCGTGTGGTTTTTGCAAGGTCCCCACTCCCCTGTCCAAAGACTAGCCACACACCACATTCATTCTTACTTTGAAAAGTTCTGGACACTTACCTCCAATATATTGCCTTGTAATAATCCCCTCATCATGCCTGGATCATGAAACTCCAGAGGCCTTCATTGACTTTTCCTGGAACATCTCCAAGCTTTCCCACATCACTGCTTGCTTTGTGGATGGATGATTATTGAGGTCAGTCTGACAAAGGCGACTAGGTTTCTCTGGTCAGGATGCCCTTCTCCCTCCTCAAACCTAGCCCAGACTGGCCCAAGGAAAATGAGTGTACTGACCCAGGAAACATGTGTCAGGCATGGCTAGATCCAGGTCACGTATTCCAGGACACTATTTCCTTCCCCCTCGGCTCTGCTTTCCTCCAGGTTGACTCCATTGCATAGGGGCAGGTTTGAGTCCAGAGAGACCTTACCTCCCCACATGATTCTGAACCAGTGTCTGTGGTCAGGGGGCATAATGGGCTGAGTGCATTTGAAGTGAGTAAACTTGCCCATCTGTGGAGCTGGGGGCTAAAGTCCACTCTACCCAAAATGAATGGGTCAAGAGTCAGGGTGATACCTCCTAAGTATTTCAGGGTACTGTTACCAGAAAAAGTTTGAATGGATGCTGAGCGGAAAACTTGGCAGAGGTCTGTGTGTCATCTTTAGGATTTGTTGAAGAGTCTTGTATTTGTTAGGGGAAGACTTTAAATTATTTAGAGTTCTTTCATGGTACAAAATGACTTGGTATTTGTATGCACACTTAGATCTATTTATAAGAAATCCTATACCCCCCAAACTTGAAGTGGCTTGTAAGACTTCATACTATGTAAAAAGATTGGAAGTGAATAATGAAGGAAATTAGAATAAAGAGGAAAGCAAGATAGACCTGTAAGATAAGATGAGGGTAAGGGTAATCTCACAAATTTCAAAGCTGGAAGATCCTATGAGATTGGTAGACGTGACCTGCAAATTTGGCTCTGAGGTTCCCAGGAAGAGTATTAGATCCTATACAAAGGGGGAGAGAGAGAGAAAATGTATGCGTGCATGCGCCCACATACCCATGAGTATAACAGACTTGTGTGCAAGCCCTTATGGGAGTGGAGACCCTGAGAGACCATGGGAAGATAATATGGTCTAGGGTATCCTTAGATTCATTTCTTTTCCAAACTCCTGGGATGCTTGCCCTCAGGAATGTTACATCTTTGCTGTCAGCATTGTGTTGGGAAGCAAAGCAAGCAGACCAGGATTGAAACTCCCATACTGCTGGGTTCCTTTCAGGAACAACTGAAGGGCTAAACTGTGTTCCTTTTGGTGGGAGGCAGTAAGATGCGTCACTGCTGTGACGGGGACAGAATAGGATGACCTCAGTTGTAAAGCTGGGCTAATCTGGAAAATGGACTCATGCCTGCACCATGACTCACGTTCCTGTTTACAAACGAGCCCCGTGGAGAAGTGCAGAGAAGGAGACTCTGCTTCCCGGATGGAGACCAGAGATGTCCAGGGCTGGGCACCCGTGCTTCCTCTGGGGCTTTGGCTGCGCTTCCTGGGGGCAGACCTTGGGCTTCCCACAATGGTGACATTCAATGTCCAGCCACGGGGACAGTTGCAACTCATGAGGACAATGGAGAGGCACCGGTTTGCAGGTGATATGGCCCCTTCTCATTTTGGGTATTCACATGCTTTTGACTGGTTTAATCCACCTGGAGGTAACCCCCCCCCCCCCCCCCCCCGCCCCAATCAGAGGACCCAGTTGTCTGAGAACCATGTAAATTATTCTAGAAATGTGGCTGCTGTTTCATAGATTTGTCCATTATTTCCATTGCTTTTCTAACTCCTAGTCTTCAGTGCCCACCAAGCTCATTCTGCTATTTAGTGAATATCAGAACATAAAATATTGGGTATTGTGCCCAATCTCATATTCTTAATTTTGAATTGTTTTTTTTTTGAGGGGGGATTAAAAAGGGTGAAAAAATTTATTCATGGGGATTTTCCTTCACATAGAACTTTTTAACAATTAGGGTAGAGAAGACATAATTCTTTATCATGAACACAAAAGTCATAGGTCTTTTTTTTTTTTTTTTTTAACAAAAATTAGAATGATATTTCCTTGTGGTGAAACAGCTGTTCTTGGACCCCAGGTCGCTCTTAACACCGATCAATTTTCTACCCCGTTTTTAGAGCAACAATCAACATCTGGACAGGAAGATGTATTTACGTAACAACAGTATGAGTTGAGTGAGACCTGGTTCCAGTCCCTCTTACCCCGCTGTCTACTAGCTGTGTGACCTTGGGCATGCTCCTTAACGTCTCTGAGTCAGTTTCCTCCTCTGTAAAATGGGCACAACAGGACCCACCTCACAGGGTAGTTGTGAGGAATAGTGGAATGACACAAACGTTCTGTCTGGAACCCTGAACAGAGAAGCAGCACTCATCACAGGGCTCTGGCTGAGTTGAAACACAGTCAAGCACCGGCTTCCTGAGCACTCAGGGCTGGTGCTACCAGATCCTTGAAGGGGTCCAGAGACGCTGGTGATGTTGCAGCTCTCAGGTTGCAGCCTGGCAGAGGGAACAGTATTAAGAGAGCTCCCCAGATAGCTCTGGCATGGAACCCTATGCAACTGCATTTTTGTAGAGTAGAAATATTGGCTCGGCCCAAATGTTCATTTGGAGTTTTCTTTAGAACCCGGATGAACTTTTGGGCCAACCCAATAGCAGCAATATTACATGGTTTAAATTAATGGACGATTCGATAAGGTAAGTTGAGAGAGAGGGAAAATGCTAGCCAGCAGGCTTCTCAGAAGAAGGAGTGATGGGCAGGGTGGGCAGAGTGGGAAGGGATGCCCCAGAAAGGCTGCCTGGAGGAGGCTGTGTTGAAGATGCCTCTGGCAGGGTCCCCGAGCCGGCCGACAAGGACGCGGGAGAGTTCCGGGTCCGAGCGGGGCACCGCGGTCCTCCGCCTCCTGGAGTTTGTGGAGCAGCGGGGGGTAGCGCAGGACGGCAGGCCGGGGCCCGTGATGCCTCGCTGACTGCGCACGCCTGCCTCCCGAGCCTCACTCTGTTCCCCTTTCTTCCTGGCAGCAGCGCCCCCTCCCTTGCTGCACTCAGGGACATGCCTGCCAGCACCTCTACCCCCCCTCAGACTTCACTGTCAGCACTCAAGTCTTCAGGGACATGAAAAGGAGCCACTCCTTACAAAAGGTTGGGGAGCCCTGGTGTCTGGAGGTAGGTCTCGCAGCAGAATGACGGTATGAGACGAGCGGGCTCCGGACGGAAGCCACCCACGCGCACGGCTTCCTTCCGGCTAGGGCAGGGCCCATCCTCCGCTGTCCCTGCGTCCTGTCACATCACCGTTCCGGTGGGTGCCATGACGCCGGGCTGTCCTGAGCACGGATAGGTTTATCATAGCCGTCACGGTGCCAGTTTATAAGGACAAGGCGAAGGGAGATCCCCCCGCGAACCCAAGGCGGTGGGCTCCTAGCTGAAGCCACATGGTCTAGCATCATGCGTGGCTTCCATAAGAATGATGAGCAAGGCCATCCCGTTAAACTTGACCCCGCGGAAACGATTTCCTAGGGCTCTTCAGAGCTTCCAGTGGAAGAGAAGGTATCACCTGAACTTGGCCTGTGATCCTCATTCTTTAGAACTTAGCGATTTTCTTTTCACATCCAGGGTGCCAGGCTCTGTTCACCCTTTCTGCAGTGGTGCTTCCCGAGGCAGCTGCACATGCCTTTTCTGGCAGATGTCGCTCTCAAGGACAGGAAGCATTGTTAATTTCCTTTAAATAATTCAATCCGATGTCAATACCTCACACTGCCCCATGCCTGGGAGTGACAGTTCTCTTCAAATTAGTAGTCTCAAAGAATAAAGAGCATCTAGAACATGTTTTCATCCTCAGAAAAGCAAACGTCAACGCAGTTAAAACTATACAGTTAACTCTTAAACAGCGCCGGCTTTAGTAACTCATGCTAGCTTTCGACTTTTTTCCTTTTTGAAAAGGAAAGGGAATATTTAAGAGCCAATTAGTAGAGCCTCTGTCTTTGATAAACATTGATTGTATACCTACTGTGTGCTGATTGCCCTGCAGCATGTTAGGGCTGCAGGGACAGAAAACAGCAGAGGCCTAGAGTAATACGTTTCATTTGTCGGTGCGTCTTTCCTTTGGAGAGAGAAAAGGCGGGTGAAATCATCATGAAAAGCTTGACCTCTGAGCCACCAGGGAAGCCAATTTAAAAAGTAGTAAATAGCCCTGTAAGAAAACAAGACACAGGTAGAGAAACATCCAAATGTTTCATCCAAATGCAGGAGAAAATGTCAACACATTTCTTTTTTACCTAGTTGTGATCTCTTAATATTTGGATGCATTTCTTTCTTGTCATTCATGTGTCTGAAGTTTAAAAATGGTTTGCAAAACGTTTGTAAACATGGAATGGCTCCTTACAGAGTTTTGTCTTTTCACTCGGTTATTCTCGTACACTATGTTGTGTCTTAATTCTGGTTAGTTACATGGTGTCTTTTGGGGCTCTTCCTGTCTGATTAGTCCCCTCTGGCCAAATGTGACTAAAGCTGAAAATGTTTCTAGGGTCTTTTGAACCATCCCCACCCTACCCCGCCTCTTCTGATGAGCCCTGTGCTTGGAACTGCTGGGGCCCCTGTATGAATACAGCCCGGGTCTTTAACTGGCCTGAGTCAGATGGAGCAGGGAGGCTGACTTCTGTGTGGCAGCCCTGGCCCTCAAGGAAGAGCTTTTTCTCAGCAGCCCCTCTTTGGTTTGGCTTTTAATAAGTGCCTGTGTTCATCCTGACTATGGATGATAAGGCCATACCGAACATAATTATTCCTCCACCAGGGCCTGGCAAATGGTAACTCATTAATCTTTGGTCAGAGTTACACGATAGATAAAGGAGAACCAGGCACCCATTCTGAGTTGACGAAAACGAAACAGAAACACTGAGTTTCTTCCTTATAACTCGAGATCCACAGGCGCCGCCGCCTGTTTCTCAGCTTGCTGGCGCCAGTTTCTCAGCCTTGCCCTCAGGACAGGGAAGCATCGCTTGGGGAAGAGCCAGTTACCCCGCCTCCCAGATGCGGGACTAAGTCCCTAAGCTGTGAACAGACCAGACGCAGAGACACCGCTTGGGCTCTGTGACCTCAAGCGAGTTGCCTCCCTGCTCGCGCTTCAGTCCCTCGTCAGTGCAGGGGGGCCTGGCATGAGCTGTTGTGAGCCTCAGTTGCCTTGAGGCATGTGGAGCGGGAACTTGGCCAGAGGATCCCGTGTGCTGGGTCTGCCACGAGCGTCTGGCAGGATCCAGGGGAGCCGCACCCTGGCGGTGTGTCTGTGTGGTGGGCTGGCCTCTGGTGGGGCAGTTCAGTCCTGCCACATGGTTTCCACACACAGCTCAGGGGCGCTCCAGGTGTTTCTGGGGAGCATCGCGGAAACTGCACGATCAGAGGAGGCAGAACCAGATTTGAGTCCAGCATTCTCTCACCTCTGCTGGCAAGGTGCTTCATCTGTCTGTGATGCAATCCTCGTGTCTGTTAAAAAGGGATGATGGTGGAATCCCTGCCCCAGCCTCCTTCGCTGGGCACCTCCCAGGATCCCTTGAAATCCTGATCAAAGAGACTTTTTAACACAGCAGTTCCTATGGTCCAGGCACTTCTCTAAGGGATTTGTGTATTTTAACTCTTGAAAACCTGACAACAACCCTAAGAGGAAGGTGCTGTGGTTTTGTCATTTCGCAGATGCACCACAGAGAGGTTAAGTAACTTGCTTAAGATTACACAGCAAAGGGGCAGAGCTGTAAAACTGCTATTAATGAAAGACCATGGCAGTGGTCCATGGTTTGGAGCCTTCCCCACCAATCACCTTCCACTCGCTAAAGGAGATTGGGCTAGGTCCTGCTCAACACTCAGCCATCTCAGGAGCTGCGAGGAGACTTCTGATTCAGGATATCTAAAGTCCACTCTTTGGTTTATAAGTACCACATCTGGGATCCTTTCTCACCCATCCATTGGCCCTTCTCTCTCTCCCCTGCGAGTCAGCTTGATTCTAACCCTTTAGCTCTCTCCTCAAGGGAATTAAGGTTGGTAGACCAGTTTAGTAAATATGAGTAAGAAAGTCAATATTCACCTGGGCAGGCGTGAGTCACTTCTTTCTAGTTAGTTATTCATGGCCACTTTCAAGCTCACCACACAAAGTCATTGCATTGAGGCTATTACTGTGTTTAATAGTGACAATAATAGGGTGTGACCCATGGCATAAATGCATTCAGATAAGAAAGAAAGTGTGTTTTTTTTTTCCTGTAATTGCTTAGTCAATACCATTTTCACGGAAATGCTTGCAAACAAACTTTTAAAGAGGTCTTTGTTCAAATTCTTCCCTTATTCTGTGCTTCCTTCCTCTTGAAGGGTTTTTTTGAACTTTTCCTGATCAGTGGGCTGGGGGTTAGGAGGGTGATACCCTCTGTCCTTTCTGATGTTTTGGTCTGCTGACCTACCTTTTTGCTGGTTTTGAGCCTAATTTTCTTTCATTTTTAGGTGTGTGTGTGTGTGAGTTCAGGAGAGGACACATTATTGCTGGTACTTGCTTGTTAACTTCTCAGCTTAGACATTTAAGGGGGCAAAAGACTTTTGCTAACTTTGCAAAGCTAGTCACATAGACAGGCAGTTAACCATTTTGGTGAGAGGAAATGAAACTTTTCTTAGGTTTATTAGACCACATCCTATGAATCTGTGGCTTATTATATGTCTGATTTCTAAAAAGCGTGGCATCATGGCCAGAGTTTTATTTTTGCTTGTTAGTCATTGAAACAAATACAGACGTTGCTTCGTTTCCTTAGTTCCAGGTTTTTCAGTATGTTACTGTGTGGAGAATCTGGGTCTGCACAACAGAGCACATTAGAGGGGGGAAGTGTTAGTCTCTGCATTACAGTTTTGGATTACCAAGTATTCTGTTCAGCTGAAACGTTTAGTCCGTCCTCCCCCTCCTGACTACATAAAGAGGCAGGATGAGAGAAAACAGTTAAAAATTTCCTGAAAGGCAAAATTAGTGTTTGGACATGACATGGTTTCAGTCTTTTAAAGGATGTGTTTTTAAAAAGTGAGAGACAGGCTTGTATTATATATGTAATTCTTTCCTGTCCATCTGACATTTCTTGTAATAGAAACCGTTTCCTGTGTATCCTGCGAAGACTCTTGGTAAAATGTCTAGCGATGTCCATCCTAGAACTGGGTTGCTCTCAATATGTTTAGTCATTGCCCCCGTGCAAACCCACTGTTTCTAAAGTTCCACTATTACAGTCTGATTGCATCTCATGCGGGAAAGAGTGCAAGCTGAAAATAACAAAGACGGGATGACTGTGGACATTCCCTCATGCCCCCATGATGTATATGACCTGTGGCTTAGCACACACAGCCTGGAGCATTCTGTGCAAGCCGTCCAGCACATTCACTCCCTTCCCCAGAGTCATTCTCCTGGTGGGAGGACTGGTGGGACCACCTGTATTATTTTTTCTCTCTGCAGATCTTCTTTGTTGAGTTCTTCTAGGTTAAATGGGTGTGTGGATTTCCTCTGCCAGTTCAGCTCCCTGAGTGTAAGTGGGCATCACGGTGCCTAACTGGAATTCCTGACACCTCAGAGAAGCCACACTCCCAGCGCATGGTGAACGTGGTGTGGTTTCCCATGCCACGTGTCAGAGTCCTGCAGGATTGACACAGCTTGACCACTGCGTGCACAGGGCTCCCCACCAGGGACACAGGTCCAGAGAGGGAAGGGATTATTCTGGGCCTCATGTCCCTTGTTGACCGTTCCTTGGACCGCAGGCATGCACACTGATCACTTCTTATACATTTTCCACCCTGGGAGGCTGATATACAGAGTAGGGTGCGTGAGCATCCTTTAAGGACCCCCCTCCCTTGGAGGGTGGGAGCATTCTCTGGCCCTGCATCCAGCCTCTAGGGCCCCCCTGAACCCCGCCTGGACGCCTCAGGCTGGATCACTGCTCCTATCTCTGTGACTGCCTTGCTTTTCCCCATTCTTTGTGAGTCACATGTTTTCTTTGCAACTCGTGTGACAAAGGTCATTAGTAGCAAAGACTCGGGCCTTCCATGCGTGACATCTTGTCATCCACACAGTTTATTGGTTTGGGATCCTCCCCTTTTGTAATTCTGTGAGGTGACAGATCAGTTTTTAATGGGCTGTGCTGTGTCAAGGGAGAGTTTAAATTAACCTTCAGACTTTTTATACCTCACAGGGCCCCTCAGATCATAATACATGGTCAGTATTTGAAGAGAGGGAGGGGATGCTTTTTACTCATGGTTTTGACATTCTATCGAATCCACCTGTCTGTCTGTTTCTCCGTGATGTGATACCTCTGTTTCTCAGAGTACTTTCCTTTGATGATGTCAGTGAAGTCGATGTTTGGAATTTGGGAACAGAGAGGAACCACGCTTCAGCCCAGACTCTGGAACTTAGTTTAGTCGTTTTTATTGAAAGGAGATTGTCAGGTCAGCAAAGTGGAAGATCTTAGTTTCTGGGTTTCAGGCCAGCTCTATGCACCTGATCCAAAAGGTATTTATTGTATCTGCTGCTGCTAGTTTTGCAGGAGCTGATTCTAGGCGCTGCCTCGCCTTTTATTCTTTATTCCACACTTTCCCGGCCTTCTCCATCACATCACTGAATGCTCACTTCAAACCTGTTTGCGTTAAAGGAATGCATTAGTTCCGAAAACAGTTTTTCGATGTTGGCTTGGGGAGTAAGGTGGTAGATGTGTTCTTATCTTCTCTGATAAGGCCAGGTTCAAGTTTTGACCACCCTTTCCTCAGGCAGTCCTTTCCCCATCAGTGACTGGCCACCTCTGTTTGAGCTGCAGATGGGGAAAGGAGGTGGCCTCTGTCCGGCCAAGGAGTTTTGAACTCTTTGTTAACAACCTCCTGGGGTGTATGTGTGTGCTATGTTCTTCTGGGGCCCCGCCACCCCCAGGGTGCTCACAGCTCGGCAGCATTTTTCTCTGGAAAGGTCTAAATAGCAGGCCTGTTTGGGCTCAGAGTGAAAGTTTCTGTTTTGGAAAAGCCAGTTCCTTCCGATAAGGGAGGGTGGGGATGAGGAAGGAACTAGAGACGCCAGAAAAAGAAGAAGTGAGAGTCCAGGAGGCGAGGAGGCGGCGGGGTGACCAGGGGACACGTGCTGCCCGCTGCGTTTGTTTCCCAGCCCCACCTGTCACTTGACTGCCCAGCTTCGCCGGAGCCCCCTGTGTGGCAGCCCCTGGGCCCCAGCGGGGACCTCTTGCTGCTTCAAAAAACAGAGCTGGCAGGAGATGGTGTTGGGTTGGACATGATGTACGGGGCTGGGGTCAGAGGGAGCATGCAAGTGCTCAATCACCGAGTGCTCAGCCTGGACTCTGCCCGTCGGGTTTCTGGCAGGCCTGGGTGGTTCTCTGGCAACCAATGTGGCCAGGGAGAGGTGCTCTTTCTCCCGGGAAAGGAGAAGCCCCTCCACCCGAAAGTACAAGAAACTCGTAATCATCCAGGAGATCCCAGTTCACAGCTCTGCCTCTTGGACAAGTTTCTTTCTTCCTGCCCTTCTTTTTTAAAAATAAGAACCCAGAAGAAAGCTGGGTGGAGGCGAGAGGGAAGGGCAGCTTGCTGATGATGCTTTTACTGGCTTCCGGAATCTGGGCAGTTCCTGAAGGGCAGGTAGGGCATTTCTGTGCCCGGCGGGGCAGGGACAGCAGTGTCTGGGCCTGGATTCGCAGCTCTCATGATGTAGTGATGTGTAGGCTTCTAAAGGGACTGGGATGTTAGTTTTCCTTGACCCTCTCCTGCTGGGGGCGGCAGAGTGGACTCAAGTCAGATTCCTGGTGGGAAACTCTCCTCCCTGCAGTCTTGCTTGATGGAGTCACCTGCAGCTGTCTAGTTTTTGATTTGCATTTCCTGTGTATGCTTCTGTGTCCCTGATTCTAGGTCTTAGGAGTAGGCTTCCTTGGCCGTGTGGGGTTTTCAAAAATTAAATTTTAACATATACAACAAAATTGGCCTTTTCTTCTGGTCTACAATTCTGTGAATTTTAGCATCAATTTGTATTATCGCCACCACAGTCAGGATACAGGACAGTTCCGTCACCTTACACACACTTTTATGCTACCCTTTTAAGGTCACAAGGGATGTGGGGTTTATTTTTTTTAATTTTTATGGTTTTCGCCTTTGAAAGGTATCGTTGACCTGATCTGTCTCTTTCATTCAGAGGCTGACTTTTCATTGTCGATTGTAAGTTTTTGCTCTGCTCTTTTTCCACCAAGAGATGTAACCAGAGTGCCTTTCTTGTCAGCCTCTGACTGACATGGTGGGTTGGGTTGTTTGGTTTTTGTGCTGGCTGTTTTTGCCCACACCCCTAGGATGCTTTGGGCCACTTTGTGGATTTAGGAGAACTGAGGCTAATTCTGACAGTGGCCAAAGAGCACTATTAACTAGTAAGGGACGTGTTCTTGCCGACCACCTAGGCGGCCTTGTGAAGGGAAGCGACTTCTGGAGTACTCCGCTTTGAATTGTCTCTGTTATTCTCGCCCAGATGTCAGGACCGACGATCAAGGCTTATTGTTCAGTCGCTCAGTCCTGCCCGACTCTTTGCGACCCCGTGGACTGCAGTACACCAGGCTTCTCTGTCCCTCACTACCTCCCAGAGTTTGCTCAAACTCATGTCCATCGAGTTGGTGATGCCATCCAACCATCTCATCCTCTGTCGCCCCCTTCTGCTCCTTCTCTCAAATCTTTCCCAGCATTAGAGTCTTTTCCAATGAGTCGGCCCTTCACATCAGGTGGCCAAAGTTTTGGAACTTCAGCTTCAGCGTTGGTCGTTCTGATGAATCTTCCAGGTTGATTTCCTTTAGCATTGACCAGTTTGATGTGTAAAGTGAAGAAGGTGCATCATCTGTAGATTCGTTGACCCATGTGCCTCTCCCAGACTGTCCTCACTTGTCTGACTACTTAGGTGAAGCCAGAAACAGTGTTGCTTCCATGATCACCCATGCCTCCCCAGCCAGGTTCAGGAACGAGCTGGAACAGCCATGGGAAGGCCAGAGCCATGTGTCACCTGCTGTGGTCAGACCTTCTGCTTTCTTCAGGGAAAGTGAACTGCAGGAATGTTTGTGTGGGACATGCAGATCCTGTGTATGTGCCTATCCTCTTGGCAAATGAGGAAAGGTGACCTCGAAGGTTCTGGCTCAGAACATCACACTTGACTGAACAGTTGATGATGCCTTTGCGGTGGATTTTGCTGGGGAAGGTGGCAGCAGTCACGCACATGTGAGATCTGGTGTAATCTGATTCCTGCCTTTGTAATTGCTTGGAGACTTGCCATTACAGCCAGTTAAGTGGGAACAGTGACCCGGAGCAGAAAGCAGAAATTATAGGGGTGGAAAGGGGAGGTAACATCCAGAAACAGTCGTAAGTCTCCTCCTGGCTTTCTGGGATGGAAAACTGCTTTAGGATCAGGAGAAAGTGTTAGAACCGCCTTCCAAAAAATGTCACCCCTCTTTCCGGTCCGTATCCCCACTCCTCACTGCTCTCTTGACAGGCTGAAGGAAGCCCCCAGAGTGTGGTAGGGTCGGGGCACCCAGGGTTTAGTTGAGAGGAGTGAGTCTGCTGATAAGAAACTGCCTTTGTCTGGCAGCAGGTTTCTGTAGAGGAATGTCCTCCAGGTGCAAGAAGAATGGTTCTCATTAAAAAAAAAAAAAAAAAAAAAATCCCACAATAAACAAAGTAACACGAGCATGGACGTCAGGACGGAACCTGGAGAACAGAACAGCTCTCAGAAGCCAGTGGCCCCCACCCCAGCACTCTTGCCTGGACAATCCCATGGACAGAGGAGCCTGGTGGGCTGCAGTCCATGGGGTCGCTAAGTTGGACACAACTGAGCAACTTCACTTTCACTTTTCACTTTCATGCATTGGAGAAGGAAATGGCAACCCACTCCAGTGTTCTTGCCTGGAGAGTCCCAGGGACGGGGGAGCCTTGTGGGCTGCCGTCTATGGGGTCGCACAGAGTTGGACATGACTGAAGTGACTTAGCAGTAGCAGCAGACACAAGACACTTTTCTGCATCCTGATTGACAGGACAGGGGCGCTGTGGAAAGCCAGGGCTGGCATCATTTTCACACGTGGAGCAAGTGTAAACCATGGGGCCCGGGGGCCTTCACTCTGGAAGATGCCAGAGAAGAACTTACAGAGTGATCATTCTCCCTCCAGAGGTGCTTACCGTTCGTCTGATCGATGTCGGAAACATGATATCATTTCTACCAACACCCACATAAGAAGGTTTCTTTTTTTTTTTTTTCCCTTTTCTTATTTGGGTGACAGATTGCATGTTAGGGCACTAAAAGATGAAAGCACTAAATATTTGCTTTAGAAAAACACAACGAAAGACTCTCTCATCCTCCCAGCTGAAAACTGATGGGCTTAGAATTCCATTAACAAAAACGACTGTCTGCAGTTAAATGTATTGCCACCCTCTGGGCACGGTTAACAAGTGGGGGAGAAAGTGGAGGTCGAGGGGTGGAGGATTGTACAGGATTCTATCTCCCGGGGAGTGGAATTAGGGCCCTTTCGTCGACATGGAGGTCCAGGGTAGCCCGGAGAAGTGCCTTCCTCTTTCTGTCATGTTGAGCTCCTCCTTCTGGGTCTTTTCAGTGGATTTCCTCTCCATAAAAAGGATCTCTTTGTTATTCCCTCTTTCAGATGTAATGATAAAGTCGTAATTCTTACAATCCTCTTTGGCGTGAGCTGTCTTGCCTCAGAAGAGAGAATGCGTTTTGGCACTTGTTGATGGTTCTTGCAAAGTCTGTTTAATGGAATGATTAAGAGTGTGAATTCAAACCCTGCCTTTGCTGCTGACTGGCTGAGTGATCGTGTGCATAGTATAGTTTCTAGACCTCAGTTTCTCCGTCTGTAAAGCAGGGAAATCTTTCTATATCTCCTCCTTTATTGGGAGATTTCACCGAGTTAAGGTGGTGTGCATGTCCGTCTGTCAGCATCTGTTGTTTAGTCGCTGAGCTGTGTCTGATTCTTTTATGACCCCATGGGCTGTAGCCCGCCAGCTCCTCTGTCCATGGAATTCTCCAGGCAAGAATACTGGAGCAAGTTGCCATTTCCTCCTCCAGGGGATCTTCCCAACCAGGGATTGAACCCACATCTCCTGCATTGGCAGGTGGATTCTTTACCACGGAGCCACCAAGGATTCTTTACCATGGAGCCACCAGGGATAGCTAATGTTCTATCAACATTAGCTCTTACTTATTCATTCTCAGTGAGTATTTTAAAATCCATCTCTTTTATTCAGAGGAAAGAAGGATGAACCCTTTCTCTGGTTGGGAGTATTAAGGAGTTCAGTCTTTTTGTAAATATTCTTGTTTTTACTGTTATAGCTACTCCATCATAAGAGGAAAAACTATTTTTTCCAATTTTGTATATACCTAAGCTAGTTGTAATGTTTATTGAGTGCTTTTCCATGAACCAGCTCTAGTTTAAGTGGTTTTTCATATGTTAATTCATTTCACACACCCCCTCAGCCCCCGCAAAAGTTAAGAACTATTTTCCTCATTTTTAAAGAGAAGGAAACTGTGGCATATATATATATATTTTTTCAGTTGTCCTTGGTTGTATGGAGAGTAATATCAGGGCTGGGATGTGGAGGCTGGATCCTGACATGGGCTTGGAAAGCCAGGGTGCGCACCTCATCAGTGCACTGCCAGCCTCCACTCTAACATGTGAACGGTCCCAGCTTGCCAGGATTGTGCATGAGAAACACGGAGCAGATACACAGATGCTCTCCAGATCTGCTGCTTTATGATAGTTGGGAAGAAAAATCTTTATTACCGGAAGTTGTGGCTTCTGAGTCTCTTAGCAGTTGGCAGCATAGATTTTTGATTTGTTTTGTTTTTTTGTGTGTGGTTTTGTTTTTTAAATAATTAGAAACAGTTAGACTCTCCTTACCACCCACAGTAAAAATTGCTTAGATCCCGCGAATGAAAGAGAAAAAAATGAGTCCATTTGGTAGAATGATTAAAACGGGATTTTCAAGAGGAAAGTTCCATTTTTGAGGGTGAGCTTTAGACGTGTAAAGGCTTAGGGATTTCACGCTTTTCACCTCCCCCTTCGTCTGAATTCAGAATCAAATAGTGTTAGGGGCTGTTGCCAGTGATGGGAGGGATTACGCACAAGATGGCTCTGGGAGGAAACCGACATTTTTTTGTACTTATTAATGGTATGTCTTTTGTGTGAGTGGGTGTGAGGACTGAGGAGGAAGCATATATTTACATGGTGTGTGGTCCTTTCTGCTTCATTTCACAACCTGTAATGCTGAGCTAGGGAAGAAGAAATCTTAGCACAGCCATGAGTTTCCATTGTGGGGATTGTATCATTGAGGCAGGAGGAAGCCAGGCCTTTTTCCATGTGAGGAGGACTGAATCAGAGTGGCTGGGACTCCTGGTTTTTAGAACTCTGTTCTAATGATGCCCTCACTTTTATACACACAAAATGGGTGCCCTTGCACGTATGTGGTTCGCCTCACTCTCCCCCTCTCAGGCCAGGGTCTGAGTTGATATCTTTGGCCAAGTCAGACATGCTGTCCGTTTGGAGATCCCTTGCCCCTCACATCCCCACCAAAACTTCCTTGTCATTCTAAGACTGTAGCTAGTCACGTGAATGACTTCCTAATCCTTGTGGGTGCTTGAAGGGATTCGCCTTTGTAAGAGAAGGAACGTCCCGCTTGGAGGGCTGTCTGTGTGTCCCACTGGAACCCACGTTGCTTTGGACTTCTCTTCTATGATCATTCCCAGGCAGGCCCCCTCTTGCCATCCTGACTTGTTTAAATTTATGGGTTGCTGGCAATCCATTTTTTGATGCTATTCTTCTCATAGCCAGAGGCCAAGATCCCTTGTGGAGCGGTGCCTGAGTTTAATGGATGTCGTCTGGACGCCAGGGAGGGGCGTAGAGAAGCACTGGGGGGAAGTCTTAGAAGTGAGGCGCTGCCCCTTGATGCTTGTCTCCATCCCTTTCGGGGCAGTGCATTCTGAGAAGCGGTTTTGGTGCTCTCACGGCATTGTGTACTGCGTCTTCTTATTTTAGGACAAAAAGTTCAGTGTCCTAAATGGACTTGTAGATGGCCTAAAGAGTACTCTGTAAGCCACCCATTCAACTTGGTCTTGACTATCTCAGCTTCGTTGAGCTCTTCTGCTTATACAGCCAGATGATCTGCTGTAGCTTTTGCAACACTAGGTCGTGCT
Organism: Oreotragus oreotragus; assembly: GCA_006410675.1. Classification (NCBI taxonomy): domain Eukaryota; kingdom Metazoa; phylum Chordata; class Mammalia; order Artiodactyla; family Bovidae; genus Oreotragus; species Oreotragus oreotragus. Next base: position 243,450 of record SJYX01009302.1, on the reverse strand, counting down.
CCAGGGAGGATGACTTTACTCTTCTGGCTGTCCAGGGGTTAGGTTCTCAGGCCAGGTTCTGAGAGAGACGAGGCAGTATCATCTTAGCTTGATTTAATGAGCTTAGCTTCAGAGTCAGAGCTTCCTTCGTGACTTCGTGGTAAAGAACCCGCCTGCCATGGCAGGAGACGAGGGTTCAGCCTCTGGGTCGGGAAAAGATCCCCTGGAGAAGGAAATGACAACCCGCTCCAGTATGCTTGCCTGGGAAACCCCATGGACAGGGGAGTCTGGTGGACTATAGTCCATGGGGTCACAAACGAGCTGGACACAACTTAGCAGCTAAACCACAGGAAAAAGTGAAGCAGGGATGGAGACAGGTCTTTCAGACATCAGACGTCTGACTGGTAGCTGTTACAAAGCCTTGACTTTGTGGGAAAGGCGAGTCGTCTTCTTGAAATGATGAAAGCTTGCAAAATAGGTTTTAACATCCAGAGTGACTAGACAGAAGCACCAGCAGCACTTGGGGACAGCTCCCATTCACCAGGCACTGCTGGGTAGATGCCGTTCTCTGCTGGGGGTGAGGTGGGAGCAGGATGGACTGAGTCTTTGCCTTCAAGGAGTCGCCCTTCTAGCTAGAAGTAATGACTTGAGTCCCTTGGACATTCTGCTCCCTTTTGGTCCCTGCCCACCCTGAGGTCTGCTCCTTTCTGAGGCATCATCATCAGAAGTTGCCTCCTGGGCTCCTGGAGAACTCAGAACTCCCTCCATGATGAGATGCCCCCATCTCGGTGGGAATGGTCTCCATAATGAGGCTTTCAAGAAAAGCCAAGTTGAAGAGGGTGTGTGCAGAGTGGACAAGCCCACTTTCAAAGCTTGGGAGGTTCTGACCACAGACTAGATGCCGCCAAACCCACTTCTGTGCTCCTTCATCTCTTGCTTCTGCGTGGCCACCAGCATCCTTTTGGTCTCACCCTCCCTCTCCTCTTCCCCAAATTCATTTTCCTCATCTCCGGGGATTTCTCACCATATTTACATTCTCTTTTGTTCAACATCAAATCTTTGTCTCTGTCCTATCACAAGTGTCTGTACCATTCATACCTGGTTGCCCAGGCTTCAGGCAGAGGAGAGTCTCTGGCAGTTCTGGCCTTTTGCAGTTTATAAGAAGGGGAGAGAAGAGTAACTTTAAAGTGCCATAAGCGGAGTTGTTTAGAATAGGGCAGGCAGCCCTCGGTCCCCTGATGAGCAATGTCTTTAATTAGAATCCTGATAGGTTAAGAAAATATGTGGCCTCTCGATTTGAAAAAAAGCTAAAACGTTGCCTAGGGAGATTGACTGGGATGGTCTCGCAGGTAAGTTCAGATTGAATGGTGCTCAACAGGTAAGGCCATTGTGTATATGAGCCTGGGCTTCTGGTGCCAGACAGATCGAGTAACTCGGGTCACAGAAATGGACTCGAGTGACCTCAAAGTATTAATGCAAACAATTCTTTGAGCCACTGACCCCAAGCAGAGGGAACAGACTTGTTCCTTCTGGTTCGAGTAGGTGGATGGGTAGAGACAGTTATTAAATCTTAGAATTATCAGAGCCGAGTGGTGACTCAGGCCTCCTTGTGCCATCCAGTCCTCTCTGTAACCTGGGGAAACCAAGGCCCAGAGAGAGGAGATGACTTCGTGGAGCCAGAGAACGATGGAGTCAAGACCGCCAGACTCCAGGCCACTCGGATTTTCTCCTTCCGTCCTGCCAGCCTCTGATTCAAGGTGGAGTTTGATTTTTGCGGACCTTTCATGTTAAGTGCCAATCATTTTAAGCTCCTTCTGGGTCAGTGTGTGCAGTTGAGTATATTCAGTATGAATTTGCATATTTTCCTCTTAGAGGCTGAGTCTCCCTGGGATGCCCCAGGCGCTCGTGGTGGTGATCAGGATGGACTTGTACAGTCATCTGCTTGGGGTTCACTAGGGAGAAGTGAGCTGAGAGTCTTAGGGAGTCTTAGAAACTCTTCCAGCAATGAATGTGCTTTAGCAACATGTAGGAAGTCAGATCTTACATTCATACGTACATTTTGAGTTAACTAGTCTCTGATACAGGATTATATCTTTCTCTACAACCCCACCGACCTTTCCCAGGGAACTCATCTTTGGGAATCCTTTTACAGGATTGCTTTCTGGGCTTGTGTCTAAAACTCAGAGAAATGTATGAAAATGATCCTTTAAAATCAATTTTGATACCAGCCTTCTATGATTAACCTCAGAAAGTGTCTCGGTTGGGCACTGCCAGTACCTGATGTCAAGGCAACCCTGACAGACAAGAAGCAGGCATTCAGGAGTTCATCGGTGATTTTTCGGTGTTTGCTGAGAACTTGGTTCTGCCCCTTGTGGTCCCGTGTCCTGTGACAGAGCTGGTGCTCTGGGTCAAGTTCAGCAAGTTTGTTTTGACTTGCAGCCCGTGATGGGGGTGAAGCTCTCATTATGTAATGTTAAACTGGGCCGGAATGTCAGCTGGGCTAGGCCTGCCAAAGCTTGAAGAGTTGATTGGGAATGGGCTATGTTTAGTGTGACTAATCCATCTTGGCTGGGGAAAGGGGTGGGTAGGTGTCTCTCTGAGAAGGGAGGGAGGTATGATTTGTGCTATTTTGAATGTTAGCACTTGGTGTAAACTCTGCAAGACCCCGCCCCCACAATCCCCTGCGGGTGGGAAGAATGTTCAGCCTTATGACCAACTAGTAAAATCGAGGGCTGTTGACTGATAACCCAGCGTTGCCGTGGAAAGCTGTGGTCAGGGCACCAGGGTCTGTGTATCACTTGCAATCAAAGAGTCAGCACTTTCTGTTGATGTGAAATGGTGTTTCTTAAACACCTAGCCTGTATCCATCAAATTTTGCTAGCAGTGGTAGTCAGTAATTTAAGCAGTTATACAAAGTAGATCTTGCGTTCCTTAATAAAAATAGCAGTCAACCCTAATAAAAGATTTAAAGCAAAGAAAGAGGTGGGCTATTTCCCTAATAAAGATTCGAAAGTATAATTTAAGGTCTGTCTAATGACTGAGCTTCTTGGTCTTTATTTGGGAGTCTTTTTCTCCCTCTGCCCTCATGATCCCCCACCCCTGCCTCCCATCTTCCTCTTGGATCTTCTTAGGGGACAAAATAATCCCATTTTTATGTTAATGTCTTTCATAGAAGGTAGAAATCATCTGGAACCCTTGTTTGCACAATGATCCTGAAACACAATGTGGTCCCTACCCCGGCCAGAAAAACGTTGCATTTTGGTGAGCCTGGCAGAGCCCAGCCCCCTGCATTGCCCGAGGTAAATGGCCGGGCTGGGGGTGGGGCTTGCTTTTGTTTCTTCTCTGATGAAGGATGGTAAAGTGTTCACTGAACCTGGAAACACCTCCCTTTGTGTCCAGTGCTCTCCTAACACAGGCTGTTAAACTTGGGGCCATCGCTCTTGGTGGGGGATTGAATGGGGCCATGGTCGAGGGGAGGGGCTCACACGGAAGCCATTGAGGGCATAGAGATGCCATTGTTTTCCTGAGTAGTGAGAAAGGGAGGAAGACCGTGGGGACCTCTAGGCATCGGGGAAGCCAGTGCACTGACTGCATTTCCAGGTCTGCATTTTCTTCGAGGCTCTCCCGACCTGAGTGGTTGGGCAGGGTCAGTCTGGACAGTCAGCTCCTGGAGCCCCTGCAGTAGAGATCCGGTGCCCGCTGTTGCATCTGCGTTGGGGACCTTGTTCCCCTCCACATTTGCGGGACGCTGCCCGCCTTGGGCCTACCTGTAAGTCTGCAGGGCAGTGCTGTCCTCCAGGCAGTGGGGTTAAAAACATTTGTTAAAAATCACTCACTCCACCTTAGGGATGACACCCAGCTCCCTGCCAGCAACGTTTTTGTGTCATTTCCCTTTTGCCATCTGGTCTTCAGAGGCACTTCTGATCTTAATTATAGTATTCAGCCTCTGTTTATTTAAAACTCAGAAGATAAATAGGCTATCAAGAGTTTATCTGCAGTCATCGTGCCAACATATCTACCAACTGTCCCTATAGTTAGTAAAGCGCATCGCTACGATCCCTGCCAACAGTGTTTGCACACGCACACACATGCAGGCTATCTAAACTGATGCGTTGATCACAGGCGGGAGTGTACAGCCAGCTTCCAAACTGCTGTGCTGGCATCTTCCATCTAGCACCTTTGCGGTGCAGTATTGCCTGGAGGAAATTTTAGTCGTAGAACTGGGAGGAGTTTGAAGACCTGGGTTCACATTCAGACTCTGCCACTGCCACTTGCCCTATTATCTCGGGAAACTATTCCCTAGGAGCTTCCGTTTTGTCCTCTGAAAATACAGGGACAGTGGCATCAGCACCCAGAGGGATGTGGGATTTAAATGAGGTGTTCATGGAAGGGCAGAGAACAGCTTTGAGGCATCTTTGCAAAGGGCTGTCTTTGCCATTCAGTGTTCTGTTGGAGAAAGTGAGTCCTCACGGGGCTTCAGCAACCTGCAGGTTACAGTGCAGTGGTATCCACTGTCGATTTTTAGAAACGTAACACTTATAACAGTTCATTTTGCTGTTTTATTTTTTACCTCTGATAATTTTTATATTCTAATTAAACAGTGGTTTAAATCAGAGTATGTAATATCTTACCGTTCTTTTAAAACATGCCTCTGGCTTGAAGACCGTAACACATTTCTCAGAGACTAGCTTTGCTATACTTGAAAGTGAAAGTTGCTTAGTCATGTCCAACTCTTTGCGACCCATGGATTATACAATCCGTGGGATTCTCCAGGCCAGAATACTGAAGTGGGTAGCCTTTCCCTTCTCTAGGGGCTCTTCCCAACCTAAGGATCGAACCCAGGTCTCTCACATTGTGGGCGGATTATTTACCAGCTGAGCCATGAGGGAAGCCCAAGACTACTGGAATGGGTAGCCTTTCTCTTCTTCAGGGGCTCTTCCCAACCCAGGAATTGAACCAGGGTCTCCTGCATTGCAGGCAGATTCTTTACCAACTGAGCTAGCAGGGAAGTCCCTGAGCTATCTATCAGGGAAGCTTCCTTATTGCTGTACTTAACACTTTGAAAATACACTTGTTGAAGCCACTAAAGAGACATGTTTAGAAAATGTTTTTAAAAAATGAGTCTCATTCTCATTTTAAAGCAAGCATGGTTATTGCAGACTTCTATCCCTGCATTTAAGAAACTCTTCTGTTAGAGAAATCAGTTCTTATAGATCTCTTTGATAACTATTTGCATAGGAGTAAAGTTTGCATTTTTAGGAAAATAGTATCTTTGTAGATCATAATGAACTTTTAGTCTTTAAACTAGGCTGTGGTAACTTTTCATCAGATATCACATCTGAACAATTGTTTTAAAAAGTTAATTTCAGGAACTGTATTTAAAGAATTTTCATCCCAGTGTGTGCTTTGAAATATTTAATTATAGAAATATAGATAGAGATTGTCTATTTGGAGTTTAAGGGTTTTTTTTCTTAAATGTTTTCTAATAGTAATGTTTTTATATATAAATTCCTGCAACAAACATTTCTTGAACATCTCAGTGCTTCATTTGTTCTGTATGTTTTATATTAAGACACAGTGATAACCATGTAATAAACACACTCTTTTGGTAAAGGAAACTTCTCCTTATAAGCCTGGCTGACCTAAAATTGTAGTGAAGAATGAAGTAGATTCTAATGGCTGCTCTTGACCTCTACATCTATATATTTTATCTAATTTATAGTTGGAAAAGTAGCTAAAAGCATTGAGTTTGTGCCAGTAGTTTGAGGAGTTGTAGTTTATATAGCCCTGGAATTAAGTACAAAAGTACCAGAAAGACAACGCTATGTACTGGGTCAAAAAGAAGAAATTAAACTAGTGTTAGCTGGTATTCAGGGGCTTCCCTGGTGGGTCAGACAGGAAGAAATGTCTGCCTGCAATGCAGGAGACCTGGGTTTGATCCCTGGGTCAGGAAGATCCCCTGGAGAAGGGAATGGGCACCTCCGCCAGTATTCTTGCCTGGAGAATCCCATGGACAGGGGAGCCTGGTGGGCTACAGTGCATGGGGTTGTAAAGAGTCGGACACGACTGAGTGAGCAACTAACAGTCACTCCCTGAGCGCCAGTGATGTTTATGTTCAAAGCGTAGATTAATTTGGCCAACTGTATGGATCACACAATGAAGTAGTCAACAGCTCTGAGTTCAGGACGGTGTGAAAAGCTTGGCATCTGAATGTCACTGCAGATTCCCCAAGTCTGTGGTGTTCTCTGACCTCCATTGCAAATAGCTCTTCATCAGTAGGTGATTCGACAGCATCATTTAGCATTTGGGATTCTTTAAAAACTACTAAAAAGGGGATGATAAAAAACTTGTGCTTTTTCTCTAGCGGATAAAGGCTAGATTTTTCATGCTTTTCAATAACTATTTCTGGGGCAGAATAATTGGCATTAAACATTGGGCTGAATAGTCAGAGAACTGGTTTCTGTTTGGCTCTGACTAGATTATTCCATGAGGATCTTCCAGGAGGGCATCTGGTAGCACTTTGACACTTGTAAATTATTACCTCGCTCTCTGATTGTAAGTTCCCCGAGGGCAAGGACTTTTTTCCTCTGATTTATCCGGAGTGCCTAGAATGCTGCCAGGTATGCAGAGACACCAAATCAGTACTGACTGAATCAGTGAGTGAGTCTTTAAGGGTAAAATGTAGGGAAGTTTCCTGCCTTGGCTACAGTAATTTTTCCTCCTTTTCCTTTTTCATTTGCTGAAGTTACTAACCAGCTAATCCCAAATGCGTTCTCCCGAGTCCCCCGAGCTTGTTTGTTTTTCTGTCCAGAAAATGGGGCTGTTGTCATGCAAGACTTTATTTGATTATGAGAAATAGTCCCTCCCAAACTTCCTTGAACAGAGGTGCTAGACAAAAACAAGATGGTTTTGAAAAAACACCGCAGTCCAGACTGTGCTAAGATGCTTGGTCGCATCCGAAACCAGTTTCACAGTCTGCTTTAGGCGGGCGGTTGCAACATGCTTTCCATCTGTGCCTCACTGGAGCGAGCAAACTTGAGCTCCAACTCCACACTGTGGCGGGAACATTGGCACTGCTCCTTCTCCAGACAGCCCATGGGTGTTGCTATGGTGGAGGCATGACATAATTTAATTTTACTTTATTATTTGCTGGATGTGCCCATTGTATGCTAGCCTCTGGGTGTGTTTGCAAGGAGCTTATTTAGCAAAGAAGTAGAGACTGTGTTGTCTATAAAGCTATCTTGTCAGTGTAAGAGTCAGGCATGTATACACACAGACACCCTCTCCTTAGGCATCCAGCATATACACATCCCCACACCCGCTTTGGCATCCAGCAGCAACCAGTACTGGCCAGGGGTGAAATCATTACCATTCAGCAAGTGGCTCAAAACACTCAGAAAGGCCTGCCTTCCTAAAATCTCCTCCCCTTAACCCTGTAATTCCCCATGGCGGCAGCTTGGGGCTTGAGCATGTGTGAATCTAATTTCTCAAACACGTGTGCAAAGGGCATAGCGAGTCGCCGTGCTTATTTAGTAGAGTTGAAACCCACTTCCTGGATTTGGGTGACTTTTCTTGGCTGTGTTCCTCAATTTGCTATGAAATGCAAAGGCTGAAACTCCACAAAAATGTCATTTGTTTTTTAATGAAAACCATGGACGGGATCATTCTGTCCTGGGGTTTCACCTTCTCTCTAATGTTTTGGTGGCAGGTTGTCTTTATGTAGAGGTGAGCAATCATGTATTTTAAGCATGGGAGGTGGTAAAAGGAGGTGAGTTTGGCCAGTGTCCATATATTCAGATCCTTGGCCTTTAAAACAAAACAAAACAAAACTGGAGGGGGCTTTTCCTTTTCTATGCTTTTTGTACATCAGTGTTGTTTATAAAATGACTTCCCGTCTAATTTTTTTTAAGTTTATTTTTATTATCACCTGCATCTTTTTGAAAAAATTCTATTGCAGTATAGCTGTTTGAGAATGTTGTGTTTCTTTGTGTAGCAAAGTGACTCAGTTATACATACATACGTATTTCATATTCTCTTCCATTATGATTTGTCACAGGATATTGAGTATAGTTCCCTGTGCTAGTTAGTAGGAGCTTGTTTATCCATCCCATGTATAATAGCTTGTCCCTGCTAATCCCAAACTCCCAATTCGTTGTTAATTTCAGTTCTTGGTTCTAGAGGACACAGTTCCCTATAAAACAGATTCCCTTCATTCTCACCAAATTACCTTATTTTTGTTTCAGCAGTATCTAATTAGGGGCCTCATGGGTGACAGGAGTCTTCTTTTTAGTTCTGTAACCCAAAACTCCACCCCAGCACTAGCCATCCAGGTCTGCCTTGTTGAGCCAGGGAAACCCTGACAGCTTGTGGGGTCTTTCCATCCCTCCCTGCAAGTCAGTGGAGAAGACACACAGCAGTGACTGCTGATCCAGCAAATAAATGCAAAAATCCCCATAAGTGTGTTATTCTGAAATATTTTGATTTGGCCAGATCAACAGCTTCTCACTTCTCATTGCATCTTGATGTGCTTATTTAACTTTTTCCCCCGGAACTTGATCAGTACCTATGAGGGCATAAATCAAAGGGGAATAAGGAAAGGATCCTTCTCTCCGAGGTGGATGGACTGGACCCAGTGGCCAGGTTGAGAAGTTCTGAGGGGACCTTGAGAAACGGAGTGTGCCCCCTTGAGAAACTGTGGCCTGCCATTCCTGTGTATCTTTGCAGGCATTTCTCCTAGTCCCAGGGAGCTTTGCGGTCTCTCTTCTTTTCTTCCAGCATTCAAAGAAATTAATTTCCTTTGTTTCCCCATTGTCCAGATTAGAGAAACTGGAGGTAAAAGATGTCACTCTGGGCATCTTGAAACCCAAGGATTTATACTTTATCTGGCCAAGGATCTCATTTTTTAAGAGAGGAGGGAAACTAAATAATTGAGTCGAGTATTTCAAGATGTTAAATCTAAAAAAAAAAAAATCAGCCTTTTAAGAATCAAATGCAAAGTCAGTCACTTTATCTTGAATTTCCCACCATGATTCCATTTTTCAAAAGCTAGGATGACCATCAGGGTAGGTTTAGCTTGGTCAAATATGGTCTCAATAGTTTTTAAAATCTTATTAATGACCCCTCTAATCCTGCAAGTTTTCAGGAGAAAATCTTGATGAACAATCATGGAATTGCTTTGCCTGGTAATGTCTTGTTTATTGACAGTATCCCCAGCTGAGCTCTCTTGGTTAATACATTTTCTCTGGCACTGCTCTGGGTTTTTTTGTTTGTTTGTTTTTGTGGTTTGTTTTAAACCTGAAATGCTTATCAATAGGTTGCAGGGTTAGGAAAATGGCATGTTATGTAGCATTTTCCCAAGGAGTATTTAGAGAATACCAAATATAAGAACATATTACCATTGTGATCTCCGTACAGGAATTTGCTTTATTGACACTGGTGTGTAGGTTCCAGAGACTCTAGTTGACATTCTTTTGCATCCTGATCAGAAACCCTGACTTTCTGGTCCTTAGCAGAGAATACATCCCTTGATGACTTGTGGGTGCTCCTAGTGGAGGCAGTGATGTGTGGTCGTGCGAGAAGTCAGAACCTCAGCAGGTCTGTGTTTCCCTCCAGCATAGACCTTTGTCATTTTTAATGATGACAATCCATCAGTCCCCACAGTTCAAAAATGAAGATAAATTGAATTAATATATGTGAGTTAAATGACTCATTGATATAATTATACTGTGAGGATTTCTTCAGTGTAACCTAACACGTTTAGTGGTGTTAATTGTAACGGCTTTGCATGGGAGCATTTAATTTCATAAGCAAACAGAATAATTTATTAAATCTCAAAAAGCTATTTCAAGGCCTAGATGTAGAGAGAAAGAGTGTGTATTTAACTTGCTGTTGACTGTGGTCTGAGTATGCTTTGCTTCATCAAATTGGAAATGGCTAAGATTTTTTTTTTTTCTAATTTCAACTTTTATTGGTGCATCCTCATATGTATGTGCCCAAGTCAATAGTGAATTGAAATGAAAGTGGGAAATGGGTACCATCCAGTAAATCTTAATAAGTTATTGAAAATTGAAGAGCACTGAATAATAAAACAGTTCTAATTGCAGTTAAAACTGTATTGGCGGCAGATATGCCTGAACAAGGATGATAAAACAGCCGAGGAAGAGCATTGGATGGCAGAATCGAAGAAGGGTAATAGATTAAATGCAAAACTCAATTCAAATATTTTGTGAAATGCAGGCATGCTGTGTAAACCTATTTTTTGCTGAAAAGCATGTTTTCTCTCATGTCAGGAACGATCACAGGAATCCTTTTAATATTCATTTAAATAGTTTTTAATTGGCTTCAGAGAGTTTAAAGTTCAGCATGAAGGTGAGATCTAAGCTTCCTAATTAGATCGAATGCTGTTTGACTCAAAGAGCAGACTTGATAATTAAAGAATTTCATACCAAATATACATTCGGGAAACATTCTTTTCACATCATTGAGGTAAAAATGGTTTTCCTGAAATTCTTCCTATTCTTTTTCCAAGAGAAATATCTCTTACGGAAGGATTATAAAACCTCACGTCACTTGTTAGAAAAGGACAGTCTGTATTTTGGAGCAAACCTCTCATTTGATTGTCGCATAGCCGACATCCGCTGTTCAGGGCATTCTGATGTATGTATTTTTTTCTGTCCGAGTGGAATTCTGACTTGCCTGGAACATTGTGATGAACACAAGTTGTTGTGTCCTGTGTTTTTCCCCCACTAAGTTGTTTGAAGCTGTTGAAATGGGAGGCTGAGGAGAGGGGGCACTTAAGCAGTGAAGGGTTTTTCTTTGTAAATAATAGATCAAGAGCACTGGATCTGTATCTAATGGAGCTGTGTGCGGCCTCCGTTTCAAGGACAGCGCGCGGTTTTAAAAACCACAACCACCGACCAGCCCGTCCGAAACCTGTGGTCAGTTTTGTGAATGTGTGTGTGTCCGCTTGCCTCTTGCTGGGACTCCCCCTTACCACTCCCCTCCCCCCCCAATACATGGTTTGCTGTAACGTCATACTTTATTTCATAAAGCTAAAGAAGACCCGAACAGTATTTTATAAAAATGTATATATATATATTCACATGAGAGATCCTTACCAATACCTATCTTCCATAATTATGGAATGATTTAAGGAAGTTTGGTCCCGTTTTACTAACATGTTTGAATGAATCTATTTGACAATGATGTGCTCTGCTAAGAAAATATTGATGTCTATAGCTGACATTAATGCAGAAATTAGTTTATTGTAACAGCAGAAAAATCTAATTCGTTATGTTTGCAAACATATGTTACCTTGATAATTGGATGAAAAATTTGATTTGCCATTTTCTCCCCCATTCCCGTTCCTCTTTTGGAGTTTATAAATTTGTTCTTATATTTGCTGGTTTGAATCTGTATTTGAAAAGCATTGAATACTCTGAGTATTGTTGGGATGTTTCATACAATTCTTAAAAGCTTAATAGGGCTTTGTTCCTCCCAAGCTTGAATTAGTTGTATTTTATCATTTGCAATCTAAATATTATACCTAATTGATATTTCTCCTTGTATTGCAAGAGTACAGGCATGTACCAGTATCTTAAATATTTAGTCTCTATCAAGAGCATCATTGGAAATAGAAAAATGAATATTAGATGTTAAATGTAAAATAGGAGCCTGTATAAATAAAACAGAAAAACAAGAACAGATTAAATTTGGAGATTCCTTTGATTATTTCTGAAAAAGTTGTTTATAAGATTAAGTGGTAGTTACTCTCAATGGAACCAGTTCTTTTTTTAAAAATTGCATCCTACAAATTTGGGCCTATTTTTTTTTTATAAAAGATCATTTCCTTATAAAATAAGTTTCTAAATAATAGAGTTTAAGCTGAACAGTTTAAATATTTTTATTACATACAAAAATGTGTGCTGGAAACTAATGCTTCTAACGCAGCAGCTCCTTGAAAGAAAATCATTAATCTTCTCAAATGTAAGTGTAAAGTTGATCCATTTTAGCCTCTTGTCCATAAATTGTTGATTATTGGTTTTGAAGGAAAGTGCAGTGTGAGTGTGTTTTGAATTTTAACTTTGAAATCATAGATGTACAACATGTTCATGGCAGTCAAATCACAAGCTGAGAGAACCCATTTGAAATAATTTTTTTAAAGTATTCCTGTCATGGCATTATTTATAGGAATGGTAAGTTTCAGATTTTAGGTTTCAGAAAGTTGAGGTTGGCCACACTTTAAATCTACAATTTAACTGCTTTGAAAGAATGGCTTTGCTTGTCTTCAGGGGGAAACAAGTAACTTAGGGAACATCCGTTCTTTTTTTTTTTTTTGCTGTCTTTCATCCCTAAGTATAACAAATTGTTTCTTTTATTAATGTGGTACTTGCACTATCTAGCAGTTCTTAGGGGAAAATAATCAGGAAGATATGCTTTTGCTTCTCAGATGCTACAGCCTGAAATATGTTACTTCATTCCTTGAAGAGATTTTCTTTTTTCTTTCCTCTTTCAACAAATAACAGCTTAACATAATAGAAATTGCAGAAAAGGATACAATGAGAATTTTTTCCCGTCTCGCACAGCATGTTTTGGTTGGCTAGGAGTAGCCAAGGTATTGGAATATGATTGTCCCTATTTAAGGAAAAAAAATTGATATAATTTGTCATCTTACCGGTTCTCGGCATTCTGTGTGGCGCGCGCTTAGTCAGTGCTGGGAAAAACAGCGGTCTGACAGCTAATAGATATCTCTTCCCTCAATTGTTTAGACATTTTTGTCTTTTGTGACACTGAAGAAAAGACAAGGAAGGGAATGGAAGCAACTAAAAAATGTCAAAAGATCAAAAAATCAATGGGCCGAAGGAATGCGATCTGCTTACGGGGTGGAGCTGCTCTTTCTGTTCCCCCAGAAGTCGGTCGCAGTGTCGGGGGGCAGCCACCGGAGTCGGCCGCTGCCGCCTCCCTCCCTGGGAGAGGTGACACAGTGCCGAGCGATGCTTCACAAAGCGGGTGCCTTGGCTCGCTCCCCGCTCCCCCAACCCCTATGAATAAATAATAAAATAAATAAAGCTTTGCTTTCAAGACTCTGAAATCTGAGTTTGGGGTGCCATGCCTCTCCATCCATTTCCAGATTCCCTGGGCTGCAGCCCAGCAGATGGGGTAGAGGATTCACTCATGGGCATTTTAATTTTCAGATCAGGGGAGAACACTTGACATTTTTATTATTTATTTATTTGATTTTGGAGGGAAAAAGTCAATATGAATGAAATGGGTGATGATTAGGTAGGCCACGCCAGGCAGATGAATAATTGTTTTGTCCCTGGCTTAGACTGTTTGGACAAGACTTATGTACATATATCTTGGGGTGGTCAGTGGCAAGGAGTTGAGACTTTATGTGAAAACTTGTTTCTTAGAAAGGAGGAGACTGGGTATGTGGATAGTAAAGATGATTTTAATTTAACAGGGAGAATGTAGTGTTAGTTGCTATCGATAAAAACTTTTGGGTTTTGAACTGTAGACCTTAGTTGCCTTTTTTCTCTCCTTTTAAAAACTTTTCAACCAACTGGTTGTTTGTTGTCTGGTGTGTGTGTGTGTGTTCACCTATACATTTGCCTCGCAAACTGTGACAGCCCAGGAAAATAGATAGACCCTACAAGGCGAGGCCACAATCTGTTACACGGGAAGTTCCCCCCCCCCCATTCCCCAAACATTGTAGTTGTTATTTGATAGTAAGTGTGGTCCAGGCTGCATATTTTATAAACTTTCTATTAAAGTTGGGGCATGTTATCATAAAACTCAATTGCGATACTTTGTATTACGCTCTGGGATTGAGAGATAGACATAGGATTAAAAAAACAATTTCTAGGCATTTCTAGATGATAAATTTAATTTTCTTTGCTATTTGGAGGTCTTCTTTGAAAATGCAATTGTAATGAACGCATTCAGAACTGGAGAATAGATTTACCCTTGGCTTCAAATAGTCGACGTTATCAGGCACTGTCATTCGTCCCTTCCTATTTTCGGGCTGCTAATTGATGTTTTTGATGTCAGCAAGAAAATTGAAGAAAATGTCATGTGTGAACCAGTGCGGAAGTTAATAAGATTGACTTCGTTGACAGAATTTACAATGAGAGCAGAGACCGCATAATGGGACCGCTGCGAATTCTTTGGAGTCAAAATTGACACCTCACGCTAGGCCAGTGGTCGATAGGAGAGATGCAACATTTGGGAAAGTTCCTAATCTCATTTTTCCCCCCTTACCTTTTGGTCTGCGATGGTTATTTAGTTTCCCCAGCAGCTGTTTATTCCGGGGGCTATTGCTTCGGACCACGCCAGGGCCTCAGTTCAGGCTCCCGGTGTCATCAACAATGCTTGTTTCTTATGCTGTTTTGAGTTTGAAAGCAAAAGAGTCTTAAAAAGGTTAGATTAAGATGTGTCTTAAGGAAAGATATACTAATATCGGTCAGGGTCATTGCAAATGCTTGGGTTATGTGCAATAAAGCCGAAACGCAAATCCCTCCCTGAATAAAGAAACCGAGTTGGCACTGAGATCAGTCCTCAAGCCTCACAGAAGGCTCTAACTTGCAAGCAAAAAAAAAAAAATAATAATAATAATAATAATTGAGTTCTTGGCTACATGTCCCCAACTCCCAAAAGAAACATTTTAGCTGTGATACCCCTTAAACTTTTTTCCTAAGTTATTGAAAGTTTAATGGAATAGTTTAATTTTCCAGTAACGTGGTAAAGTTTATTGGATTTGTGTGTATAATTATGGATTGGATTAGTTGAGTTTGGTTCAGTGCATCTGATTATCTTCTGGCCTTTAGGGAAATGCGCTAAAACCCTAATATGTCCAGTACCCCCAAGCGGTCTCTTTTTGAAGGCACCGCACAAAATGTGGTCTCTACCAGCGCTCGGCCTCCAAGGATCTTCAGTAAGAGACATTATTCTTGGAATATCCAATTAATTCCACGGGCAGTGATCAGTTAGTGCTTCTTCTTCCTTTCTCGCCATTTGAAATGCTAACACAATGAATATTTTCTCATTGGTCTGTGTCCCTCGGCTAAGCTGTTGCCGCGGGCTGAGAATTTCATCGACTGATGAGACCAGAGGCTCCGCCAATAAAAGGTTACAGTACGTGATTTGCATGCCAAGTGGGGTTTGGTTTCATGAGCTTAAAAGTTCTTTAACTTTTATTTGACTTTTTTCTTTTGTTCAAAGTAGATTGAGGGGAGAGTATATTTGTGAGTGTTTAAAGTATGAAAATTACCAGGAACAGTAGGTCACAGCAATATTTCGGACCATCCTTATGGAGATGGTGGGGGTGGCCCTTTGTGTTACCAGCTTTCATGGAGAGCAACCACGTCCATAATAATAATAATAATAATTGAGTTCTTGGCTACATGTCCCCAACTCCCAAAAGAAACATTTTAGCTGTGATACCCCTTAAACTTTTTTCCTAAGTTATTGAAAGTTTAATGGAATAGTTTAATTTTCCAGTAACGTGGTAAAGTTTATTGGATTTGTGTGTATAATTATGGATTGGATTAGTTGAGTTTGGTTCAGTGCATCTGATTATCTTCTGGCCTTTAGGGAAATGCGCTAAAACCCTAATATGTCCAGTACCCCCAAGCGGTCTCTTTTTGAAGGCACCGCACAAAATGTGGTCTCTACCAGCGCTCGGCCTCCAAGGATCTTCAGTAAGAGACATTATTCTTGGAATATCCAATTAATTCCACGGGCAGTGATCAGTTAGTGCTTCTTCTTCCTTTCTCGCCATTTGAAATGCTAACACAATGAATATTTTCTCATTGGTCTGTGTCCCTCGGCTAAGCTGTTGCCGCGGGCTGAGAATTTCATCGACTGATGAGACCAGAGGCTCCGCCAATAAAAGGTTACAGTACGTGATTTGCATGCCAAGTGGGGTTTGGTTTCATGAGCTTAAAAGTTCTTTAACTTTTATTTGACTTTTTTCTTTTGTTCAAAGTAGATTGAGGGGAGAGTATATTTGTGAGTGTTTAAAGTATGAAAATTACCAGGAACAGTAGGTCACAGCAATATTTCGGACCATCCTTATGGAGATGGTGGGGGTGGCCCTTTGTGTTACCAGCTTTCATGGAGAGCAACCACGTCCACTTTCTAAGATCCGGTCTACGGAAAGCATCTTTTCAGATGTTGCGATTTTGTGTTGAGTCCCTCTAGTATACTTCAGGAGCTTGACATCTAGGAGAATGGTACCATTAGAGTATCTCATAAGTACTAGTAATCCAATCCCAGCATTATTTGAAAGGACTAGAGAGCATTGAGTAGGGCATTTGGGAGAGGAAGGAATACCCTTTTCTTTGGAGTGGTTGGTAAGCAGAGTCTTGAGAATCAAGGGAATAATACCTTCTAGAGGAGTATTCAAAGGCAGAACATCTTCCGTTATCAAGGGTAGGTTGGAGGTTGTTATGGAGTACTGAGTTGCATTGAACACAAGAAAAGCTACAGCCAAGAAAATGATCAGCACCACTTTCACCAGAGAAGGTTCTAATGGATTAGATGATAGCTTGCAAAACCTAGTTTCCCAACTATTTCTCAACTAGACGAAACCCCGCAAAGTGCGGGGCCAGCAGCACATACGTTCAGTTGGCTCAGAAAAACAACGCCTGATGGTGTCACTGTTATCTCTTTGGTCCTCCACAATCTTCCAGACTTGGGTTTTATTAAGTCAGGATGCTCCTTGTTGATTTAAAGCCATTAGAGATGTCTTCTGATCTGAGGAGTATGGGTTGACAAAAAGAGGGAGGCGGTGGAGTTCTAATCAAGGTACCTCATCCCTTGCTCAAAATGGGGGGAAAAAGGGATTGAGGGAAAAGAAAGAGGCAGTCTTCAAACCGCTGTTATCTCAGAGGAAGGATAATATGATTGGAGACTTGACATATTTCAACCGAATGAAAAATCATGATACCTTTACCAAAGTTGTTAGCAAAAGGGAACTGGCGAGGCTAGGAATGGTGAGCGGTTCCCCTCTCTCCCCCTCCCGCCCTCTTCCTCCTTCCTTCCCTAGCTGTCTGTGAGGAGCAAAGCAGGTGGCTCCCTGTGGCTGACTTTTCATGACAACATGCCATTAGAAATTGCCGTCCTGTTGATCAATCCTCTCGACATGACAGATTTGCCGCAAGGCCTGGCTCTTTGAGCGCCAGCACTGTGGCTTTTCCCTCCTTTTTTCCTGCACTAATTGGTGAAAGTTTTTTTACTGTGCTAGTGGCAGAGGAAATTCTTTTGAACGTTGTCACAATCAAGTGTTGACTTCTTTAGAATTGCAAGTAGGTTAAGTGAGTATCAACATTGGGGGGGGTGGATGGGAGGAGGGAAAACTGTAACGCAAAGTTAATACCACCTAAATTTTATGATTAGAGTCACATTGGAAAACAAACTAATTGGATTACTTACACACACACACATACACACAAATGAAGGCAAGTATCAAATGATCCTTTTAAACTTTTGTTATGTTTGGTCCTTTTGGGGGGCTCCGGTCCTGACATTAGGAATTGGGGAAAATACATTGTCATGCTGATGGAGAGAATATATCTAATTCTGCCTCCTTAGTTTCTTCGTGTAATAAATGTATTCAGAATAGCAAGAACACAGACATTATATAACATACTGTAAATCAAAAGAGGTACATAGAGCTTCTGTTAGGGGAGCACATTTTCTTCTGAACTACTGATATTCTGTCCAAAATCAACATACAAAGAATAACCTCTTAGCAAAGCATTTGTCCTCAGATATTGATTCTTTTGATTCAAAGGATGTAATTCTGCTTAAATTTTGCTGTTCCGGTTATATATAAGATTATTTTTTAGCCTAGACTATAATAACCTTTCATATTATTTAAATGCAAACTTCTCAGGGAAACTGAGAATTAGAATGCTTTTCTGTCTTTTTAGATCATTTAAACTTTAAACTTATTTTTAATAACAAGGATTTTCTCACTGAAGGAAGTTGTAGAATTCAATGTATGTTTAAAGACATATTCTCTGGTGATAAAGATAACTGTTAGAAGAATAGTTTTGTTTAGCCAGATTGAGTGAGAGGGTATGCGTGTGTGAATTTCCCAGGTCGCAGAATCTGTGTAGTTCATTCTGATTCTTGACCACGTACCATTTCAGATTATTCCTAATCGGAAAAAAAGAAGTAGTAGAG
>SJYX01009302.1:217782-220282 GCA_006410675.1 Oreotragus oreotragus | reverse complement strand
AACCGCCGGATGTAAATGGGCTGTCCCTTCTGTTCTGAGTTTATTTCTTCTCCACGTTATTGTTAATTGCATGCTGAAAGGAAAGGGTCCTGGGTGTTTTTTTTTTTTTTTTTTTTTTGTGAGGTCGGGGAGAAAAGAAGCATTTGGGAAAGTTTACCAAAAAAATCCCACAGAACTTTGCAGCTTTTTTTTTTTTTTAATGGAAATGTTCTAAGTGTGGATGTACTTCTGACAAATCGGGGTGCCTAGGGGACCAAGTGGGAACAGTCGGACGGTGGGAGCATTCTCTTAGGAGGGGTTAGTTTGAAGAAATTCATGAGATTTCCGTGTCCTTTTGAAGGAGGAGGAGGTCTGTCTGGAATGTGTTGGCTCCCCTTGCTGTTTCCATTTTCCTTGTCTTTTGAGAAAGCCAGAAAATACATTTCTAGTCCAAGTTGCCTATCCTGTTTGCTGCACTTTATAAGTTATTGTTGCTGAATGATTGGGAGCTGTCCATCAGGAGGAAAGGAACTTGCAGTTTACTTAAGAAATTGCGTGTGTGACAAAGGCAGCTGCCTAGTGTGGTGGTCCGCGTGAATAGAGGGAGGGGAGGCAATTAGGGGGCTGTGTGGTTGGGGCTTTTTACTTGTCAAACTGGAGCCTCATTGCTTTTGTTACCACCATGTAAAGGGAAATGGCAGGGTTTTGTTTTGGTATTAAGGGCCTTAAAGCTTACTGCCTGACACTTACACAGGAAGGCCGAATAAAGTCCAGAAACAGGGGCCGCAGAGCAGTATTTTTAAAAAGCAGAGAAAAATTAAGCATCCTCACTTTTTTGTTACCTTGAAGCCTTGTGGGTTTTTGTGGAAGGGGACATTGTGTGGAGGTGGAAGTTGCGAGGGGTACCCACTTGCCTGGTATAGTTACAGATTGCTTAAAGACTGACATCAGGAAAACCAGCCCTGTGGGTTTGCAGATAAGCAGCTGGACAGTCAAGTCCGTAGATTAGAAACATCTCCTGTATGTTAGGTGTCCCGCGCCAGAAGAAACAGTATCTTTGCCACCGGTCTTGCTTGAAGCAATACCGTGCCGGCCTGGGACCGGGACCCCATGTGGCAGCCGGGGTGTTTTCTTACCTGCATGCGAATCGAAGTTGTGTGTTTGCTTTTGAAGAGGGTGAAAAGATTTCACACTTGGGGAGGGGAAGGACCAGAAAGACTCTCTGGGTGAGTGTTGTCCTCTGCAACTCTCCTATCTTTAACCCCTCCTGGAGCCGAAACCCTCCCACAGTCCCCTCCTTCACGGAAGAGGATGATTTCAGGCCTGTGATGTCTGGGTCTCTCAACTCCAATTAAGTTAAACCCACACACATGTACCCAGTCCTGGATCCTAGGAGAGACCTGGGAAAAGTAAGTCGGGTTGGAGGGGACTCAGGGATTGCCTTTTTTTCTCCTTCTCCTCTCTTCCCTCTCTCTCATCCTGGGGAGAAAGCTCACAGAACTTACAGTCAGAAAGCCAGTGAGCGTTCAGACTCCTGGAATGCCGGTGAACTCGGGAAGCTTCCCGTTCTTCTGCTTCCAGAGAGGTCAACTGGAAAATCTTAGAGGCTCAATCTCTTGCTCTGGAAGGAAAAGAGGGGTGTCAGGCAAGGCCCTACCAAGTGTCACTGCCGTATCACTGACAAGAAAATGCACTTTCTCTCCCCATCCCCCAACCCATGGCAGCCCTCTCCCTAAGAAATCTGTTTTGAGGGATGTGACAATCTTGTAGATAAAGTGCCTGCCTTCCGCCTTCGGTTGATCATTTTCCCTCATGGCTGACCGTAATTTCTTAGCTACTGTTAGCCGTGGCTCTGGCCCCGCTGCCCAAGGTAACGGGTGAGGGAGGGGGGACTCTGTTCAGAGCCCGAGCTGGCTGGGGAAATGGGCCTCCCCCTGCCTTCAAGGATTTTGCAGTGGTACAGGGTAGAAACTGGGAGGAATTTCTTTTCATTAATTAAAAAAAAAATTTAATCTGTAACCAGTCATACTAGATGATTTGGTTTCTTTTTGTTTTTGCTTTTTTTTTTGGTTTCAGGGGGATGTGTGTGGAGAGGGAAGAATTAACCAAATAACTGCAGGCATCGTGAGCAAGAACTTGGGGAGCATTTTGAGTGTCCCAGGGCAGAAATTGGGAGCCATCTCCATCTTTTAAGATGCATTTTTTAAGCTCTTTAAAATGAAAGGGAGAAAGGGAGGGGAAGCTGCGAGGAAGAAGAAAAGTGAGAAAAGCAATAAGGGAGGAGAAAAAAAAGCCGGCCCAGTCCCATCTTGAAGGTACAGAGAAAGTTTTTTTTTGAGGTGGAGAGAAAGAAAACCAAAGCTATTATGGACCCTAGGAATACCATCTTGGTGGGAGTGGAAGATCTGAGTGGGAAGGGAGGCGCGGTGGCCTCTGCGCTCACTCTCTTCCACCAGTTGGGCGGTTGGCACCTCAATTTGAATTGCTGGGTGAGTAGTGTGTGTGTGTGTGTGTGTGTGTG
>SJYX01009302.1:124278-215294 GCA_006410675.1 Oreotragus oreotragus | reverse complement strand
CCCCCCCCCCCCCCCCCCGCCACACCCCGCTTCACCACCAGGGTGGGCTCCACTGGGAGAAAGAGAAAGAAAAATGACATGCTCTCATGGAAGAGCATACTTTGGAAGCTTGAAACATTTTTGAACAATAAGGCTTTTCCAGTAGCAGGGCTTGTGTAAACTGTGTATTTTGGTTTCATATTTAATACTAACTTTGTGTTGCTCTGTCTTTAGTTGTATTTATTCTGCCAGCCTTTTAGGGCTCCAGTCTTGCTTGTGGTATCTGTATTTTGTAAGTGTGATATAAAATGTGTTTTGGAAATGAGAGCTAAGGCGGATGACAGCCTATTTTGCTGTTAATGATCAGGGAGAAGGCCCCTTTGCAGCACCTATTTGGGGCTTAGAATACTTGATACTCTGTTCAACTCTTAGGTCAAATCCTTTGCCACAAGCTGTAAGGGCATTCTCTTGGGGGTGATTCCTTACTTGTCTTAATTATTGCTTTTTGTTATTAATTTTTATTGTTGTCGAACGGCCAAAGAAACCTTGGCAGTGGTCAGTTAACTCTTAGGTCTGATATTTAGGGGAAGGAGGAATGAAATATACTAGAGACTGTAAGAGTCCTATGTTTTCAAAATCATGAATTAAAAATCCTCTGTGTCATATTGAACTATCAAAGTGGTGGGTAGTTTTCTAGTTGAACATGAAGGAATGTGTGTCTTGGTGTCCCTTTCTGGTTCTGTGCAACTTTCCAGCTCAGTGTATGATGGTGTAAACTGTCAAGAATTGTGGGGAGAAGAGTGCAGGCTGGCACTGCAAATGTATAAATTGTCTTGCCACAAATTTCCCACCAGTTTCCAGATTCCTGAAAGGTTCCAGACCTTTGTTTACTCAGATTACTGGGGTTACTTCATAGCAGTCCTGCGGTGTTGGTATGGGGAAGCCTCTATTCTTGATGGCTTATGGGAAGGGAGTTCCTTTGAAAGGGTAAATTCCTGACTCTGATGATACAGATATTATGATCTTTGTATTGTCACAACAGGCTGCTGCCTTCGCACTTTCTGGAAGCAACAGAGCCTGCAACCTTATATTTTTAAGGAAACCTCCCCTCTGTGGTTTGGGGATGGTGGGGGGCCTGGCTGAGCTATGTCATGGAATTCTTTCCTTCTGCAATATTTTGGAATGTGATGAAATCCTGACATGCCGTCCAGATTACATACTTCTGCACACATTTGAAGACTTTTTTTTTTTTTTGTAAGTGAACTTTGCCTGGGTCATTCCCTTGTTACCTTAAACTTTCGACAGCTGCAGTCAGAGAGGGCGGTGGTGCTGCGTCCTTCTCACCACAGCGTAGCTCCGTGACCTTCTACGTGCATCGTTTATGGAGGCTGTAGATGTCCGTTGAAGAATGCCTGTGTTTGGGACGCTAACAGGACAAAGCAGCAGAACAGTTCCGTATCGCATTTGAATTTGTCCTCCCTGTAGTCCGGTTTCCTGTCGAATCCAAGTTTTGGTCATTTGTATCTGTGGGGCCACATGAAAATGTCTATCCCACCTCTCAGTTCATCTGTTTGTTACTAGGGAGAAATGTACCTGCTTTCTGAAGGTGACTGTTTCTTGAGCTCTTATCAGACTCATGTAATAGGTATGGCTTTCAAATACCCCCTAGATTGGAAAGTTAGGCACAGAGTGTTTAAGAAACACTAAAGACATTTTTGTATAGCTGGGCATTGTAAATTAGAAAGGTGATATCAAATTTTGTTCACTGCTTCTTACTTGAAATCCCCAGGATGTAATAACCATTATGTACTTAAAATTTATTCGAAAGCAAAATTGGTGATTTCCTTTCCATCCTATTTAGGAATCCTAGATTTGGGGTGGTTGTGTTTTGGGGGAGATGGTCTGGAAATCATTATTTTTAAAAAAATTGTTTTGAATTTGAGCTTTTGGATTTCTTCATTTGGAATAGGTTAGTTTTATCCCTGGCTCTGTTTTGAAAATTGACTCTCCTAGAAACAGCTGTACCCTCTTACCCAAGTCCCAAACATTCCCTGCAAACTTGGACTTAACAAGATTGATTATGCTAACACTAATCATTTAATGCCCAAGTAGTAGAAAAATATCTTGCTGGCTGGAGGGTGGAGGTTGCAAATTCCTGGGAAATTACTTCAGGGTGAAGTGGCTGAGACCTTCATCTCTGAGACCTGGGGGAGAGTTAGGACTGTCAGAGGGCCCCCTTGCACTGCTCTGCACACTACCCTCCCCGCCGCCTCCACCCTCCAGGATGCTGTGGCAAGATACTGAAGGGAGGCAGGAGTCAGGAAGAAAACCCTGGGAACTCAGTGGTCAGGGACGAGCCTGGACCGGGTAGGCCAAGGCATAAGCTCCCAAGTGCTTTAAAGGTTAGTTGGGGGAAGAACAATGGGATGCTTCTTTTTATTGGAGAATAAATGTGAGTGAGTGGATATAAATTCTGTTTAATGAACTTAACTGGAAGTAATTGTTCAAGAGTCTGTGAACGCACAGGTTTCCTGGGTTGGGCCTTGACTGCAACATTCCCAAAGCCAGGCAGCTGGACCACATCTTTATTTTCAAGGTTTAAATGTTCCCCTTCGTGCGCTCACTCCCCACCCTGACACCTCTGGTCCCCCGCCTTCCCTCCCCTCCTCCTTTTGGGTGATTGAGACATGTCATTAAGAAGAGCTGAATTTGGCCCCCTAGACCCTTAATGCTCAGCAGCCTGGTTATGATACTTGCTATGTTGTTATACTATAGAAGGGGCAAAAAAACCAAAAAACAACAACAACAACAACAAAAAAAACCCACCCAAAAAAGGCCAAGGGCTCAGGATGGTTTGTGTTAGTTCTATGTATATTCATGTGTGTGTGAGAATTTGGATGAAAATTGGCTGCACATTTATCCTCTCCCTGGCCGCCCTGTTCAATCATTTCCCTGCTCGAAGAATTTTAATGCTTGTGTGAGTGCGGGAGGAACTGTGAGTCGGCAGAATTTCGTAGATGGCTGGGGGAATCTTCTCTCTCCCTCTTCTTGCTGTCTAAATGGATCTGATTCCAGAGAGAGAAGAGGGGAAGGGGGAAGAAAAAGTCAGCCGTTGATAGTTCACAAAACCAACAACATCCTGAGTATCAGACCCTGGCGCTAGTAGAAGCTACAGCTTTGCAGCCTTGTGGGCGCACGACTCAGGCCAGGCGGTGCACGGTGGGTACCACAGTTGCAGGGTCGTGTTTCTTTTCTGCATCTCACAGGCAGACCTCTTTTCTCTGAACCA
This sequence comes from Oreotragus oreotragus, assembly GCA_006410675.1. Taxonomy (NCBI): domain Eukaryota; kingdom Metazoa; phylum Chordata; class Mammalia; order Artiodactyla; family Bovidae; genus Oreotragus; species Oreotragus oreotragus. Next base: position 212,026 of record SJYX01009302.1, on the reverse strand, counting down.
CCTCATTTCTTCAACAAAACTCAAACCCTGCACAGCTTTCTTGGTTTTGCCATTTCCAACGGTCCATAGAAGTCTGACCCCCAGGAAACAATGCCCCGTTGGCCCTGGTTGGGGGGGTGGGACAGAGCCTTAGGCAGAAAGGAGCAGCGCCCAATCGTGAACAGCCCCCGCACCTGGGGGAGGCGGGGAGACCCTTGCTGGCTGGGCACAGGGTCACAGCGAAGGTGGGAAACAGCCCTCTCAGCCCCAGCCCCAGTGGAGGGCCACCCCCACCTTTCTCTTCTGTGCATGCGTGCGTCCATGCCTGCAGGAGGTTTACAGGATAGAGTAGTGAGATGCTCAGCAGGTAAGTCTGGCTGTGAGCGCAGGCCTGGTTCCAGGGCACTCCCTGACGTCATCATCTCAGCACTGAAGTGGCTGTTCACTGTTGGTACGATGGGTTGTTGAGGCAGGAAGACTACCATTGCTGACCCTTCCACTCTGGATCAGAGCCCCCCCCAAAACAGGACTAGTTGAATCACGGGGTGGGGTGGGGGCTGGTGGTTGATAAGGAAGAAACAGCGCTCCTTTGTCCCAGCCTCTCCTGCCCATCAGCGCTTCATGGCCCCAGTGACATGCAAAGTCTGTTACTGTTTTGCTAGGTGCCATTGGCCTTGGTACAGACATAGGAAGCAGTGTCCGGGAAAAATGTATCAAGATAAGCCATAAACCCATTAAAAAAAAACAAACCAGTAAACAGAGCCTGAAGTGTGTTCCTTCCTGATGCTGATTTCAGACCCTGGGAGGGCCGGTCATCTAAGACCCTGAAGACCCTCCCTGCCCACCCCTGGGAGGGGAGAAGGCTGACAAGTGCTCCTCTGTGCTGCTTTTGTTTTATTGTGCTGGGCTCCTGAAGGCACTTTCTGGCCCCATTTTTCTTGTGCAGAAAGGGAGAGCCGTAGGGGAGTATTGAAGAGGAGGGCCGGCCGCCCGAGAGGCCAGGGCCAGCAATGGCTCTATTTGTTTTCAACGTCTGTTGATTAATAGGTTGCGAGGTGAATGGCGAGCTTTCATTCCCTTTGGGTTCCCCACAGTTAAGGAAGGTGGAGGGGTTGGGGTGAGCGGAGGGCCGGCAGGGGGATCTCGAAGGGCCTGAGTCACCCTCTCACTTGCTGGGTTCCCCATCTCCAACAGCATTCAGTGGACGGGTGTGTGGGCACAATGAGGGTGGCAGGGCTGAGTTGCAGAACACCGGGCTTAAGGGTTCTCCAGGGGTCAAAGGTCAGCCACAGGGGGCGCCCCCTCCCCATTCTCCCCGCCCCCCGCCACTGCACTGGGATGAATACTTTGGGTGGAAAGGCTTTGTGCAATCTGAGGTCTGTTAAAGGACCCTTTCTTTCTAATTTAACCATTTAGTGCTCAAAATCCAGAGAGCTAGATGAAGGGAACCGGCAAGAAATGGGTCACAGCCATGNGGTTTTTGTAGATGTGTATAAGAGACAGTCCCCATTCTCCCCGCCCCCCGCCACTGCACTGGGATGAATACTTTGGGTGGAAAGGCTTTGTGCAATCTGAGGTCTGTTAAAGGACCCTTTCTTTCTAATTTAACCATTTAGTGCTCAAAATCCAGAGAGCTAGATGAAGGGAACCGGCAAGAAATGGGTCACAGCCATGCCTCCAGGTGGAAAACAGAAAGCCTCCAGGATTTAAAGTCAGGAAGATTTTGATTCCCTTTAAATAGTTACTGTTTACCTCATAAGTTCGGGTTTTAAGCTGACTTTTCCTTTTCTGCTGGGACTGACCACGTCTGTCTCCTGATGTCACTTGTGTATGTATTTGAGAAGCAGAAATATCCCCACTGAATGTTTCACACCCCTCCCTCTGTAAGCAGCCACATGGTATGAAAATCCCTAGTAAAAATGCTTCGTGCTCCATGGCAAGGGTGTACCTGACTACGGCGGAGAGCCCTGAGCTTACTCCTAATTGGGGGTTCAGGGGAGCACTGTGTGCCGAACTGGTCTGGGTTCCAGAGTGTCCCCTTGTGATCCTGAATCATCTGTATCCAGTGGGGGAGGTCGGCCCAGGCTGCGTTTGTTGGGTGCAGTTCACGACCTCCACCTGGAAGTCAGCCCCATCCAGGGCCCATGTCTGCAGACTCAGCAGCAGAAGGTGGGCCTGGGACCCGTGTCCTCCACCTGCTGGGTGGAACTGGTAACAGATGCAGCTGCCGTGTAGGTCTGTGAGGACTGAATAGTCTGTCGCAGTCAACACATGGGCCGGGGCTCCCTTAGATGTGGCAGCTGCGAGCTGCGCTGCTGTGAGCCGGAGAGGCCTCCGTGAGATGGCCATCTCAACAAGGTGTCCGGAGCGGCCCTCTGGGTGAGTTTCAGGCATTGCTAGTGCTGGTGCGTATGGGCAGCTGTGGCCTCACTCCCTGAACTTCCATGCTATGAATGTTTTATGAATGTTTGCTGGGTTTTTTTTTCCCGCCCCCCGGCTCACAGATTCCTAGTGCTTATCATATTCTTTAAGGCTTAAGTTCTCCAGGCAGCCTCCCATGATTGCCATTCTCTCAACCTTGAACTTTAGTTAGCTGTCCCTGAAGGTGATGATTTCGTGCAAAGTGCATGGGTAGTTTCGAAGACATATTTACTATTTAGATAAAACACTTACCTAAGAGGCACCTGGTTTTATGTTACGGTTGTTTGTCTTGAACACTGGACTCTGTAAAAAGAGGGAGGAGATATGTTTTTCAGCTTGTTTACCCCACCAGCACTCCCAGCATACAGTGTGGCTTTGATTTAGATTTCCTGGATGCATTTCTGGAAAGTTTTCTGTCGTCCTCCACAAAAGGAACTTTTCACGTCCGAATTTTCTTAGGGTGGTACGGTTTTGAACAGAGTCCGCAAAGACCTCCTAAAGAAGTGGGAACAGCACTGGAAGAGCTGGGTGTCAAGTCACATTCATCTCCAAGGCCTTAAACGGAAAAGAATCATCTCCAGTGATGATTTCACTATAGCAACTATAACCCAGTTCCATTATGATCAAATGACTTGGAAAAGCCACAAAAACTTTTAAAACGGAGTTTTGCCTCTTTATACTGCGTCTAGCATATAGTGGTACTCTTAACACATTCAGTTAAAGAGTTCTAAAACCGTTTGCTGGAAAACCAAAGCTTTTCATTAAGAAAAAAAAGAGGAAAACTATTTTCATTAAAAAAAAAATAATAAAGTGGGAGCTGGTTGTAGAGAAGGGGGAGGTCTAAGGGACTTTTCCTATGTGGGTGGTGGTTCTGTGTATCATTTATATCAGCTTCTGCTTCAAGGCCCTACCCCTGATTCTTGAAGGACCTTGGTCATCTCCAACTAATCTTATTTAATTCCAGCTCTTCTGTGACAGTGTTATTTATTAGCATAATCAAGTGATGGCTTTTCTCAAATGACATAATTAACTATATGTGTGGACTAAGTGTTGCATTTTCAAGAAAGGCATGCACCTGAGGAAAGGTGGCCACAAAAACACCCCTGTGCTCTTGCCCTGCCACACACGTCTTGGCCTTTGCAGTAAGGAGTGCGGGCTACGGCTGCCTTGCCCCCCTGTGAATTTAATTAGAAGAGACTGGAAGGGTAGCGAACGTGACCTTCACGAGCCCGCATCGTTAGCATTGGACTGTATTTCTCATTTTTCAAAGCTTCTTTGCCTTACATGTGTGGATGTGTGAGGCACTGGGCTAATACACACTCCTCAAGCATGATCTCTTTAGATTTGCACGACAGTCCTCTTAGGTGGACCTAGTTCTCACCGGGAGTTTGCACAGAAATGAAGGCTTGCGAGAGGTTACACAGCTGGATTGAAATAGGGTTTAAACCCAGGTCTTCCTGGAATGTTCTCACTTCATTCTTGGTCACCGTGTTCAAGCCAATGGGCTTGAAAACCAATTCCCCACCCCCACCCCCCCAAAAAAGACAACTTGTAATAAGGTATTAGACTGGATGGTTGCTGAAGGCTTTCCCTGCCCCCAGCTCTGTTCTGTGATGTTAAGTAGATGCCATTTAAGAGCACTGCCATTTGAATAAAATGAATCTGGGAGACTGGCTCTAGCTTTCTCTTCTTCTGGTGCTTACTGTTGCAGTTTATAAGAGTGTACTCACCACTCGCACAGGCTGAGCAATACAGGGGGCACAAAGGTCTACAAGACACCGTCTTTGTCCGTCAGGGACTTAGCTGTGGTAGGACCATGCCTCATGATCCCAGCAGTGGACATAGTATGGTGTAGACAGAAAGGACTGTGGGTATCTGAGGCTGGAGAGACACGGGCGTTTTCCAGAACATCCTCCCATCATAAAAGCAGTCCAGGTATAGGCAGGTTCAGTGCAAGTGGCAGTTAGACCCTGGTCTCTGCACACACGGCTGCATTCCCCCTACCTTGTTTGGGAACCACTCAACTAGTAAAGACTGTATTGTTTCTAGGGACCTGCCTAGCATGTAGTCACATCAGAAAAGAGCTCCACGTCCCAATAGCCCTCTCCCTCCCCCACTCCCAAAGCCAGGCAGCAGTTAAAACGTCATATCTCTTCACTCCTTTCTGCCCCTCCCCCACCACCCATACCATAGAGTTTTGAACGAATAGGAAAAAACTAGTTGGCTTGCAGACTCAGGTGAACAAAATAATATGATGGTGATGCTGGGCATAACGGGTGTCCAGCTTTTGTTGGAATCCTCTTCTCGTGCATGTGTCTAACTGGAAGAGGGAGAATTAATTTTTCTCACGAATCCGTGAGCTTCACTATTGCTGAAACACTGTCTTCATCTTTTGATGCACAGGTAGAGAGAGAGGGTTTCCCCTGCATTTCTTGCCTGGAAGATAGTCATGGAATTTGCACTTCTGAGCTGCAAAACGGAGCTGTGCCATCCTTCGAACAGCTTCTCCCAAAGAATAAAAATAACAATAAGCCAGCATTCCTGTGCTTACCGTGTCTCAGGTTTTATATTTAATAATAAGCCCTTCCCATGAATTCTTTCAGAACTAAGACTTGATGCATGATTAGGATTCAGGTCTCTTAACCTTTTGTGCTTGTATGGAACCTTCTGGTTCTCTGGTCTAGGGGTCATGGGTGAATGGAAGAGGTGCCTGTGGCCCTCCATAGGCAGATCCAAGATGCCTGGGTCCTGAGCCCAGACCTACTGAATCAGGTCCCTGTGAAGCTTTCTTAGTAATAGGGACCCATGTTTGTGATAATCATCTTGAGAGATGCTTGACTTAGCAAGGCTGAGAAACACTTGTTTTCTTCCATTGTTTTTGTGGTCCCATTCCCTCAAAGCCCTTCAGCCCCTCAGGGACAATCTCCCCTCCCCTGACCTGTCTGTGGTTCTTCCCAGGGTCCCAGAGTTTTTCCACAGCTATTCTAGACTCTCTGGGGCTGGTCTGCGTTCATTTCAGCAGTTGTGTATCTCTCCAGATAGGAAACTTCTAGAAGGCAGCAACTCTCATTTTCCTTTCCTCCTGACTGTCTCCAGTCCATCTGATATGTGTGCCCCATGCTCTTCTCCATCTCCAGCCCAGCACACGGTGGGAGCGTTTTTGTTGGGTAGTTTTCGAGTTGTCTGAGACAGAAATGGCTCCTGAAAACTCCTCAGTGCGTGTCTGTGAGATGCTGGCCCTGGCCTTGGCGTGGCAGTCCTTCCCTCTGCTCACTTTGCTCATGTCCAGACTTCCGTGGCAGTTCCTGGGAAGTGTTACTGGGTGCTTTGAATTTCAGTGTTCTGATTGCAGAATGGTAATTCACGGTACAAGGCTTCTGTGAGCCACTAGTTAACGTCTGTCTTTCTCTGAAAGTATCCAGTTGTTTGTAGGAATCATTGAGCCCGGCTCTTGGATGTGTGACTTCTTTTTCTGTTTTTGTTTTTTTTCCGGGAGCATCTAGAAAGTGCGTATTTTCCTTTCCAAACATACCCATGGGAAAGTTAGAAGCACCTTTTAAAGTGCCTTCTGCACAATTAACTGTGGTAAGAAATACTCTTAATCTGTCACACCCCTTCTTCACCTATTTTTATTTATTTATTTTTTAAAAAGACAAGAAAAAACATAAAGAGAATTAACTGCTTGGTGGTCCCTGAACTCAAGAGGCGCTAGTGGGCCGCACTGGAACCTTCCTTCTTTTCTTTTAATGCAATTCCTTTTCCTTGATGTTAATGCAAGTTGTGCCTTCCTAAAAGTAATAAAAGGAAATGAAGACACGTTCTAAAATGAAAGTTGACTGTAATCCATTCATCATCTAATACTAGCCTCTTTATCTTCGCTGGTACCTAATCTGGTTAAATGTCCCTGTTGTAGGATTTTAGTGAAAATCCTCTATTGGGAATAGGGTTTTTTGCAATTGGATTACTCTCGGTAAATGGCCCAGTAGTTCGCTTGTTTCAGCTTAATTTTTCCTTTGTGATCTTGCTGGGCTAAGTTACAGCATCACATGGGGAGGGGGAGGGATGGTTGAAAGAAGGGTAGGGGAAGGAATGAAAATAATTTGGGCAGGTCTGATCATTGCAACTAGAAAAATCTTTAAGATGCTTTTCTTTTCTTTTTTAATCCTCCTTCTCTTCACCTGTCAACACTTTCCAAACATAAAAATTGCCTGTACGTTGTTTTCCAGAATTGCTTGTTTCTAAAATGTGTACATACCCTTTATTAGCCCCATTCATCATCATCCAGTTAATTTGTTAGCATTCCTGTGACTTCCTAATGAGATTCGTAATGAATCCAGGCTGCTGTAATCTGCATAAAATATGCAGGTGCTTGCCTGGCAGTTTAGAGCTTTCTGGTAAAGTTCACACTCCCAACCAGACCAGAGTGAGGCTTTTCATCCTCCCTGCCTGTGAAGGATTGTAGCTTGCCCACTGGTTCTAAGGAGCCAGGAGGGGTTCAGAGCCTGGAGCGGTGGATGAGGTGGCTGGGATTAGGGCCCTGCCAGTTTCTTAAAACGGAAGCCTTCCCCTATGAAGCCTGCCTGCCTCCTGAAGGTCCCTCCCGTGGGGCCCTGGGGTAGGAGAGACTCCCACCTGCAGAAGCACAGTAGGCCTGGGGGATTAAAGCCATCACTTCCGATTTACCTGCCGATGGGAAAAGTGCAGATTCTTGGGCTCTGTGACGGGATGGTGGTGGTGGTCATGGAGAAGGCATTTTAAAAGCCAGGCTCAGTGGTGGGGGTGGGGTGGGGGTGTAAAGACCAAGGCACACCTACCCAGAGAGCTGAATCATCACCCTCTGCTATTTTAGTACAGGGACCAGGGCCAGGCGGGGTTGACTGCACTTAAGGAATCCAGGTGGGAGGGTGTGGTCGGGGCTGCCGGGTCGGGCTCCTGGGCCGAAGAGCCGGCGTGACTGTGTCCTCTTCTGTGGTTATAAATCCAGGTGGGAGGGCGTGGTTGGGGCTGCCGGGTTGGGCTCCTGGGCCGAGGAGCTGGCGTGATTGTGTCTTTCCCTCCCTGCAGTCGAACAAAGTGCCAGTTGTGCAGCACCCGCATCATGTCCACCCTCTCACGCCTCTTATCACGTACAGCAATGAGCACTTCACACCGGGAAACCCACCTCCACACCTACCAGCTGACGTAGACCCCAAAACAGGTAGGACGTGCGCTTGGGTGCAGAGAAGGGTGCTGGTCCCGGGGCCACTGGAGGACCTGCTGCGGACTTGGGCTGGGGGCAGTGGAGGAGCCCCTGTTCCTCTCCTACGTGTTGGCCGGGAACCTCTTTCAGGAAACCAGAGCCTGGTCAGGGAGTGGATCTCTCCTCCCCTTTGGAGAAGTCCATTTTCAGTGCTCAGGTCTCTCCAGAGCTCCAGGTACCCCTGAGGGGCTCTCTTGGGAACTTTGCTATGAGTTCTGTTCTCAGAAGTGGCTATTCTCAGGAGTGGCTTATAACTCCAAGAACCTCAGACAGACTCGGAGGCAGTAATGGAGGCACCTCATGGACTCTCCTCAGCTCCATGGGAGTTTCAGAGCCCTGACAGCTTGGTTCCCTGAAGCCCCAGCTCCCTTGGTGGCTAAGGGACTGTAGGCCCTTGGTAGTGACTCGGTGTACCCTTGAGAGGTCACATCACTGGGTTCTGTGTTCTCTTTGCTGATGGGCTCTTCCTCCCCTGTAATATCCTGAGTCTGTATTCTCAAGCCCATTTTACAGACAGGAAAACCCAAGTCCAAGATGGTTTCCTCATTGCATCAAGGAACAGCCGTTAGGGTCTCAGGCAGAAGATGCCACGTGACTCCAGCGTTTATACTTGTCCTCTCCTTTCCATCCAAGTGCCTTTTCCCAAAAGCGGGGAGAGGAAGAAGGCGAGGTTACTTGTAGCTCCCCTGAAACAAGATTTAAAACAAATTGGGGTGGTCTTGGGAGAACAGCTAAGGCCAGGGTGTCTCTTTCCGGCCAGGCGATGCACTTGCTGGCGTTGGTTTCTCTTCTTAGCTGGTTAATTAGCAGGATGAATTCAGAATGGCTATTCCATGTCACTTGGTCGGAAGGAATTGTTGGATGCTGGGCCGAGGTAGACTGCCTGTTCAGGCCGTCTTTGCTGCTCCTGAATGAAGCCACACATTAGCTGGTTTTCAGCAGCCTCTGAGCCCCCTTTGTGCTCATGGGGGACCGAGCCTGGCGCTGGGATGGCTGGAGGAGGCTGCCAGCCGGCCCCAGGCTCCACGAGTGAATGGCAGTTTCAACGTCTCATTTAAATAATGGTAGTACAGGGAATAGCTTTTAAATGGTTATCGTAAAACATATGATTAACGTCTGCGGACTGTTTACTTTTCCTCTGCGAACATTCTTTCAAGTGTGCGAGTGGCTTGGTGTAGGGTCCAAGCCCAGCTAATCTGTTTGGTTTTTGTAATAGAGAGAAAGCAGTGTCTGCATGAAAATGTCACCCAGGGAGGCTTAATTTACAGATTAAAAGCTTCCTGAACGAATTTTTTAAAAATGAAATAGTTTTCATCTGCGAACACACAGCTCATTCCCTTCAGCCCTGTTTTAATTCTGAGGAATTGTTCGTTTTGCTTTCCACTTGAGCACAGTGTAGGTCGACTGCTCTGGCCCTGAATTGTTCCCAGCCCTCTTGATTTCTAAGAAACCAAGGGTTTCTCAATTGCAGGATATGGGCCTATGGAACTAATGGGTCTGTGGTACATGGACCTTCAGAACTCACTCCTCAGCCTCATGGTCCAGCAGTACCCCACCGCAGTGGCCTCTGTTCTCTAGAAAGCCAGGTTCTAGAGCCAAGTGTACCAGGCCTCCAGCATCTCCTGGTCTGGTCAGTTCAGATTCTTCCTTAGATACGGTGTCAAGGCATTGGTTGAGTCCTACAGCTCATCTTCAAGGCAGAGTTCGACAGATTTAAGCAGTTGTAAAGAACCCGCCTGCCAGTGCAGGAGATGTGAGAGACACTAATTTGATCCCTGGATTGGGAAGATCCCCTGGAGGAGGGAAATGGCAACCCACCCTGGACTTCCCACTTGCTTGGAAAGTCCCACGGACAGAGAAGCCTGGTGGGCTACAGTCCACAGGGTCGCAAAGTCAGACACGATTGAAGTGACTTAGCACAACTTTTTTAGATGTTAATTTTTAGAAGCTGATTTCTTTTTTAGAAAGAAGTAACTTTTCTAAAAGCCATAACTCAAAAAGTATGTTAGAAACCAGAGGAGTAACTCTCATGCAGGAAAGTCATTAGAATTAAAGAGAAGAAAATGAAAAGTTGTGAGGACAAAGGAATCTGATATTACTTGATCCCCTACTATGTGCCAGCCCTTTTAGATTTTTTTTTTTCCCCCAATTCAAATAATCACACCCATCCCATGAGGCAAAAATATCCAAGCCGGCATTTTTTAAGTCTGTATGTATTTAGCCAGTGTATGATCCATCTAGAAGAAGATGAATTTTTCAAGCCGGTGCAGAGGGATAATGAGATGAAACTTACAGACAAGTCTTAGGATCAGACTCATGGAAAACAGCTCATGCTAAGATTACAGAGGCGATGTCTCTCTTTATCCTCTCCCTGTTCCCATCACTTGATGGTTTCTCTTCCCTTCTCTCTTTCTCTTGCACCGAAACTGTGGCTTCTTCTTCCAGGAATCCCACGGCCTCCACACCCTCCAGATATATCTCCGTACTACCCGCTGTCACCTGGCACCGTAGGACAAATCCCCCATCCGCTAGGATGGTTAGTACCACAGTAAGGAGTTCCATTTTTTAATTTCCTTTTTGTTTCTTACATGGGCATGCTTATTATTTATTCTGTGTGTGTGTGTGTGTGTGTGTGTCTTCAGAAGACAGGAGAGGGGAGGGAGGGCCATGGGTGGGGAGTCGTGGGGAAGATGCTTGCTGATCTGCCCAGTGGAAAAGCAGGCAAGTCAATAGCCATTCAAATGGATGATATAAGAGAAAAGCCATTGATATTCAGCGTTCTTAATGCATGGACACCAAAGGCTCTAGGTTCTTCTCTGGGAACAAAGATACCCTTAAGGTACTTAGGGGATTGCAGGAGACTCTGAGGGCTTCTCTGCTGTGAAGCCTAGCATGCCTCTTTGGGTGGCAGCCCAAACCGGAGTCCTGTCATTGGACTGAGGCAGCAGAGGAGTGGGTTAGTTTTGAAATCAGGGGGTGGGTGTGGGAGGTCACAGCCCCACCGCCCACCCCAGCCATCATTCCCAAGATGGACAGCCACAGTGGAAATCTGCGTCTTTTGAGAAGTTCCATGTTCTCCAACCAGCATCTCTCTCTGAGAGTCTTTGCACATTAAGTAGCTCGCCAGACTCTGAGCGGGGAGGGAGTGTGGGGTCGTTGGGATCCTCACTACAGGGTACAGGGCCTTCCTGAGCATCAGCCCTAGGTCTTGGCAGCGCTCCACATCATCAATTTACGGTTCGTCTCCTGTCACCTAGTCTTGCTTTTATAGCACCACCCATTCACCTTTCCTAGACAATGGTAGTGTGCATTTTAAAATCAGAGCAGAAAGTCCTTTAACGCATAAGCATCCTGTGTTTGTACTTGTGTGCATGCATGTAATACGTGTTTTATGATGGTGTGCTTTTGTATATATCTTTCTCCACGTTTTATCGGTGATCTCTACTATTTGAAAAACACAGGACAATTTGTTGAATCCTATCAGGAATAAATCCTGGAAAAACTCTCAAGTTGGGGTCTTGGGGAAGTTAACCTTTCATGCCCTTAAAGAAGATACAGTTTCAAAGTGGTTCACCTCTTTTCCCCAGTTCCACCTTGATTTCTCCAGCTCAGCATATTCTACAATTTCTTTCTTTCCTTTTTTTTTTTTTAAGGAAAAAAAAAATCTTGTATTACACAGTGGCTGTACTAACATACCAACCCCAGGTGTAGTTTCAGTTTATCTTTTTGCTCATGAATTTTATTAGAAAGGGTGGGTGTGGATGGGAGTGTGTGTCCTATTTCTCCTTCTTCAGTGGGTGGGGCTGTGCCTCCACTGGTCCTCAGTCATCAGTTGCCCCATTCAGCTGATGGGGAGCTATCTGAAGGCTAGATAAAAAGGAATAGCCAACTCAGACAACCCTCTGTCAGGAAAAGTTGTGTGTCTTTCATGAGGATGCTATTTTGCATGTTGCTGTATTTTTTAATTATTGTAATGAGGTGTGATTGTCTATTGGTTACCCACAATTCTTCTTGGGGATTCTCCCCCCGGTAACTCTTGTCAACACTTGTTAATTTGACAAAAGGCTACAAATTAAGCTCTGTTAATTTAATGTTTTCTCACCGAGATCTAAATACCGAAAGAGGCCCAAAGCGCAACTGAAGTCCTTTGATTCACTGTACTTTATTTTGGTATAAATTTACATTCATTATTGTTTTCCTTTGGATGTGTAGCCCTCAATTAGTGTGATGGCTCCATTAAAGCAAGCGAGACTTCGCCTTTAATTATTACAACAAAACACCTAGTTTCAGCTTGGGGAGAGGGTCTCTATTGACATAAGCAAAGGTTATAAAATTTAATTAGCCATTCCTATCAGATTTATGGCATTCAAATTGTTCTGTGTTTCTTCCCTTTGATCCTTCCTGTACAATCCCCAAGATTTTTGTTCTGATCAAATGAGAATAAAGCTTACTGTGCAGAGAGAACTTTTCCTTTTTCTTCTTTTCCTTTTCCCCACCCCCACCCCCATTTGCACGTTCTCACCATGTACCCCGCTCTTTGTAGGCAAGGTCAGCCAGTGTACCCCATCACGACAGGAGGATTCCGTCACCCCTACCCCACAGCTCTGACTGTCAACGCTTCCATGTCCAGGTGAGTTCCGAGACCCAGCGCCTCAACCAAAGCCATGAGTCACTTTTCAGAAAGTTCTCTGGATGCTCCCAGACCATCTGGGCATGTCTGTTATGTGTAGGTCTAAGGGTGTAAGAGCCATAGAGTGTTAGGCTTTTCTCCTAGAAAATACTGAAAAAAATTGCTCTGAATTTCCCAGGTAGGTGATGCCAGAATTTTAAGGCTGAATTACTGAGTCAGTATTTTTAAGAATTTAAGAAGGCAGGAAGAAATAATTAGGACATGGGGAGCTTTTTAAAGTGTTATTTCTCAGTTGCCCTAAACCAGGGAAGAAAGGAAAGGGTGTAGGTAAGTTTATTATTGTATATACAAAGAAGAATTTGAGGGAGGGTTATTGGTCTTTGCAAAGCTCCAGGCTCTTAAGCAAAAAAGAGCATTCCGCTCTCGCCCACCTACCAAAACACATCTCTGTCTAAAGTAGCAATGTCCAGTAGAAATGGAAGGTGAGCCTTATATGTAGGGAATATACAAAGGGAATTTTAAGTTTTCTAGTAGCCATGTTTTTTTAAAGAAGAGAAAAGAAAACTCAGTTTTTAATGATTGATTTTATTCAACCTAATTAGTCAAAGTATCATTCTGGCACATTATCACTCTAAAGCAACTATTAATGAGTTCTTAACTTTTTGTGTACTTACTTTTGGAATCTGATGTATATATTTCACACTTAGAACACTTTTCATTTTGGCCTGGACACATTCAAGTACACAGTAGCCATATGTGGCTGATGGAGACCATGCTGGCCTATGCGGCTCTAAATTTTTTGAAGTTTAAAAAAAATCCTCCCTGGTAGCTCAGAGGGTAAAGCATCTGCTTGCATTGCGGGAGACCTGGGGTTCGATCCCTGGGCTGGGAAGATGCCCTAGAGAAGGAAATGGCAACTCACACCAATATTCTTGCCTGGAAAATCCCATGGATGGAGAAGCCTGGTAGGCTACAATCCTTGGGGTCGCAAAGGGTCGGACGCGACTGAGCGACTTCACTTTGACTGTGTATACATTCACATGTCTTTAAGCATATAAATGTGTATAGAACACATACACACATATGCCCACATGTGTGTACCTAGATCTTTTTAATCCCCATGTTCTCCTTTCCCCCCTTTCTAATTAATTTTTCAGTGACTGCTAGTTTATTGACAAACTGGTTGGCAGCAGTATGTTTAAGTAGTCACTAATTGCTCCTAATGATAGTTTTATTTTCTGTTCATCTGATTTTCAGTCAAGTTAATTAATAAGGAAATGGCAACTCACACCAATATTCTTGCCTGGAAAATCCCATGGATGGAGAAGCCTGGTAGGCTACAATCCTTGGGGTCGCAAAGGGTCGGACGCGACTGAGCAACTTCACTTTGACTGTGTATACATTCACATGTCTTTAAGCATATAAATGTGTATAGAACACATACACACATATGCCCACATGTGTGTACCTAGATCTTTTTAATCCCCATGTTCTCCTTTCCCCCCTTTCTAATTAATTTTTCAGTGACTGCTAGTTTATTGACAAACTGGTTGGCAGCAGTATGTTTAAGTAGTCACTAATTGCTCCTAATGATAGTTTTATTTTCTGTTCATCTGATTTTCAGTCAAGTTAATTAAATCGGTGGAGGTTTAGACTTTCCTGATGGGCTGCAACAACAAATCCATTTTGAGGATGGCACCTAATTAAATTAGCATGCATTTACATGGCAGGGATGCCATCTCCCAGCCTCCTTCCCCAATCTCTGTAGCCAGCATGAGGACCCTAGACCAAAGGAAGGGTTGGAAAGACGGGCCATGATGCCTCTTTTCCTACTTAGGAAACAGTGATTTTGGTGGAGAAAAGAGTAAGAACCACACTCACGAAGAAGCATAAATTGTAGCATCTCTAACGTTTATCATCATGCCATGGGTATCGTGCAGCCATAAAGATCTGTTTCCCACCTGTGTAAATCATGTCAGTCTCTAAATCCACACCAGTATTGGTTAGGCGGGAAAATGCTTGTGTGTCCTCTTCTCTAGCAAGAAGAGGAAGGTTATTCTCATTAAATAATGTCACCGCAACCTCGGAAAGTCTGGGAACGAATAGGGAGTCTCCCAGGAGGAGAGCTGCTCCTGAGCACCGTGGACCCACGGCTTACCTCCCCTGAACCAGCATTCCTCCGCCACACTGGGCTGTTTTTCGTGTTTGTTCCTTCGGTGCGTTCCAGAGGTTAAAAGCGGTGCAGTAATCGTAGGATAGGGATTGAGGTTAAGCTTATTGATTGAATTATCATTAGGAGGTTAGCTGATGATTTCTAGGTGGGCAGGGGGTGGAGGAGAGGAAGGGAACGGTGGGAGGGAAGGTTAGGGGGCTCGAGGTGCGGGGGGTAGGCAGCCGATTCCCCAGGTAGGCCTTATGAAAGGTAGCTAGTTAAAAAGCGTATACAGCAAATTAAATACATTATTGTGGTAATGGGGCGACAGAAGTATGGGTCTATTATACTTATGGCAGTTATAGGGAATGTAGGCAGCTTGCCCTGTTCCAGAACACCCTTTGATATTCATTCTCTTCAGCAGCGGGGCCAGGGCTTCTCAGAATTAAGTGATGGGTCATTATACTTTAAACACCATGGAGAAGCCTAGATTGGCAATTAAACAGCTCTTGCTGACACTCACTTGTGCCACCCTGTGACCCCCTTTAGATTGAGATGTTGGAGCTCCGGGCCCTCAGCCTGCTAAATTGGCGCAAGGCTCTTCTCCTGACGAGAGCGGGCTCTGAAATCTGCCGGCTTCAAAGGGAGTGAGATCATGTATAAACCATAATGTGGGTGCACCGTGGCTCACAAAAAATAAGGCAGGAAGAGATGAAATGTTACAAGTGCAAGGGGGGAAATGAGAGAATAATGACAAACCTAATGCAGCTCAAAGCAGGCTTGTTGCACAGGAAAATGCATCCCACTGCTTGTGCATAAAATCAAGGCCGGCAGATGACATCCAGTTAACAGAAACGTGTCAACAGTGAAGGAAAGCGCGAGTGGGGAAGGCAGAAGCCCCCGAGACAGCCAGAAACAAAAATTAGTTGTCCTTAACAAGTTAAGGTTCATCATTATATTCTGGCTTGGAGCCAGGAAAGCAGACGGGGGGATATAATGAGCTGCTTAGAATTTTTAGGGTGTTTATTGCATTGCACGAAATAGTTGTCTCCAGAAAGGAATTTCTCACATGAAAGTATGTGTGTAGCCCATACACACATACACACACTCACACGTGAGTCCCTTTCTCTGCCATACATTTCTCAGGTATAGGAATATGGGTGTAGTATGTGAACTTAGAAGTATTTGGTCTTCATGGCTACACTAGAAATGTTTCCCCACCCCAGAATGTACTCAGATTTCGGTGTCTCACTGTGGTGTTTGGTGTATACACACACACAGACATACATGCACACAGAGTGTTTTTTATCTCTCCCCCTTCTCTCGCTCTCTGTCTGTACACATATTCTCATTCAGCAGAAAGGGAATGTATGTATTTGAGGAATGTCAAGCCTTTAAAATTCACAGTAAAAGCTGCCACTCCACCCACTGCTTCACCCAAGGGCTTCAAAGAACACATGTTCTTAACTTACGTTTTCTCAGAGGCCTCCAAACTCTGGGAAGGAACAGGATGTAACCTGGGAGCCCCAGTACCTCCCAAGCTTTGTTCTTTATTTTTTGTTGGGGGAGAGGGGATGGGGATAGAAGTTACTTTTTTTTTTCTCAGTCTCTCTGTCTCAGGATTTTTCTTTCTTTTTTTATTCTTGACACCCTAAGAGAACTCACATGACTCTTATTTTAAAAAATCATGCTGTTGTTACCAAACTTTGGTAAATTTGTCAAGGCAGCCATGGGAGAAAGCCACATCAGGGTAGAAATTCCAAGTCAAATGTCCACTGTGCTTTTGGGCCTTCTTCAAAAATCTGCATTATTCATTGGTAATTTCTCTGTTGATATCTGTGCAGAGTCAGTTAGGACTTTATAATTTTTCACCTTTCTTCTGATGAACTTTTTTTTTGGTAAAATGAAAACTACTTAGATTTCCAGTCCACATAGGAGAAGAACCTTGTAAATAAGTGCAGGATCCTTGTGAACTAACTGTCACAACAAAGTCTCATTAGCACCTCCAGTGACCAGCAGAACTGACTTCCTAAAGAGCAGGTGGTCCTTCCCTGCTTGCTCCGTGGGGTGGTCATGGTTTGGATTTATGCTGAAGGCAGCAGTTGCTTGATCTGGGTTCCCCCTTCACCTAAACTTGCCTGATCTTGTCAGGGCAGAACCTGGGGGCTGCCCTTTCATTTTCTTTGGGGGAATCGCCCCTTGTAATCCCTCATTCCACCTTTCTGTACAGTAATGTACATTCCTTTAGGAGGGTGGTTCTTCTAACCGAGAACAAATTGTTACTCCAAGTGTATCAGAAAAGACGGGAGCTATAGGTTGCATCCAGAGAAGGCGATGGTACCCCACTCCAGCACTCTTGCCTGGAAAATCCCATGGGCGGAGGAACCTGGTAGGCTGAAGTCCATGGGGTCGCTAAGAGTCAGACACGACTGAGTGACTTCCCTTTCACTTTTCACTTTCCTGCATTGGAGAAGGAAATGGCAACCCACTCCAGTGTTCTTGCCTGGAGAATCCCAGGGATGGCGGAGCCTGGTAGGCTGCCGTCTATGGGGTTGCACAGAGTCGGACACAACTGAAGCGACTTAGCAGCAGCAGCGGCATAGGTTGCATCCTGTTGTCAGTTTGGAGATGAACCAAGAGCATTTTAAAATTAGCTCTGAATGTTCTGGCTAGTTTGCATGGTTGAGAAATGCCAATTTACGGCTTAAACCATGTCCAAAATAACATGCCTGAAAGTAAACAGTGTTAGAGGAAAAACACAGACTATTCTTTTCTTTATTAATAATTCTGATCATCCTGTATAAGGTCTTCTAATGCATAGGCAGTATTTTAAGTAAAAGTAATTTAGGAACCCTAGAATTTTAGAGTGGGAAAGGATATACAAATCCCAGAATTCAAAGCTTCACTCAGGGGGGTTGTCTGTGTAAAATACTCTTTTGGGGCCATCTCTGATACAGAGTTATTTAAAACATCCGTGACGTATGTTGGGAACCAGATGGCAGTGATTTGGATTCCCCTCATCTTTCTGCCTGACTCTCTCCCATTACTGTCAAAACGATGGGACCACAGCAGCAAAAGAGAAATAAAAATTTTATTGCGTTCCCATCAACAGAATGAGGCCTAATGAGGCATGCGCGGCGTTGTCAAAAAATGTATGTATACTTCAGCCGCGTTAATATTTTATTTAGCTGTCAATATGCAACAAAAGATTTCATCTTTCATTCTAGTGCTGATTAGGACTTAAGAAATAGTCTTAGATGCCACTAATAATGTCCTCCCAAACCAGTGGACTTGTGATCTCCAGTAAGTAGTCCAGGCCTACTTTGTTGCCCAAGTGTTCGGCTGAACTTGTTTTTTGCTGAAGATGTTAGCAATCGTAATGTCTCATGTCAGTAGCAATAATGAAGGGGAAGATTGGCTTTAATGACATTACGAGAATCATTGTGTTTAATTTATCACTAATTAATGCTGACAGGTTTCATATGCCTTGGGTTGCTTTCATGTGAGTGTTGCGTGCTGTTTCTTTCTTTTGATTGTGTGTGCACACCCCTCCCCATTCATTCCTTTCGATTCTGACGATTTACACAGCTTCCTGTCTTCTAGGTTCCCTCCCCATATGGTCCCACCACATCACACTCTGCACACGACCGGCATTCCCCACCCGGCCATAGTCACGCCGACAGTCAAGCAGGAATCCTCTCAGAGCGACGTCGGCTCACTCCACAGTGCGTAAGTGGCCTCTTCTCCTTCACCGTGTGTTTAGCCCGTGGGGCCTGGGTGGTGGCCCTGCCTGAGGTTGGTCAGACTGCAGTAAGCACCTGCCTTACAGAGAGGAAGGCATGTGCCCACTGCTGGGGAGAACGCAACTCTTTCTTCTTGTCCTTGGAGGGACTGGGATTTGCAAGCACTTCTGCCTGCCCATGTAGGAGACGTAGGAGACTCGGGTTTGATCCCTGGGCTGAGAAGGTTCCCTGGAAGAGAAAACGGCAACCCAGTCCGGTATTCTCGCCTGGGAAACCCCATTGACCGAGAAGCCTGGTGGGCTACAGTCCATGGGGTCACAAAGAGTCAGACACAGTTGAGTGCACACGCACCTTCCATCCCTGATCCCGTAAGAGACACTTCCCTCTGGCTAGGGAAAATTTTGTGTTTGGACACCTTGAGAGTCCCTTGGACTGCAAGGAGATCCAACCAGTCCATCCTAAAGGAGATCAGTCCTGGGTGTTCATTGGAAGGACTGATGCTGAAGCTGAAACTCCAATACTTTGGCCACGTCACGCGAAGAGCTGACTCATTGGAAAAGACTCTGATGCTGGGAGGGATTGGGGGCAGGAGGAGAAGGGGATGACCGAGGCTGAGATGGCTGGATGGCATCACCAGCTCAATGGACATGTGTTTGGGTAAACTTCGGGAGTCAGTGATGGACAGGGAGGCCTGGTGTGCTGCGGTTCATGGGGTTGCAAAGAGTCAGACACGACTGAGCACCTGAACTGAACTGAACTGAAACCTTGAGGAAGTGATGACAGAGTCTCCCTCACCCCCCGCCCCCAGGCTGTTTTTGTTCCATTTCCCAGGATGGAGAAGACCCGGTAGAAGTGTGCTTCTCCTTCTGATTCGCTCAGGGCGTTGAGCAGGCAAGGGGACGGGCTTTCTGGTGTGGAGGAAGCTGACCTCGAGGTTGTCCATTGGGGTTGCGTCTGTCTGTTTTGTCCCTATCCAGAAAGCATCAGGACTCCAAAAAGGAAGAAGAAAAGAAGAAGCCCCACATAAAGAAACCTCTTAATGCATTCATGTTGTATATGAAGGAAATGAGAGCAAAGGTTGTAGCCGAGTGCACGTTGAAAGAAAGTGCAGCCATCAACCAGATCCTGGGCCGGAGGGTGAGTGGCGTGCCTGCTGGGAGAGGAGGGCCAGAGCAGGGCGTGGCGGGTGGGGTGGCCTGTCCCTGACCCCATGGGTTTGGAGCGGCCTTTCCCTTCAGCCAGACTCTCGACCCCTTCCCTGGTCTTTGTGGAGGTGGAAGCAGTAGCTCTGCCTCGGGATGATGTTCACGATGGCCGCACCCTGGTCTTCCCCACCTGCAGAGAGCAAAGGCTCGAACATCACAGACGACAAGTCAGGTTTGGTCTGGGCCTCCTGTTAGTGCTCGGCCCCCGCAGACCGTAGGCATCTTCAGACGACACCGTCTGTGACGGAAGCGCTGTCTGTCCCCCGGCCACAGTGTGGTTTGTGATGTTTCTGCCTGTCTCTCTCCCCCCTCACCCTGTCCCCTCCAGTGGCACGCGCTGTCCAGAGAAGAGCAAGCAAAGTACTACGAGCTGGCCCGGAAGGAGCGACAGCTTCACATGCAGCTGTACCCCGGCTGGTCCGCACGGGATAACTATGTAGGTGGCTCCTTTTTCTCGGGAATAGAGGCTATAGAGATGTGGTGGATGTCCATCTGGACAAAGGAAATGTAACCTGCCAACCTGAATCGGGCTTCAGTACCACTCACTCTGCCAGTTGTGACTGTTAGCACCTTACCTCAGCACCAGATTGGAAGATTCTGTCTTAGCCTCCTGCAGGGCTCTATCAACATGGGATAGTTCTTCAAGGAGGAGGAAGGGGGCTGGTGGTCCAGCTCAGGGGACCTGTGGGGCCAGGTTAGGGCTGTTCACACTTTCTTGCCCACATCTTTGAAGAGACATGGCTCTAGAATACACCCAGTGAGGCCTGTGTGTTTCTCAGCAGTGATGCCAGCTGGAAGGAGAGCATTTATTTACTTCTTCATGGCTGTTCTAGCAGGGCCTTTACCCTTAAGAGGGAAAAATGAAGCCGTTGGTTTAGAATGTGGTACAGTAGAAGTTGGAAGCCTAGTGCATCTTGAGAGAGGCATGACGGGAATATCTCTGAAAGTAAGTAGGCAGTAGAAGCCATCTTTTGGCAGAATGGATGAAGTAACACAAGGGAGGTGTGTGTGTTGGGTGATGTGTGTGTCCCTCAGCTTTTTGTTGGCTCTGGGATTTGCCTAATCCCCTCTCCTTCGTTTTAGAAAACACTGTAGGGGTTGTTGTCTTTACTGATCACAGTGATTGTGACACTCTGGATTCTTCTCTTCCCATAAGCTGGCTCTCTTCTGTCACCCTCACCATTCTTTCTTAGTCTGGTTTTTGGCCCAGGAACCCAAGTTCTGGGCTCGTTTACGTCTCTTAAAGGATGAAATGTCTCTTTATTTTGCCTCATACTTCATTTACACGACATTTAGTTTCATGAAGTGCTTTTTACCATCCACTCTTCGGGGGCAACAGAGCCCGTCTTAATGCTGGCAGCAGGCATCTCCTCCTGTTTCTTGGTGGTGGTACTGAGCCGTGGACGATTCTTCTGCTGTCCGTGCTCCCTGACCTAGCTGTCCTCTGTCCTTCACCTGTGGTGGGGAAGCTCTCCGTGTATGTGCGTTGAGATCCATTCAGTTACTGCTGTTTGTGAGCCTACTGTCAGCACAGTGTTGAGGGGATTGAGTTAAATCAGAGCTGTCTCAGAACTTAACCAGGAAGCACAAGACATCTGCTTTGAACGTGTGGGTCCTGGAATAAGACTGTTTTCTGCTTCCACTGCCCCGCTGTTCCCAGTGTCATCACTCTTTAGTCTCACACCTTTACACACACGCGTGCTTCTCTACTCTCTGCCATGTGCTTGGGGAGGACTGAGACACCTGTGTCTCCCATCTCCACAGCCACCCGTCTCCTCGTAGGTCCCACGCGCTTCACTCAGCAATAGAACAGATCCCTCCTGGGGAGTCGAAGCAGGAGTCAGTGCTTGTACCTCCCAGTGACACACTGGCTCCTCTCAAGAGCCCTCGTCACTCACAGTTGGTCAGGCACAGGCGCTTAAGTGCTTGGGACCTTTCCATTCATCCTCAGCATGTGTGCGGTGGAGGAGCCTTTCTTCTGGAGCTGAAAGGAAGAGGATAAGAAAGCTAACACTCTCCCACAGGCTTGCTGACCTCACCTGACCTCAAGGTGGAGACTGCCAGCAGCGGGCAGGCCCTGCAGCTCCCCACACGTAGAGCCATCTCATTTCAGGACAGCTGCTCTCCTGGTTTCGGGTCAGAAGTTCTAGAGTTCATCTCCAGCTTCGCCCTGCTATAGACCCAGTTCTTTGAGGAATCTAGAATGGTACCACAGAGAGGAATTCAGCTACTCTCTAGGTATCCTATCCCCAGTAGACATTTTGGGTCAGACAAGAGCCTTCATGTGCAGCTGTGCAGGGCGTGCACTGTACAACTTTAGGGTGTGCCATTCACACCGTGGTCTGTGTGCACACTACCTCCTGGAGTTGTATAGAGTTCTATCCCCACAAAGGTATGGGCCGACTTTGTGAGAGCTTCAAAAGAATACTGCCATGGACTTTCCTGGACTCAACAAGATGTTGCCCAAGGCTTCTTAAGAAGTGTTTTCTAGGTTTCAGAAGGTTCTCAAGACACTTGAAATGATTTTAGCTTGGTTTTACATTGGGACGAGGTTTGGTATAATAGGGAACCCCTGAAAAGACTTGAGAGATCAAGTTTAGAGGTAATATCTGGATTTGGGGCTGTAGGAGCTTTACCACGTACAAGGGGTACTGTCAGATTCCTTTATCAGTGGCTCATTGCACATGGCTTTGAACACACACAGCCCACCATTTGTTCCTTCTTTCATTCTTTCCTTCCTCTCTCATTCACTTCCGCTCTCATCTCAGGAAGTGGTCTGGAACAAGAATTAAACTGTTTAGAGGTTCAATTGTGGTGGAAACTATTTAGCATTTTTTTTTTTTTACTGATTTGACATAGAAGCTTCTATAAATTACTCTGGGTGTTGTCAAGTTCTGAAGGTTCTTCTGGAAAAAGTTTTCTGAACTAACATTCTTATGCATCTTGCACATTCCTGCTTTTCTAGCCCAGTCATGATAGAAGCCTTTATATGCTACCTTAGCTGAATAGAATTGAGTAAAACAGTCGCATTTGGGGGGTTGGACTTGGTACACACTCTGGAACACACAAGAAAAGATTTTGGTCAGAGAGTAATGTCTAACCCGTGACATTGTAATAGAAGTTACTTCCTTTCTAGCTCTTCTATACTGAGTCAACGGGATAAATCCCCAGTAATTTGCATATCGTGGGTTTTTCCTCCCTCACCACCATATTTGAGGCCTTTTCTTTCTTTGTTACGTTTAAAGAGATAACAAGGGGGCTGCCTCCCTTGAAAGGCATCTCCCTATTCACTTTGCAGTGTTGATTCATTGTTTCATATGCTCTTCCAGTTAAAACACAGTCCCTGCCCTCTAGAAGCCTTTAGTCTGAACAGTCATTGCCTCAGTCATGAACATCTCAGTTTTGTATCCCACATGGATGGCTTCCCAGGGATGAAGGAATTGTCACCTGCCTTTCAGAATATATTTTAGGAGATTGAACGTGGGTGAGCCCTGTATTGGAGATGACTGGGAAGCACTGCCTGGAATTGAAGCATTTCTGTGCCTGGCTAAGGTTTTCTTCCAGGTTCCTAAATAAACTGAAGCTAGCTCTTCCTGCCTGTTCCAGGATGGCCAGGTAGCACCTTGCTCCTGGCGTAGGAGAGGCACAGACGTGAAGGTGGGCTGCTAGGGCTCATGAGAAAGCACACAAACTCCTTTCTTTGGTTCTTTTTTAAAGTTGTATGCCAAAGAATGGAACATGTTTCTAGTGGAAACAATGAGGCCCCAAACAGATTTCCTTGATGCCACAGGCCCCCAGATTTGAGAGGCTTTCTCTAGGACTCTTGAACCCTCAGCCCTCAGGTAGATCTAAGACTTTGAGGCATCCCTGCCTTGGCGTCCCCCTCATAGAGCCGTGTGGGTTCTCAGGTTTTCTGTCTATGGCTTTTTCTTGTTTCTTCTTGAGTTGATGTCAACACACCATGAGAACTTGTAAAAGTCACTCAGTCGTGTCCAACTCTTTGTGACCCCATGGACTGTATAGTCCATGGAATTCTCCAGGCCAGAATACTGGAGTGGGCAGCCTTTCCCTTCTCCAGGGGATCTTCCCAACTCAGGGATTGAACCCAGGTCTCCCACATTACAGGCAGATTCTTTACCAGCTGAGCCATCAGAGAATCCCAAGAATACTGGAGTGGGGAGCCTATCCTTTCCATCCCAGGAATCAAAGGGGGGGTCTTCTGCATTGCAGACAGATTCTTTACCAGCTGAGCTACTAGGGAAGCCCAAACTGAGGCGACCACGGGGCAAAGGATATTTGGATATTCTGAAACAAATAGACATGACATTTTGCTTGTGACATTTCATATAGACCAGGCAGCTAATTCACATGGATGGGACCAGAGCTATCGGGGTGAGGGAGAACTAGTTTCAAATAAGAAACGAGGTGGTTACCTCTGCAGAATTCATCCCCACTCCCTTTGCACATCCATATCCGGGGGCAGACCGTCAAGATAGCAGAGAGGGTCAGGTGGAGAATGTGAATGACTCCATGCAGTGCTTGACCCATAATCCATTAAGAGCCTTCCTCAGAGGACAAGGCAGTAAATATGAAGGCAGCATAGCCTAGTGGATAAGGGCTGTAGAACTGAGGTCACCTGGGTTACCGTCGACAGCATCATCTGATAGCTGTGTCATTTCAGGAAACTGTGTGCACCCTGTATCTCAGCGTCCTTATCTGTAAAATCTGATGGTGATCGTGCTTGTTGAACAGGATTGTGTGAGGATAAATGGGTCTCTAGGCATAGCACACTTAGAGCCATGTATGGCACAGAGTATGTGCTCAATAAATGGGAGCTTTTATTACTAGTCACTTCAGTCATGTCCAGCTCTTTGCTACCACATGGACTGTAGCCCGCCAAGCTTCTCTGTCCATGGAATTCTCCAGGCAAGAATACTGGAGTGGATTGCCATTCCCTTCTCCAGAGGAACTTCCCAACCCAGGGATCAAACCCTGGTCTCCTGCATCGCAGGCAGTTTCTTTACTGTTTGAGCTACAGGGAAGTCCATATTACTAGGAGTATTACAGTCGTTACACAAGTGGAAAATGGTGAGGACCAAATGTTCTCCTTTATGGATGTCCACTCAGCAGTTTGAAAAGGAGCTCAGATGGTTTCTAGTTTTATTTTGCCTTTTTTTTCCCCCCTTCTGACTTTAAAATCAAGACCCATGCTACAGTGCTAAGAAAATCCCCTACTAAGTCTTAATTTTTTGATTCCAAGTGAGCAGCTTTTTGCCTTAGTAAGAGATTTGCATGGGGCAGGGGGTTCTCGTGGCCATCTCAAAGTCACTCGTTCGTCCCTTGGCTCTTGGGCCACTTCCAGTCCTGTCCCTCCACACCTCTCTGCATCTTTCCCCATCCAGGCCTCATTTCTGCTTTTATGGATGCTCTGGATCGGGCTTGAGGGTGGACACAGATGTATAGGAAAAGAAGTCTTCCTCTCTGCCCCACTGACTCCATCTCTTCCGCTAGGCGTGTGCTCCTCCAGCTGGAGCACAGTTGAGGGGCACTTGGACTAAAGGGAACCGGGGGTTGGAAAACACTCAGGAGTGGGTGTGGCTGGAGAGGGCAGCTGGTGTCCCTCCTCCTGCCGCCTCCGCTCCAGGTGAGCCCAGACGTTGTCATCCTCCCATCTGTTTCCTGAAATAATGCCCTGTGTTTCATCTGTTTATCTAGGGGAAAAAGAAGAAGAGGAAAAGGGACAAGCAGCCCGGGGAGACCAATGGTAAGTTAGAATAAGCAGGATAGAGGAAGGGAGCTGTACTCTGAGGACCACTCTTTTATGTCAGGCTTCTATCTGGGGGAGGCAGGAGAAATTCAAGGCCAGGACGTTGTGGGGCGGAGGGAACCCATCTTAGCCAGCCTTTTTGTTTATGCATTTTAATTAATTGCTTCATGACTGCCCTTTTAAAGCTAGTAACATTCATTGTTGCATGAAAAGCACATTGTAAGTCTAATGGAATGTGTTTTTAAATAACTGCAGAGCCTGTAAGCGGAGAACGGTAGACATGCCTAGACGGGGATTTATACAGTCTGCTTATTTTGTGTGTGTCTGAGTAAGGATGAGGAGGGGGCTAGGGGAGCAGAGGGGGTGTGTGCGAGTGTTTGATGTTAACTGGGCTGTTCCTGAATGTTCTGATGCATGCCTTTACAGTGGTCTGTTGCACCCGATTTAAATTAAGGAGGTTTGTCATTCTCTAGAAGAAATTAGAAATACTGCATAGGCAATCTCAGAGGGCCCTTCGAGAAGGCCAGGCTTTTACAGACAACGACCAAAACATTGTGAAGGCTTTGTATAATTTGTTCTTTTTTTTCAGAACACAGCGAATGTTTCCTAAATCCTTGCCTTTCACTTCCTCCGATTACAGGTGCTAATGTCATTTTGAGTCATTAAAATAGTTGATAAACTGTTTTTAAATTTTTCTTGCCATTATAGTTTTATTAACATGAAAACACGTATGACCTTTGAACATTCTTTAAAATGACCATCTACATGATTTCATATGTTTCAGTAGATTTTTTTTTTGCTTTTGTTTTTTTTTTTTAATTTAATTTAACTTCTGCTTTGTTTATTTATTTTTCCCGTAACAGTTGTTTAAGCCATGATGACAGTGATTTAGAGTTGAACTAACTGTGCAAATTGAATATGCAGTATTTCTTTCAAAGAGACTGGTTTAAAAAAAAAAACCAACAACAACAAAATGGAAGGAATTCAGTAATAAACCTCCTTAATCTAATGGCATTTTTCATCGCTCCCACTAAGTTTTCTCACGCAAGCATGCATCCGCAGTATGATTATTTTTTCCTTTGCTTTTTTTTATTTTCGTTTTTTTTTTCTTCTTTCACTTTTCTGCTCATAACTTGCAAATCCACTAGCATTTCACTGACTGTACCTGCTTAAATGCCGCTGTGAGCTTCTAACTAACTCCTAACAGCTCATTCACCAGCCTATTGACCTTTATCTGTTCCTCTCTTAATATTAATGAAAATAGATTTAAAGAAAAGATGAACATTCCAAAAGCTGCAATATCCCAGTACCACAACCCCTTTTCTTTCTTTCTTTCTGTTTCGTTTTGTTTTGTTCTGGTTTTATTTGTAGTTTTTTTGTTTTTTGTTTTTTTTCTTTTTTTAAACTGTTGTACTCTGAGAAGAAAAGAGCATGTGACAAACTTAATTCCCTCCTTTGCTTTATTTTCTTCTTTAAGAAAAACAAATTGAGAGGAAAAAAAAGAAAAAGCAGAACCAAAAGAAGAAAAACATTATTTAAAAGCTAGTTCTTGAGGAGCTAACATCCCTTTATCAGTTCAAACAAATCGGAGAGACAGTCCTCAAAGAAGGGATACTGCAGCTTTATTTGCAACAGCTAATTTCACGAGTTGAATAAGAATGTGATTTTTTTTTTTTNTTGAGAGGAAAAAAAAGAAAAAGCAGAACCAAAAGAAGAAAAACATTATTTAAAAGCTAGTTCTTGAGGAGCTAACATCCCTTTATCAGTTCAAACAAATCGGAGAGACAGTCCTCAAAGAAGGGATACTGCAGCTTTATTTGCAACAGCTAATTTCACGAGTTGAATAAGAATGTATTTTTTTTTTTTTACCTTTTTTTTAAATTAAAGTTAAAAATCAAAAGTCAATATTTTGTAATTAGTAACCAGGTCATTGATTTATTCCCTTTTTTATTTTTATTTTTTTCTTATTTGTATCTTTCTCTTCCCCCCTTCCCTCTCTCTCCCTCCCTCTCTCTCTCTTTTCTCTTCTCTCCCTCTCCCTCTCTCCCACGTCCTTCTCTTCTGCTCGCTTCTCTCTTGAACTCATTCAGACCTGAGCGCTCCTAAGAAATGCCGAGCGCGCTTTGGCCTTGATCAACAGAATAACTGGTGCGGCCCTTGCAGGTGTGTATAGATTTCCCAGATTCGCTGTGCTGGTTTGCAGCTGGTCTATTCGGTCCTTTCCCCCCTTCTCCGGCCTGTTGCTTTGTAGCTCTGTGTGTGGATCTTAGGAGACAGGAGGGCGCGGGACACTGCTCTGTGAGGGACGTGCTTGTCCTCCTCGCTGCTGCTAGCCAAAATGCCACTGTAAAACAGCATCATTTGTGCCTCCTCGGGTGAGCGACAGCAAACCCCAGCGCGCCCCCTCCCAGGGAGTGTTGCCTGCCAACCCCTTCTTCCCGCCCGCCCGGGATGGGGGCTCAGTGACATCCATCGTAAGCCTGGCCTAGGTAGAAACAAACAACGTCACCTTCTCCCCCTCCTCTTCTCTCTCTGTTTTTATTTTTTTTATTTTTTCCTGGTTGTTTTTGGTTTCTGGTTGTTGTTTTTTCTTTTTGTGTTTTATCATTTTGTTTTACTGTTTTTTCTTTTGGCGCATAGAAGTCCTTTCCTTTCGTGTCCTTGGTGAGGGAAGACAGGCACATAGAACCAAGGCGATAGAGAAGACGAGTCAGCTGTAGCCGAGGTTTTACATCCAACTGAGCACGACCCACCATTGTGTTGTGTTTTTTGTGTTTACCTTATGCTGACAGATGCAAATACTCCAAAGAAGTGTCGGGCACTGTTCGGGCTTGACCGACAGAGTTTATGGTGCAAACCGTGCAGGTATATCCCCACTGCAAGGCCTCTGGGAAAATCACAGCGTTCTGTCCTTCTGGTACCTTAGCGCGCCATTGCATTCTGACCTCATTCCCATCTACTTCCCCGCTGGCGTCAATGACTAATGATCCTCATTCTTCAAAATTTCCTTGCTAATTTTATGCTGTGTCCTATCCCTACTTTTCTCTTTCTCTCTTTCCCCTGCTCTGATAAATAACATATCCCTGGTGGTAGGACCTAGACCCCAGCCCTCACAGACCAGGACGGGCACTTATCCTTTGGCCCTGAAAGCCAGCATCCTGGCCTGGCCCTGGCAGTGCTCCTGTGGCATGTCTGCAGGACAGAGACCCACCATGTCCCGAGGTTTGAAGGAGCTCAGATTGGCAGTGATAGCATTCCCGTGTACTTGGAGTCTAGACAACATGGAGAAGGACTCTGGGGGAAGGCTTCTTTTACTTTTGTTTTGTGTTTTTGTTTATTTTCTGTTTCAAAACCACATCTCTGGACAGAGGAGCTTGGTTAGCTGACATTGTTTTACAGTGCTGAAAAGAAGCGTGGCATTCAACGGCATGCACCAGCTACAGGGCCACAAGCAGAGGTCACGCACTGCAGCGCCGCTGGCCTGCATGATGGAAAAAAAGAAATATGTCTATGTATCCATATATTTAGAGAGACAGAACTCTGGTTCCAGAGGGAATCAGAAGAGTCCAAATTAAATGCCTGTGTTCCACCTGCAGGTTCCATCCAACCTGTAATTTCAGGGAAGGTATAGGTACTTCCTTCTTGGTGGAGGGATACCAGCTAGTTCCTGTCTCATTTCCTTTCCTTTAATGACCACCTGTGGTTAAATCTGTTGTTTCTTTGTTCTGATACAAGCAGTCTTTGAATTTGGAATATTATGATGGTAGGTATCTCAACGCCCAAACACGCCCCCTGTCTGTAGTGCCTCCCTTGTCAACGTGTCCCTTTCCTCCACGCCCTTGCCATTTGTTCCGTGTTTAGACGTTAGCGCCCATGTCCATTCCGTCACGTGCATGCCCACCAGTCTCCTGTGCCTCCCCCCCTCCCCCAACGCCTTACGAGAGATCAGCGAAGCACCTCGTGTTGACCAGACGTTGAGGGGAGCTGGGGCCCAAGAGCCTTTCTTGAGAGAGACCTCCCTCCACAGGCAACCCTCTGCCCATTGAGTGAGGATGGGGGGCCTTGGGTGATCGTCCAGCAGGAGAGGGAACCCCCACCCG
This sequence comes from Oreotragus oreotragus, assembly GCA_006410675.1. Classification (NCBI taxonomy): domain Eukaryota; kingdom Metazoa; phylum Chordata; class Mammalia; order Artiodactyla; family Bovidae; genus Oreotragus; species Oreotragus oreotragus. Next base: position 182,790 of record SJYX01009302.1, on the reverse strand, counting down.
TTCTGTGAGACAGCAGTGTCCCTGGAGGTGACAAATGGTTTTGCCACTCAGCCCCGGGATCTTGTCTGTGCAACAGAAAAGAGTTTTCATGGTGCAGCTGGTGGAGGGTGTCAGAGATTTCACTAGGGCTGGCCTAGAAGATGGAACCTCTGATGACCCTTTATAGGCAGTGAATTTGTATCAGACCTTTATTTGTGCTGAGTAGGAAGATTAGCTGCAGAATCACTGCTCTGCCATGGCAAAAGGTTAGCTTGTCACAGGGCACACTCCTAAGGGAGGGTTCCTCACGCTCTGCAGAAAGGTGCGGCTGATGCCGTTTGTGTGCCCCTTGCAATGTGGTTTGTGGCCTGGTTTGTCTGTTTTATTTGTAGGAGGTGAGTGATGGTGTATGAATCCCTCTTACTGCTTTGGAAGTAGTTAACTGCGAGTTAGACCTGGCATTTTGGGGGGCTGAAAGTTATTATGTCCAACATTGACTAACTAGATAGTCCCTTCTCAGACACAGCTCCAACCTCACTTAAACCCTGAGTGTGGAATCCTCCTCAGAAACAAGAATTTTCGTGACATTTTTAACAAAGCAAACTAAAAACAAACAACCCCAAGGCTTCGGAGCTGCTTCATAAACATGGTTTTCTGCAGTGCAGCTCGGGGGGTCGCTGTCAGTGTGCAGCCTGGCTGCTCAGACACTGAGCCACACCCCCCCTTCCTCAGCACCGTCTTTCCTCTTTCCTGCCTCAGCAACCTTAGACCTTCCCCGGGGGCCATTTTTCCTTCACTGGGGTGGTTGTTTCCCACTCTAAAAGCTTTAGCAATGCATATCTGCTCCTTTCAGGGTGTGATTCCAAAATAAGGTCAGGAAGAACTCTTACTTTCCTTTCAGAATGAATCCATAAGAAGCTAAAAAGCGATTTTTCAGGGGCCACACCTTGATGAGAGGTGGAGCCTAGGTGGGGGAGGATAAGAGAATGGGTCTTGTCCCTTTTTTCCTCCACTTTTCCTCTTGACTTTGCTAGGATCTCTGGCTTGATCCTAAATCAGTAATACAAGATGTGCTTTTAAAAAATAATAAAAGGATTTGCAAAACAAGGCATTTTCTGGCCTGTCCAAAATGTGTGGGTTCCAGCTGCCATCTGCTCTGCCACCTCTTAGAAGGAGCGGTCACCGTGTCACTCATAGTCCACGTGTCTTGTGTTCAAATGCCCCCCGACTCATCCCCAGGACATGGAAACTTCATACCATGAGGAGGGCAGAAGGGGGGAGGGGAGCACGAGAAATGTTCCCAGCTAATCAGGGCTCCTTGCTCCCTGCACAGGGTTTCTAATTTTACTTGACATTTGAGGACATTTTAACAAGATTCTGTTTTGAGCCCACCAAGTTGCTTTTCCCATCTTTTCACTCTGCCCTAATATAGCATGGAACACTGCTGGATGTCATTCCCTTGTTTCCTGTTATTTTTTCCCCCTGTTCTCTCTTTGTGCCTTTCCTCTTTCCCCTCTCGCTCATTTGTCCCTGTTGCTTTCTCAGTTTCGCTTATGCCCCTCCCTTTCTTCTCCCATTTTTAAATTGCATGGACATCTTAGTTTTTTGAGCATGTTTTGATCTGCAGGCTAAGGTGGTTTAAAACTCTGAAGAGGCTTAATTATTTTATCTTGGGTTTCTGGGATGGGCACAGAACCCACAGTCCATTTCAGTCTATCCCAGAGGAGGAAAAGGAACCTTGTCAACTGGAAGGCGAAGGCAGACTGTCCTCACTTTCCTGGGAGTTCCTTCCGACCCAGAGCAGGGATGGAGAGGCTCTGAAGCCACTGGCCCAGTGGGTCTTGGCCTCTGGGAGGCAGGAAGGACTGAGCATGTGCCCTTTTGCCCCCCGCCTCCCCTCCCTCCTGCCATCTCGCTGAGTCCACACCCCACGCACTGAGGAGCATCATCAGAGAGCTCTGGGGCACAAACCCAAGGAGGGACTCGGTGCACTCACTTCCTTTCAAAGGCCACTGACATCTGACAATGGTAGCCTTCAACTGGGCAGCATCTCGGTTGTTTTCCCATGACTGGAAGCCAGCCAGTACTTACACAGTTGTTTTTAGACTGTTATCAGCCGCGGTTCGGACTGTATTCTTAGGTCAGCACATCCCCTGTATCTGCATTATTTTTAATAGCATGAGTGGGGTTGATTGCCAGGATCACCTGTCCTATCACATATGATCCCATCAAACTGGGATGAATACTAGGGGGAAGCTGTGAGGTCACACGCACAGTGTCTTGAACTGACTTCGCCCACCTCAGATGGATAAGCACAAGAGGCTCTGAAATTCTCAATCCTATTTCTTACATAAACAGGAAATGGAGAGGGGAGACTCTAGTTTTGGTGCAGGGCAGAATTAGTCTCTCTGGTTTAAACACTATTCCTGATAACTCCCCCCCTCCCACCACCCCCATTCAGGAAAGTCCATGCTGCGACTCCCTGGCACTTTGTTGTTATTTCCTTGTGACGGGCTGAACCCCTATTCACAGGCCCTGGCATATGGACCAGGGCAAGTTGCCCCTCCATCCCCATTCTCACCATCTCTCCTTCTAGCTTTCTCACTGTGGGGTGGGGGAGGGGAAGACCCCAAATCTTTAAAAAAAAAAAAAAAAAGTTTGAATCATAATTTAATCCACAACCTGCAGGCCATACAACCAGTTATTCTTGTTCCTTTGGATCATTTTCTGTTTTTCTTATTCTTCCCCCTCCCCCACCTTTGTTTATCCTCTTCTACCTGTTTTTTGGTGGTTTCATTTTTTTGTTTTTTATTTTTGTTTTGTTTTTGAGTTTATTTGGTTTTCTTTTCGTTTCCCTTTCCCCACCACCCCCCCACCCCCGTCCACGCCCCTCTTCACAACTGATTCTGACCTCTCTTGATTTGGTGTGGTTCTTAACAGACAAGCCCAAAAAGTTCTCTGGGCGCCAGCAGCCTCTGGTGGTGGTGGTGGTGGTGGTTGGTGGTGGTGGTGGTGATGGTGGAGGTGGTGGGATGAAACCTTTTCAGCCTCTTGCTCACGCTGCCTTTAAGCTCTGTGGGCTCAGCAGTCAGCATTTTGAGTTTCAGATGGTTATGAGGCGCCTGGGGCGGGAGCTCTGCCTTTCTCTTTTACACACATGTACACACACACACCCACTGAGGGGTGGGGGCGGTAGTGGTGGGAATGGAGGGGGATGGTTAGCTACCACGGGGAATGAAGGGATGTCTAGGCCAAAAAAGAGGAACGAACGAGCTCTTGGGCCGCTCTCGGCGTGGACGTGGCCGCGCTCTGTCACGGTCCACAGGCGGCGCCCTCGAGCCCGCTCGCTTCCGTTTGGTCAGGAGTGGGAAGGCGGGTGTTGAGCGGGGCAGGGGAAGCAGGTAGGTGGGGAGGTGTGCGGCCTGACGCACTTCGCTCGCCCGAGCGGGCGTTGCAGCCCAGCGAGCCGGGCACCCCAGCGCGCGTTCAGCGTCCCCTGGCCGCTGGGCGAGGACTCCCCGGGGGGCACCGTTAGGTGGCGGGCCTCTTGGCTCCGAGCAGCAGATAACTCTGTCTCTTGGCATCTTTGCCCTTTATTCACAGATAACTCTCTCCCCTCCCTCCCCTGTTTCTAGGAGAAAAAAAAAGTGCGTTCGCTACATACAAGGTGAAGGCAGCTGCCTCAGTCCACCCTCTTCAGATGGAAGCTTACTAGACTCGCCTCCTTCCTCCCCCAACCTGCTAGGCTCCCCCGCCCCGGACGCCAAGGCACCGGGCGAGCAGACCCAGCCTCTCTCGCTGTCCCTGAAGCCCGACCCCCTGGCCCACCTGTCCATGATGCCTCCGCCGCCCGCCCTCCTGCTCGCCGAGGCCGCCCACGGCAAGGCCCCCGCCCTCTGTGCCAACGGGGCCCTGGACCTGCCCGCCGCCGCCCTGCAGCCGCCTGCCGTCCCCCCCGCATCGCTGGCACAGCCGTCGACATCTTCCTTACATTCCCACGGCGCTCTGGCCGGGCCCCAGCCCCAGCCGCTGTCCCTGGTCACCAAGTCTTTAGAGTAGCGTCACCCTCCTCAGCCCCGGGTGCTCTGTGGAGTGTTTTCCTCTCGCTTTTTCTTTATTTCCAGCCCTGCCCCGCCGCCACCCTCCTGCCCGGTTTTCGTGTTGTTCTCTTCCGTTTGTGCCACGTGGCTACATTAGTTAATGTTTATCGAGTTCATTGGTCAATATTTGACCCATTCTTATTTCAATTTCTCCTTTTAAATATGTAGATGAGAGAAGAACCTCATGATTCTACCAAAATTTTTATCAACAGCTGTTTAAAGTCTTTGTAGCGTTTAAAAAATATATATATATACATAACTGTTATGTAGTTCGGATAGCTTAGTTTTAAAAGACTGGTTAAAAAACAAAAAGGAAAAAAAAAAAGCAATTTTGAAGCAGCCCTCCAAAAGGAGTTGGTTCTGTATTATTTGTATTAAATACGAGCTTGCGAACCAATCGTTTTACATCTGGTTTTTAAACCACAAGGGCACAAGGAATGCAGTGCCATTTACTTTTTTTTTTTTTTTTCTGTGTGAAACAACTTTTATTGTGATGTTACTTGTTATTGTTTAAATGTACAGAAACAAAGGGTTAAAATGTGTTAATATACCTTGTTCCCTGGTGGTGTTCTTTTGGGGGGAGGGGGTTGCTATTCAACAATTAATGGAATCACATTGCTGTTGGACCAGTAGTATTTATTGCTTTAGAGATTGCTCGTCAAACCTGTACGTTGTCCCTTTTAAAATATGTTTTCCTTTTTCTTGAAACTGTATAAAGTTTTTTTCCCCTTAGCATAAGCATCTTATATATAACAACTCATTTGTACAAGGTTTTTAAGTTTATATATAAAATGTGTATATATATATTTTTTGTTTCCCTTTTGGACTTTTTTTTTTTTTTTTTTTTTGCCGTATGAAACCCAGATACCGCCAAATGGACATTAATAGTTGCATTAAAGGATCAGTAGCATTAACAAAAGTTGCTTTAAAAGCCATTATGCAAAACAAGACTTGAACATTAGTGAGGGAATCTTAGAATGCTGTACCAGCAGCAGTGGGAATTGTCCCGTTTCCCCTGTGAACTCACAGGCGAGCACCCTGCACCCTGAGGACATGGACTGGCCGTGTGCAAAACTTTTTATGTGCCAAAATTCTCAGTGACTTTAGCTTTCTCCCTCTTTTCGATGCTGTAATTTTCGTTCATCATGTTTTGCTGTGATGTTACATAGGTAGATTTGTATGTAGTTTTAATGTCACCTATAACAAGACGTGTTTGGTAGCAGATTGTCCAGAAAGCATTTTAAATGAAGAGGTATAAACCCTTAAGGGCCAAAAATTCTGTATATTAGATTACTCTTAAAGGAAAAACCAGCTGCCGCTTTTATGTACCCGTATGACATACAAGTAGGTAGCAAACTTTAAAAATAAAAAAAAAAAAACCTAGGCATGTTGATGTTACAAAATGCTGTATAAAGCTAAAACCTGTTCATTCAGTGCCATTGTAGTTGACATGAAGCGATTGTAAAACTGTCTCCGGTTTTTCTCTGGTTTATTAAAATGCTAACTATAACATTTTTTTTGTGAATACTTTGAATGTTTCCTAACAGTTGTGATGTTACTGTTCCGTTTTATGCTCTTATTCCAATTTCATTTTTAATGGTTTGGAAGCCATTTTTGTAATGAATAAATGTTCATGCTGTATAAAAAAAAAAAAACCTAGGCATGTTGATGTTACAAAATGCTGTATAAAGCTAAAACCTGTTCATTCAGTGCCATTGTAGTTGACATGAAGCGATTGTAAAACTGTCTCCGGTTTTTCTCTGGTTTATTAAAATGCTAACTATAACATTTTTTTTGTGAATACTTTGAATGTTTCCTAACAGTTGTGATGTTACTGTTCCGTTTTATGCTCTTATTCCAATTTCATTTTTAATGGTTTGGAAGCCATTTTTGTAATGAATAAATGTTCATGCTGTACAGTATCTGTAGCATGCCATTCTGGATTAATAAAAGCAACTTAGTATGTGCAGATAAAGGTTGGTCACTTGTTTCTATAATTTGAGTTTTATCTCTGGGGAGACTAGATCTGCCTTCAGCACGAGAAATGTGTTCCCAAGGTGGAACTTGAGACCCTGTGGTTGGTGTGGGTGATGGGTGGTGATGTGGATACCAGAAAGGGTCCTTGCACTCTTTTTACTTTCCCATCTCATTCTTAATGCCTGTTTGGCATAGTTTGTGTACCTGGTTAGTTCATTTCTGAAAGCAAATGTCACTCTTAGGGCTATAAGACTGTCACTCTGATATATCTGAGTTGGCCCTCTGAGTATCAAGCAGAAATTATTTAATTCTTATTAATGAAACTTAGTTCACCAGGAGGGAATTCAAGAAAGCACATCATTACTATTTAAGAATCATCGATGTGAAAGTATCCTTATTTCTTTGTAAGAATCACATGCAAAGAGAGATGCCAGGGTGAGCGATTGTTAAGCAAGAGGTTTTTTAGAAAACGGATCAAGGTACTTCTGTTACAGGTTTGCAGGGAGGACTCTTGCTATCCCTGAGACTCAAGTTCAGGACTCCACTCTCGCCAGCATGCAAGTTCACCGCCATCACCAACAAGGACCACAATAAAGATCTTCCCAAGGTTTCCACAGCATTCATTCCTCATGCTGGCTAGGATGAATGGTTGGATAGATGGGCGCATATGTAGTTCCACTTGTCTGGATAACCTCACCTTCAAAGGACNGACTCCACTCTCGCCAGCATGCAAGTTCACTGCCATCACCAACAAGGACCACAATAAAGATCTTCCCAAGGTTTCCACAGCATTCATTCCTCATGCTGGCTAGGATGAATGGTTGGATAGATGGGCGCATATGTAGTTCCACTTGTCTGGATAACCTCACCTTCAAAGGACGTGGTTTCACTGGACACAGAAGCAGTCTGTGTCACCGCCGTTGTTACTTCCAATTACACAGTATCATCATCAAGGACTTTTAAAGCTCCTTGGAAGCTCTGCTTTGCTCAAGTTGGTTTTTGTTCTGTAAAATCTTGATATTTTTGTCTTCAGTTGTTTTTTATATCCAGGAAAAAGTGATTCTGGTTGTCCTTCCCTATTTTATTTTGCACACTGGGACCAAGGTAACCTTTGAAAACATTTGTGTTATTTGACAGTATCTGTTTTTCTGTGGCAGTGTGCCAAGCCATTCATGAGCATTTTCTCATTTCTTCCTAACACTACCGCCTGAGGTAGATTTTATCCTCTACCTCCACCCTCTGCTTTATTTTCTAAAACTGGGTTTAGGAATTCAGAGTGTGTGTCTTGTTCAAGACCACACAGCCTGTACGGTGGTGGAGCTGGGATTTAAGTTCAGCCCTGACTCCAAACCCATGCTCTTAATACTAAGATATACTTCCTTGCATAATAAAGATGGTCCTTCTCCCAAACAGAGTGATGGGACAGTCCTTTTGAAGACTTCCTTGTTTGCCCCACCCCTTCCTCCCCAGCACATACTCAGTTTCCCATAAATGTGTTTTTGCTCTTCTGCTTTCAAAGATCCAGTTGCTCTGCCGGGAAGGTGTGCTTTGCTCCTGCAGCCTCGTTGCTCCTCATCCTTCAGTTCCCCTCGTAGATGATAGTGATGATGTCTGTCTTCTCTGTGACCTTTCAGCTTCCTGTTTTTCCCTCCCATTAATGCTCTCACCCACCATCGTGTCCATTGGACGTGGCCAAGTTAGGTCAGTAATAGCACCACTGAGTTTCATGGACATTTTGGGCTGGATAACTCTGTGGTAGGGGACTGTCCTATGCCTTGTAGGGTGTTAGCATCCATGGCCTCTACCCAGTAGATGTCAGAAGCACCCCACTCCCCGGCAGTCATGACAATCAGAAATGTCCTCCGACATTGTCAAATGCCTCCTCGGGATAAAAAGTCACACCCAGTTGAGACCCGTTGCTCTAGAGAGCCCCTCAGGAGAACAGAAGCTTTGCTGCTCGCTGATCTATACTAGGGTTCTGGTTGAGCGCCTGGCACATAGGCGGTGTTCCATTCATATTCATTGGGGGAAAGAATAAATGAGGTTGGCCAACTCCACACGTGTATTGCAGGAAGCAAGAGAACGGAAGCTTTCCATAATGCTTCCAAACGTGTTCCTAGAACTTTCAAGTTCTCATTTACTTCCTTAATCCTTTCAGCTTTGCTGGAATATAACTCATTGCCCTTGTTATAAAGGCTGAAAAATGCCAGGTTGGAGTAGGGGGCTGATCATCATCAGCCCAACCTGGGTACAGATCTCTTCCTAAAATTCAAAATACAGATCACCCAGCTATGTGCTTCCTGACCTACAACACTTGAGCTTTGAGGATCTTCTCTCTACCCCAATGTAGAAGTTCCTTTTCCTCCAAGCTTGTCAGATGGCCAGCCAAGTCCTTGCCCTTCATCTCTTCTCTTGACATCAGGGTGGTTTCTTCCTATCTATGGAGTTTACTTTCAAATTGAACATCTTCCCATTTCATCCATGGGAAGAATCTGTGGCTTTTTGTTATTAAGGGACCCTAAGACAACGTTTAGGAGCCCGTGATTCAATCACTGAGTCATCTGCTTCCTGACCTCTACTGGGACCTGGCCAAGGAAGTTTGTGTAGTTGTTCAGTTGCCAAGTCATGTCCAACTCTTTGCAACCCCATGGACTGCGGCATGCCAGGCCTCCCTGTACCTCACCTTCTCTCAAAGTTTACCCAAGTTCATGTCCATTAAATCAGTGATGCCATCCAACCATCTCATCCTCTGTTGCCCTCTTCTTCTGCCCTCAGTCTTTCCCAGCATCAGGGTCTTTTCCAATGAGTTGGCTCTTTGCATCAGATGGCCAAAGTATTGGAGCTTCAGCTTCAGCATTAGTCCTTCCAGTGAGTATTCAGGGTTGATTTCCTTTAGGATTGACAAGTTTGATCTCTTTGCTTTCCAAGGGACTCTTGAGAGTCTTCTCCTGCACCACAGTTTGAAAGCATCAATTCTTTGGCACTCTGCCTTCTTTATGGTTCACCTCACATCCGTACATGACAACTGGAAAAACTACAGTCTTGACTCTATGGCTATTTGTTGGCAAAGTGATTTTTTTGCTTTTTGACACATTGTTTAGTTTTGTTATAGGTTTCCTTCCAAGAAGCAGTGGTCCTCTAGTTTCATGGCTGCAGTCGTCATCCACAGTGATTTTAGAGCCTGGGAAGAGGAAATGTGTCACAGCTTCCAACTTTTCCCCATTTGCCATGGAATGATGGGACTGGATGCCATAATCTTAGTTTTTTTAATGTTGAATTTCAAGCCAGATTTTTCACTGTCCTCTTTCACCGTTATCAAGAGGCTCTTTAGTTCCTCTTTGCTTTCTGCCATTAAAGTGGTATCATCTTCATATCTGAGGCTGTTGGTATTTCTCCCCATAGTAGTAGTGTGTATTAGTCACCTGTGGTTGCTTTAACATGAACACAGACTTGGTGGCATAGCTCGCAGAGCTCTGGACGCCAGAAGTCAAAGCCAGTGTGTGCTTTCTCCAGATGTTCTGGTGGCCGCCTACAGTCCTGGGTGTTCCTTGTCTTGTAGCCACATCGCTCAGATCTCTGCCTCTGCCTTCTCATCACTGCCTCCTCTGCATCTGTCCTGAAAATCCCCCTGCCTCTCTCTTATAAGGATACCTGGGATTATGTTTGTACCCCCTGGATGATCCTGCATAAGCCACTTCTCTCTAGGTCCTTAACTCAATCACATCTTCTGCCTTATAAAGTAATAAAGGTTCTAGGATTAGGATAGGGACATATACTTTAAAGGTCTACCCTTCAGCCCACAACAGAGGCATTTGCCAATTCTGGGACAATTGGCAGGGTCTTAGAACAGAATCCTCCAGAGTGAGTAGTTGTTCCACTGCTGGTGGTGGTTTTGGACAATCCCGTGCCAAGAGGGATTATTATAGTAGATGTGTTTCCATTCCAGATAATGGAAAATTCACTTTTCATTTTGATGATGTAGATGCATAGAGGGTCAGAGCCTTTTGTCTGGATCCAGGATTTGAAGAGGGGAAGCATGTGGGAGCGGTGGCATGAACCTGAGCTTGGAGTATCCTCCATCTGACTCCACCGTGTGGCCTGGGGCGATGCCTCCATCTCTCTGAGCCTCTGTTTCTTCATCAAACACCTGGTGACAATATGTCATTTTGTCAATATGACAAGTGTCATTTTGACAGATCCTGATGAGGGCTGGAATGCAGAGTGCCTGGAATAATAAATCATAGTGTTTATTATTATCACAAAAGCAGAAGGCTGGTCATAATTATTTGTTTTCCTTATTTCTCCTTGAGATTCCACTAATCTGAATCTTTAAACCTAGGTTAGAGAATTACAGAGATCTGGACATGGAAAATGAAAGTCAAAATCAAAGTCACTCAGTTGTGTCCAACTCTTTGTGACCCCCTGGACTAGTCCATGGAGTTCCCCAGGCCAGAATACTGGAGTGGGTAGCCTTTCTGTTCTCCAGGGGATCTTCTTAACCAAGAGATCAAACCCAGGTCTCCCGCATTGCAGGCAGATTCTTTACCAGCTGAGCCACCAGGGAAGCCCCTGGATGTGGAAGACCCGTCCTTATTGTAGTCGAGGGGCCATAGGCCTGGGATACTGTGACTATCCACAGTCATTCATTTTACCTGGAACTTCATGGTCCAAGGAATAATTCTACCTTTTGGAGAGCCACAGCTCTGGCTGAAATGCTTTTTGTGACATGGACGTATGTTTTTAATTAGAGCCTTTTGGAAAGAAACTAAAGAGTAGCCTAAAAGTCTTGTGCGTCAAGGCAAGTGGCAGAAACCAGAGCTTGGAATCACTAGTCAACAAAACTAGAGGTCTGATGCTCTAGCGGGCTCCCTTCTGGGCTTGGCGTCCTCATCTGCCATTTCGGATCAGGTCTGGTATTCCCAGGTGTGTGGTGATGGCAAAGGCCGGCATGAACCCTGTGTGGGTCTGATGGGCAACTTTGGTGAACTCTGAGTCTGGATTTTTTAAAGCTAGAATTTTGTGAGTGCACTTAATGGGAGCTGTAAGCACACTGATTCATTGATTCACTCATTCATCCATTTAACAACTATTTCTTGAGCACCAATTTGAACCAAGCACTGAGAAATCTGTATGTGGGTCAAGAAGCAACAGTTAGAACTGGACATGAAACAACAGATGGGTTCCAAATCGGGAAAAAGAGTACGTCAAAGCTGTATATTGTCACCCTGCTTATTTAACTTGTATACAGAGTACATCATGAGAAATGGCAGGCTGGATGAAACACAAGCTGGAATCAAGATTGCCGGGAGAAATATCAGTAACCTCAGATACGCAGATGGCACCATCCTTATGGCAGAAAGTGAAGAGCTAAGAGTCTCTTGATGAAAGTAAAAGAGGAGAGTGAAAAGCTGGCTTAAAACTCAACATTCAGGAAACGAAGATTATGGCATCCAGTCCCATCACTTCATGGCAAATAGATGGGGAAACAGTGGAAACAGTGACAGACTTTATTTTGGGGGGGGGGCTCCAAAATCACTGCAGATGGTGACTGCAGACATGAAATTAAAAGATGCTTGTTCCTTGGAAGAAAAGCTATGACCAACCTAGACAGCATATTAAAAAACAGAGACATTACTTTGCCAACAAAAGTCTGTCTAGTCAAAACTGTGGTTTTTCCAGTAGTCATGTATGGATGTGAGAGTTGAACTATAAAGAAAGCTGAGCGCTGAAGAATTGATGCTTTTGAACTGGGGTGTTGGAGAAAACTCCTGAGAGTCCCTTGGACTGCAAGGCAATCCTATCAGTCTATCCTAAAGGAAATCAGTACTGATTATTCATTGGAAGGACTGATGCTGAAGCTGAAACTCTAATACTTTGGCCACCTGATGCAAAGAACTGACTCATTGGAAAAGACCCTGATGCTGGGAAAGATTGAAGGCATGAGAAGAAGGGGATGACAGAGGATGAGATGGCTGGATGGCATCACCAACTCAATGGACATGAGTTTGAGTAAGCTCTGGGAGTTGGTGCTGGACAGGGAAGCCTGGCGTGCTGCCGTCCAGGGGGTCACAAAGAGTCAGACATGACTGAGCGCCTGAACTGCACAGAGGTCTGGGTAAAGTCATCTTGGTCTCTGTTTTTCCCTCTCAGCTCAGTCCTTCAGTATCTAAACAGGACAGAGTCTTTAAGAAAAGGGGCCACCACCATTCCTGAAGCCTGGACAAGCCGCTCACCTGGAAAGTGACTTCACAGAAGGATAATGACCAGAGGATGTGCTAAAAACTCTACCCGTGTTTCTCATGTAATCCTTATGGAGACTCCTTTTATGTTCATTTTACAAGTATAGAAATTTTGAGACTTAGCAAGGCTAAGTGGCTTACTCAAAGACACATATCTGGATCTTCTTACCTTAATTGCATCTTTAAAGGCCCTATCTTCAAATACAGTCACATTCTGAGATACAAGGGATTAGGAGTTCAACATATGAATTTGGTGGGGGATACAATTTAGCCCAGGGCTTCCCAGGTGGCTCAGTGTTAAAGAATCTGCCTGCCAATGCAGGAGATGCAGGAGACATGGGTTTGATGTCTGGGTTGGAAAGATTCCCCTGGAGGAGGAAATGGCACTCTACTCCACTAGTCTTTCTGGGATGATCCCATGGACAGAGGAGCCTGGCAGGTTATAGTTCTTGGGGTTGCAAAGAGTTGGGTGCACACTCAGGCACATGCACAATTTAGCCCATAACAAAAGTTTTTTTCTTTAAAATTTATTTTAATTGGAGGCTAATTACTTTACAATATTGTGGTGAGTTTTGCCATGCATTCACATGAATCAGCCATGGGTGTACATGTGTTCCCCACTCTGACCCTCCATCCCACCTCCCTCCCTATCCCATCCCTCTGGGTCATCCCAGTGCACCAGCCCTGAGCACCCTGTCTCATGCATTGAACTTGGACTGGCGATCTATTTCACATATGGTAATATACATGTTTCAATGCCGTTCTCTCAAATCATCCTGCCCTCACCTTCTCCCAGAGTCCAAAAGTCTGTCTCTCTTTTGCAGTCTTGCATATAGGGTCATCATTACCATCTTTCTAAATTCCATATATATGCGTTAATATACTGTATTGGTGTTTTTCTTTCTGACTTACTTCGCTCTGTATAATAGGCTGCAGTTTCATCCACCTCATTAGAACTGATTCAAATGCATTCTTTTTAATAGCTGAGTAAAGGTCCGTCTAGTCAAGGCTATGGCTTTTCCAGTGGTCACATATGGATGTGAGAGTTGGACAATAAAGAAAGCTGAGCGCCAAAGAATTGATGCTTTTGAACTGTGGTGTTGGAGAAGACTCTTGAGAGTCCCTTGGACTGTAAGGAGATCCAGCCAGTCCATCCTAAAGGAGATCAGTCCTGGGTGTTCATTGGAAGGACTGATGTTGAAGTTGAAACCTCAATACTTTGGCCACCTCATGTGAAGAGCTGACTCGTTTGAAAAGACCCTGATGCTGGGAAAGATTGAGAACAGGAGGAGAAGGGGACGACAGAGGATGAGATGGCTGGATGGCATCACCGACTCAATGGACATGGGTTTGGGTGGACTCCGGGAGTTGGTGATGGACAGGGAGGCCTGGCATGCTGCGATTCACAAAGAGTCATACACAACTGAGCGACTGAACTGAACTGAACTGAACTGAACTGAATATTCCATTGTGAATATGTACCACAGCTTTCTTATCCATTCATCTGCTGATGGACATCTAGGTTGCTTCCATGTCCTAGCTATTGTAAACAGTGCTGCAATGAACATTGGGGTACACGTGTCTCTTTCATTTCTGGTTTCCTTGGTGTGTATGCCCGCAGTGGGATTGCTGGGTCATACGGCAGTTCTGTTTCCAGTTTTTTAAGGAATCTCCACACTATCCTCCATAGTGGCTGTACTAGTTTGCATTCCCACCAACAGGGTAAGAGGGTTCCTTTTTCTCCGCACCCTCTCCAGAATTTATTGTTTGTAGACCTTTTGATAGCAGCCATTCTGACCGGCGTGAGATGGTACCTCATTGTGGTTTTGATTTGCATTTCTTTGATAATGAGTGATGTTGAGCATCTTTTCATGTGTTTGTTAGCCATCTGTATGTCTTCTTTGGAGAAATGTCTGTTTAGTTCTTTGGCCCACTTTTTGATTGGGTCGCTTATTTTTCTGGAATTGAGCTGCAGGAGTTGTAGCCCATAACAAGTTTGTATAGTTTTATGTATAGAGATTTTGCATGTCTTTCTTTCAACTTATCCCCAAATATTTCATGGTTTTTGAAATGATCATAAGTGGTATCTAAAAAATTTTATGTTCTATTTGGTTGATGCTAGTATATCAAATTATACTTGATTTTTTAATATTAACCTTTCATCCAATAGCCTTGCTAAATTCATGTATGAATTCTAATAGGTTAGCTATAGCTTTTTTGGATGCTTCTACCCACAGCATTGTATTATCTGCAAATACTGATAATGTTATTTCTTCTCTTCCAATCTTTATATATACTCCCTCTTCTGCTTTTTTGTTTTTTTCTTTATTACACGGGCGAGAGCTTCCAATAGAACTTTGAATAAAAGTGCTGATATTGGACTTCCTTGTCTTTTTTCTGAACTCAGGGAAAAGCATTCACTATTTTACCATATGTATAAAAGCTGGCTTAAAACTCAACATTCAGAAAACGAAGATCATGGCATCCAGTCCCGTCAGTCAGTCAGTCAGTTCAGTCACTCAGTCGTGTCCGACTCTTTGCGACCCCATGAATCGCAGCACGCCAGGCCTCCCTGTCCATCACCATCTCCCGGAGTTCACTCAGACTCACGTCCATCGAGTCAGTGATGCCATCCAGCCATCTCATCCTCGGTCATCCCCTTCTCCTCCTGCCCCCAATCCCTCCCAGCATCAGAGTCTTTTCCAATGAGTCAACTCTTCGCATGAGATGGTCCCATCACTTCATGCAAATAGATGGGGAAACAATGGAAACAGTGACAGACTTTATTTTCTTGGGCTCCAAATCACTGCAGAGACAATGCAGCCACGAAATGCAAAGACGGTTGATCTTTGGAAGAAAAGCTGTGATAAACCTAGACAGGGTATTAAAAAGCAGAGGCATTACTTTGCCGACAAAGGNCATGCAAATAGATGGGGAAACAATGGAAACAGTGACAGACTTTATTTTCTTGGGCTCCAAAATCACTGCAGAGACAATGCAGCCACGAAATGCAAAGACGGTTGATCTTTGGAAGAAAAGCTGTGATAAACCTAGACAGGGTATTAAAAAGCAGAGGCATTACTTTGCCGACAAAGGTCCATATAGTCAAAGCCATGGTTTTTCTAGTAGTCATGTATGGATGTGAGAATTGGACCATAAAGAAGGCTGAATGACAATGAACTGATGCTTTTGAACTGTGGTGTTGGAGAAGACTCCTGAGAGTCCCTTGGACAGCGAGGAGATCAAACCAGTTAATCCTAAAGGAATTAATCCTGAATATTCATTAGAAGGATTGATGCTGAAGCTGAAGCTCCAATACTTTGGCCACCTAATGTGAAGTGCCAACTCATTACAAAAGACAGTGATGCTGGGAAAGATTGAAGGCAGGAAGAGAAGAAGGGGACAACAGAAGACCAGATGGTTGGATGGCATCGCCAACTCAGTGGACATGAGTTTGAGCAAACTCAGAGATAATGAAGGACAGGAAAGTCTGGCGTGGTGCAGTCCATGGGGTCACAAAGAGTCAGACACGACTGAGCGACTGAACAACAATGTGTATTGTCAGCTGCTTTTGTAGATTGTTGTTTAATTGCTAAGTTGGGTCTGACTCTTTGTGACCCCAGGTACTGCAGCACACCAGGCTTCCCTGTCCATGGGATTTCCCAGGCAAGAATACTGGAGTCAGTTACCATTTCCTTCTCCAGGAGACCTTACCAGTCCAGGGATCAAAACCGTGTCTCCTGCATTGGCAGGCAGATTCTTTACCACTGAACCATCAGGGAAGCCCTCTTCTGTAGATATGTGCTTTTTTAAGTCTTAGTTTGTTGAGAGCATTTATCACAAACTCAAAGGGTGAAAAGGCAAGGCACAGGTAGGAGATAGTATTTGTAACACATTTATCTCATGAAGGACTGATATCCAGGAGAATAAAAAAGTTCCTAAAAATCAAAAGGAAAGATAGCTTAATCAACTGAAAGTGGGCAAAACCTAAAACCAAACCAAACAAAAATGAGACCAGGTGATTCACACAAAAAAGAATATTCCAATAGCATAAGTTTACCTTTAGTAGATGATCATAGCAGCTTTATTCATAATGACCATGAACTGGACTCATACACACTGTCCATCAATAATAGGATGGATACATTGTGGCTTTCATACAATGAGTAGTTCTCATCCAGTGCGCTCACGATCCCTCTGGACTCTTCCCGTAGATGATACACACTCCATTCCACTGAAATGCTGGAGGTGATATTGGGCAGGTGAGGGGGACAGAAGTCCTCTCAGTGGCTTGTCTTGCCTGGAGCAGGCAATAAAAGACTGCAGCCACGATCACCCTGTGGTCTACAGCCTCGGGCCTGGCAGGCCAGCGACCACAGCCAGAAGTCATGAAACAAACCTCTTGAAAAAAAATGCAATGCCCCCTATTCATTCGGTTTATGGAATTATGAAGAATTCGGGTTAAGCAATGTTAACTTCCTCTGGATTCTAAAGGTAGCAGTGGTTACTACTTAAAACAAGCTAAGTACTGCCCACCTCTCACCCATATCCCTGTTAGCTTTATGAGACCAAGGGTGGAAGGAAATTCACAGTGAAAAAATGTGGATGGAGTGGGGCTACTGGAATGGCCCCTAAGGATAAATACTAAACTTACACATTAAAGTCCTATTAATAACTTTGCAGATAATATCCTGCTAGAAACCACTCTGGTTCTGTATTTGCTTTTCAGGTTGTAAGGGTTGGAGGGGAGGGTGGAAATGGGAAATCATGGGTTTGTTATGAAATTAGAGCCCACCATTGGCATCAAGGTGTGGAGGGGAGCTCCTGTTTGGCTCCCCCCACCTCCACCCAGGGTATCAGAATTCCCAGGAGGGAGCTGCGGAAACATGTAAGTTCTATCCTCTGGATAGGAGTTCCAGGAGGGCCTTGTAAAGCCAAGAACAGCTGCTCTAAGCAGAGTCAGACTGCTTCATTTCCAAGAGCTGGAAAGAGGGACCAGAGGAAACTATAGCCCAGAGAAGGGGCCCCAGCTGTGTCTTGCCTGAAACCACACAGCTGGGTGCTGGCAGGTTCTAGGCTAGGTGCCAGGACTCCTCGCAATCTAGACCAGGGCTCTCTCCAGTAACAACCCCAGCCTTGAATCCTCTACGGACTGGCTTTGAGGATGGGGGATTTGCATCCTGCTGCCAACTCTGAGACTCATTCCCAATCTTGGGTCAGTGTCCAGGTTTGCAGACTCCAAGGCAATGGAGGAGTGGTGTGCACAGCTTATAGGAATTCAGGAGCCACCTGTTAGCGGGCGCCTCTGTCATGCCAGGCACCTTACTAGGCTTCTGGGCATCTGGCACAGCACACATGATTTTATTTGTTCTTCACCCAAATACTATGATGAGAATCTTCCTGTTTCCACGGCCATGAGAGGGAGCTCAGCAACACATTCAGCATCAGTCAGCAGAAAAGTGCCGGAGCTGGGTTTAAAATTAGCGGATTCTCTTCGATTACCGTGCATATGAGAATTTTACAAGAGAAACGGAGTCCCGACACCTCTCCGAGGTTTAGGAAAAGCTGTTAGGACGAGGCTGGACTGGGACATCTGTCCACTTGGGAGAAACAGGGCTGCCCCGTGGGGAACCCTTTGTCCTGCGGCTGCTCTGCCCTAGGGTTAGGGTGCTGTGTTGTGGGAGGGTACTAAGTCGCCCTGGCTCCAGGGCTAAGAGGACATCTCCTTCTCTTGGTCCCAGGAGCTGTGACTTCACCGTGTGCTACCAGCTGTGGTGAGCAGTAGGGAGAGTCCATTCCAGCCCTGAGTGCACCCCCCAGATGGTTGATCCCAGAGGCCAGGTGCACGATGGGCGTCTGTAGTTACCAGAGCCTGGCATTTGGGGGCTCTTGAATGCAACTCACTAAGGTGATCCTGGAAAGTCTTGAGTGCCTTGAGATTGGTTGTTGGGCGTCTGAGGAGGAGCACTCAGCCTTAGAAGCAGACAGCTGGCCTCTGCAGACAGCCTCTGTTCTCCCAGGAAGGGGCTGGGCCACCGCACCGCATCCTTGTGCCTGTCCCCTCCGCCCCTCCTCCACCTTATATAATGGCACATTATACAACATTGCAAAGCAGGTGGTATTTTTAAAGACAGCAAGTGAGCATTTTTTTGGCCTAAATTTGGGAATGAAACAGATGGATTTTTAAGACTCTGAGTTTTTCCTATGAATAGTAACCCTTGTTCTCCTCTGCTTTTAAACACCAGTTTCAAGACCACCTCTAGCAACCAATCAGCATTCTATTTAATTATAACAAAATTCTTAGCTCTGTCTGCTGCTGCTCGGACAAGTGGGGGGCACTGGATCAATTTCTGGAGCCAGGCAGACTTGCCAACAACAATTTTCTTTTTCCCAGAGGGCCTCGGAGGCCGGCAGCAGGTTCCAAGCCCTTCCTCTCCTGCCCGCTTGGCGTGGGCTCCCTGACAGCGAGTTTGAAAAGGGTTACAGAGAGGCAGATAAATGCCCGGCTTGTTGCAGCCTTCCTGACAGCGCCGACCCCCGCGCCAGTGAGCTCATGCCCGCCTCATTACGCGTGGTGCCAGATTTTTTCCATTAACAGGTAATTGAGTAGAAACTAAAATAAGCGAAGTTTGTTCATCCCTTGGATTTTCTTGCTGGGGTTTGAAAGAAAAACACTTTAGCTTCGTTAGTGGAGGAGTGTCCTTGAAAACATATTTATGTTTTCCAAGTGATTTGTCGCTTGGTAGGTGTAATGAGCCCGTTCCCCGGGCCTCTCCCTTCTTGTTTTTCTTCTTTAAGGGCTGTGATGTTCAGAGACTAGGAGCTGGTTTCCTGGGCCCCTGGCTGTCTGACATCCTGTTTTAAGAGTGGTTGGTGAAGTATGCTCTGTTCATGGTAGAGAGCTTATTTCTCTCTCTTCTCTCTCCCTATTGCACTCGCATGGTGTGCGTGCACACGCACCCTGGAAAATCACCCATAGAAGCCTGTTGATGGATCACACAGTCTTAGCCTGCAACCTACAGGGCCCAGGTGTCAGGTCCCCCAGGACGAGTGGCCCCGCCCCCAAGCGTCCCAGGCCGGCCCCGCCCCCGTCTCCGTGCCCTGCGCCTGCGCGCAGGTGCTCCCAGGTGGATGGCCTGTCCCTCTGAGAGGCGTTCAGAAGCAAAGCGAGGTTCGGTCTCCTTTTCTCTCTTTGCGGCTTTCCTTATGCGTGCCCAGCCCGAGTTCTAATTGCACAATTTGCTATTCCAGGAACAGATGTGTGAGCCCTGAGGTCTCCAGTCTTCCTGTTTCCCGTCTTGCTGGGCTCCTATCTCAGCTGATCTGTTTTCAGCTTCACAAAGAAGATTCCTCATCACTGCGCAGCCCCAAGTTCTCCATTAGGGTTGGAGCTTCAGATGAGATGTGTGTGTGTGTTTAGCACTTGAAATACATAGAAAGAAAGTAAGTAGAGTCATGGCCTCCATACTTAGGAGTCTCCATTTTACCTGGAAAGCACCAGAGAATCATGGCTTTATTTAACCATCATGAACCCTTTGAAATTCTGATCCGTGCTAATAACCATCACTCTACCTCACCCCTGAAATGTATATGCTTGATTACAAACAACAGGCTGCATCTGTTTTCAGTAGTTCATGACCCCTCGTGGCCTTCAGGATATGAATCGCCACAGCAGTCAGGTAGGGCCAGTGAATCAATGTCATTAAAGCAATTTTTTTTTCTCTAGGATTGTTCACCCCTCTACACACCTGACACAGAGGTCTTTGTGAAGGAAAGACAGCTCCAGAAACTTGCAACTTTCGACTCGCAAACTTAGCTTGCAAGCCTTAGTTCATTGGGTATTCTGCCAGTAATAATAATAATAACCGCAGCTAACATTTTTACATCACTGCGCTGTGCTAGTGCGGGGTGTCCTTCTAACAGGGATGGTGTTGGTTAGGTCCCTGCCCACCCAGAGCTAACATTCCGGGGGAGGGTGGGGAGACAGACAGTCACCAAGTAAACAAAAGGGCCCCTTGAGATTTCAGTAAGTGCCACAGGGAAATGAACCGATGTCAGATGGGCAAGAGCCTCCAGGCATCAAGGGAGCCCCTCGGGGAGGTGCTGTGTCATCTGAGGCCTGAAGATTGAGAGGTTGTATAGGTCTGTCTCACTCTTTGGTGCCTGGCTCACCGCATCCCCCAGCCGCCCAAAGCTCTCCTCGCGGCTCCATTTCACAGTTGAGCACACTGAAAGCCCAGCAGGAGCTGCCTGGGCCACGGGAGTGAGGGAACCAGAACTGGAGCTAGGCCTCTCAGAGCCCCAAGCCCGTGTTCTTCCTATTTTTTCGAAAATAGCTTCATTGAAGTATAGTTTCAATACCAGAAAACTCACTCATCTTACAGTACAATTCAGTGACTTTGAGGAAATTTACAGAGTTGTGCAACCATCACCGCAGTTCAATTTTAGAACATTCTCACCACCCCAGAAAGGCCCCTCTGGCTCCTTTGCAGTCACACCCTGTTCCCACGCACAGCCTTGGGCAATGCTCATCTTCTTTCCCTGTAGGTTTGCCTTTTCTTCCCATTTCCTACATGTGGAGTCACACATTATATGGTCTTTTGCGTCTGGCTTCTTTCATTTCGCACAGTGCTTCTCAACCTTTCTTTCATCATCCACACCTTCCCCAAGGGGAAAAATTATATTTAATGAAAATTCTCCCAACAGACAGAAATTATATACTGAGGAATATGATTTTGTCAGGTTGAGTTGAGCTTTGGAAAACCACAAATTATTGTAATAGCTTAGAAGTTTTTGCCCCCAACTCTCTCCCTTTTAGGGCTCATATCATTTGGTGGAGAATGTAGGACTTAGTGTAGTTTTAGAATATATATATATATATATATATATACAATATTTTTGGCTGTACCACGTGGCATGTGGGACCTTAGTTGTCCCAGCCAGGGATCAAATCCACTAACTGTGGCTTGGCAGCATGGAGTCTTAACTGCTGGACACCAGGAAAGTCTCAGCATAATGTTGAGGTCCATCCAGATTGTGCTTTCCCCTTGATTGTTGTGTAGTATTCGATTGTATGGATTTGCTGCATTTTGTTAGCCACTCGCTGATTAATGGGCTTTGGCTATTCAAGTCCTTGCTCTTAAACGCCATACTGAAACCCTCAGCCCGCTCCCCATTTGAGGAAGAGCCCTTGGGCATCTCAGTGCTGCTTTGGGAGGATGAAATCACCCTCGTTCTCAGTATTCCCATCCACAGACTGGAGGCAATAATCTTTAGGCCACAGGGTTGTCATGGCAACAGTCTACTGCCCACTGCCTAGTAGATGGCAACAGCTCAGTGTATGTCAGTGACCCTGTCCACCCCCTCATCCTTTCCGTGGGGAAAGGTGACCCCTTCGAAAGCTCCCCCGCTGGGCTCCTTCCAGCTCCAGCTTCCTTCTGCGTCTCCACAGATTATGTAATGTCTGACATTATTATTTTCTCCTTTTTCTCTGGTGTTATTCAGGTCAAACCCAACATTGTTCTTTAATAGGAATCTCAACTATTTCTTTCCTCCTGGCACTTGTCTCCTGGTCTCAGCGGTTGACACGTTTCCAAGGACCAATTGATTTCATCTGCTTCTAAGAAACTAGGCCTCCTGCAGGGCGGGGTGGGGGCAGGTGGGTAGGGCTGTGCATGCGGATGCTGCTGTAAAGTGAGCACTGGACTGCGAGCCCAGAGGCCGTGCTTCGGGCCAGCTGGGCTGAGCAGCCCAGGCCCACCCCTAGGGGCATTTGTATGAATTTCTCCTTCTGTGAAAGGTGTTCTCGTTACACAGGCTGGCGTCACAGGATCGTAAAGAGCAAATCAGAAACTGACTTTGAAAGTGCCTTGTAGGTGTTGAGGCCGTTGGGGGAAAAAAGACCGTGGTGTATCCCCACTGTTGTTAGGGGGCCCTGTTCTCCATTTTGGGGAGAGGGGGGGTGTGCGTGCCCAGGGCATGCCAAGGACCTCAGGCTGCTGCCTTTCAAGACCTGAAATAACTCCACGCGGGCCTCAGGCGCCGTGTGTCAGGGGAGGAGGGACATTCTAGGAGGGAGCTCACCCTACAGACGTGTTGTTGTTCAATCGCTTAGTCAAATTTGCCTCTGTGCGACCCCCTGGACTGCAGCACACCAGGCTTCCCTGTCCTTTACCATCTCCCAGAGTTTGCCCAAGTTCATGTCCATTGAATCAGTGATGCTATCTAGCCATCTCATCCTCTGCTGTCCTCTTCTCCTTTTGCCTTCAAGGACTGGGGACCCCTGTAAACTCTTAGGCCTCAGGGGCCAAGGGAATGCCCAGTAAAGGCATCAGGATAATAGCTATGCCCCCTCCTACTTTGGTTTTCACCCTATTTCTGGCCTCCTTGTCTTCACCCCTACCCTCCTCTCCTGCCTTTTTCCTGTTTCTCATTGACCAGACTTGGTGGTGGGGAGCCAGCTAGGCTTATATCTTTGGGTCAGAAAGGATAATTCTTGGGAACCGGTTAAGCAGAGTGGTTAAGAAGGAGAACTCTGGAGCTAGCCTGGCTGGGTGTGAACCCCATCCCGTGGCTTCCTGGCTGAGCCTATTGGCCAAGTTAATGACCTGCTCCATGCCTTGTCTCCTCAGCTGTCATTAAGCTTAATTCCTCAGCTGGAATTAAGACGCTGAGCCTGTTTCCAGGAAGCTTGGTGAGATGGAAATGCTTGGGCCAGCGACAGACTCATGGGGTCTGTTCCATGAACACTGGTTATCATTACTGCTCCTGTTGCCCTGTGCTGTCTGGGGCAGGAGAGAGAAGGACCCTGACCAAGGGCAGTGTTCTAGGACGAGAAGACCGTGGCCCACATGATATGCTTTTGGAAGGCCGCCAAACTCAAATTTGCACAGTGCCTCCAAGGCCTAGACCCCTGCCATGGAACTGTTCAGGGTGGCCCTGAAGACATTTCAGTCTCCCCAGACCCCTGCTCAAGTGCAGACACCCCAGGGGCGGGCTGACGGCTTCTCTCAGCTGAGGCCCCGAGAGAGAGAGGCCTTGTGAGGACACAGGTGGGCTCAAGAGCAGGTGATGCCCCCAGAGCCTGAAACTTGGCCTCTGACCCCCATTCCTGAGCCCAGCATGCAGATCCACTTTTTTGGCCTTGAATTATCCTGGTTAAAGGCAGACATTGGAAAAGATTATTTATAAAAAGGTCTTGGGACCAGAAATGATTTATATTTTCCTAATGCAATATTTTTGAGTGAGAAAGAGAAAAGAGGGGATGAACGGGTGAAAACGTGAATGGAGGGTCGAGAAACTCAGAAGCGCTTTCGGTTTTACACAGTTTGTCTTCAAATCCACCCACCATTCCATCTCTTCTTCCTCTCGTTTAAGAGGGACAGTACCTGAGTCTAGTGATCAAGGAGCTGGGCCAGACCACTCCCCTCCCCAATCCAGAGCACTGATAAACGTTTAACAACTTCAAGAGGAAAAGCCCTGCTTTGTAGCATTTGCCGATTTGTGTGGTGTAAATGAAATACTCTACCATGGCCAATTTCTTTCTATCCATGTGACTAGATGGAGTTAGATACAGATGCTCAGAAACATACATTACACAATATTCCTAAGATACTTTCCTGGTAGCTCAGACGGTAAAGAATCTGCCTGCAGTGTGGGAGACGCGGGTTTGATCCCTGGGTGGGGAAGATTCCCTGGAGAAGGGGATGGTAACCCACTCTAGTATTGTTGCCTGGAGAATCCCACAGACAGAGGAGCCTGGTGGACTACAGTCCATGGGGTTGCAAAGAGTCGGACATGACTGAGTTATTAATGCTTTCACTTTCATAGGTGTAATAGACATGCATTACCACAAAAGCAGAGATAATGGTAAAATAAGTGATGCTTTGAATGTTTATCACCTTTGCTGTTAATATGATTTATCTGGTTGTAAGTTTACACAAATTAATTTTTAAAAACTGTCTCTTGGCACACAGAGGGATGGACATGGGAAGTATGCAAGCCAAGGAGGGAAACCTTAGGAGAAACCAACCCTTCTGGCATCTTGACCTTGGACTTCCAGCCTCCAGAACTGTGAAAAAATACATTTGTGGTAAGTGGAAAAATAAAACTGCATGCAGAATTACTGGAAATCAGCTCTCCTAAGCCAGCTTGAGCTGGATTCAGCATATTCCTGCCCTCATCCCCATGGCCATTAGAAGCCAGGGCAACGTTCTTCAGACCAGCTCTGAAACCTTCCCCGGGCTGATCTCTGAAGCATTCACACTACAGGCCCAGCCAGAATGGCTGCCTCGTTACCAGTCCTTACAGTCCTGAGCAAAATGGGAGGTCACCAGTTTACAAATGGATCCTCTATCGTGCACCATCTCCTCTAAGTCGAGTTCATCTTGTCTGAGGCCAAACTGCTTCAGAAAGAGGATTCAAAGATACCCAGCTTTCTGTCTGTTCAATACCTGAGAAAGTTCTAGCAGCCCTCACAAAGGGAGATTCCTATAAAAGAGTGCTCAGAAGTCTGGAGAAACCAGCGTGGGGAATTCCACTCTCCTTCAGGGATATTGGAGAGATGTTCCAGAGGTCACATCTATTCTCTTGACTTCTTGTCAGGGGAGAGCGGTGCTGGGGGCACCCTCCTCCCAGAGCAAGAAGCCAGGCCAGGGCTGAGGCCCCCTGCAGGCCTGGTGAGAGAGAGCTGGCTGGCAGGAAGCTGTTCCTTTCAGAGCGCCCCCAAACCTCACTCAGGGCTCCCCTGGGCTCCGGCTGCTCCAGGGGCCCCACCGGAGCATTATCAGGGAAGAAAGCCATCCGGGCTGAAAGAGCAGCATCCGCTTTCAGGAGGAGCCGCTCTGCTGCCCAATGCCTGCCTGGCTGCTGGCCCTGGGCCATTGTGGAAGGACAAAGAGGACACACGCAACAATCCCATGACAGTCTCCCCCTCAGCCCTTTCTTCTTTATTGTTGTTATTATTACCTTTCAAACACTCCAGCTTCTTGGGCTCGTTATCTCTGGTGAGGCCTTTGGCCAAAGTTCCTGGGGGCCACCTCTTCCCTCCTCTGCACCCCCTCACCCTCACAGGCCCAGCTTCACTGCTGTCTCTTTGACAAAATACATAAAACCGATACTGATCGGTTAACATACATGACATCTTTAAACTTTAATCCCTTTTCCCTCTCTCGACGCGGCGGGCCGGCCTCTGTAGAGGTGCCGCGCATTGTTCCTTGTCAAAGCCTTCTTGAGTGGGGCTCCCACTGAGTCACTTTTGTGTGAGTCAAATCAAGATTATAGGTAGCGGAGAAGAAAAAGCCGAGAAGAGAAGGTTAGCCCCTCGTTTTCGACTTTAAGAAAAATCTGCCAGCGGGGGCCAGTCGAAGTGGGTACCGCACATGAAAGCCCCAGTCCAAGCTGGGTCGCCCGTGTCACCCGAGGAGTTTTTCAGGGGAAAGCACACAAAACACACATTGTCGTGATCGCACACAGAGACATAAATTTAGGAACATGTTCGCCCTTCGCCTGAACATAGTTAGCTCTGATAATGAGGAACAATGAGCCCGAACGAAATCTCCCGGATTGAGTTAGAGCTTGACACAGGCTCATTTCCCCTGCAAACGTGGCCTCTCTCTTCTTCCATCTCTTCTTAGCTGCCTCCTGGGGCCAAATGACCCTCTGGCACTCTCCACTGTCCTCTCTCACCCATGCTTGGTGGAACAGAGGACAGGTCAGGTGGCCAAAAGAAGAACGGCGGACCTCTGTGGCTTGGCTGCATCTCCCAAAGGGGAGAAAAATCCCTCTGGACATCCAGAGTCCCTCTGGGGAAAGCTCCATAGAGGTTACTGTTGACATGTGGACAAAAGATGTAACCAGCAATTCTTACTTTGCAGATGGCAGGGGAAAGTTGAGATGGGAGCGCCTGGGTTCAATTCCGGCTCTAACGGGTGACAGAGAATGAGATGGTTAGATGGCATCACTGACTCAACGGACATGAGTTTGAGCGAACACGAGATAGTGAAGGACAGGGAAGCCTGGTGTGCTTCAGTCCATGGGGTTGCAAAGAGTCAGAGACACCTTAGCAGCTGAACAACTGTTGTGTTTAGTTGTGGAATCCTGCTAAATGACTTTGTTTCTAAGTGCCTGATTGTCCTGTTGTATTATATGAGACAGTACCACCTCAAGGCGCAGGAGCAGGACTGATGTTTGTAAAATGCATTGTACGTACTCAGTAAGTATTCACTATTATTTATCATCACCAGCAGGATGAATCAATCCCCTGAGATAAAAGAAAGCAGTTGAGGCCTCCCTGGTGGTCCAGTGGTTACAACTTTGCCTTTCAATCCAGGGAGGAGGAGTTCCATCCCTGGTTGGGGAGCTGAGTTCCCACATCCCTCCAGCCAAAAACTCAAAACGTGAAACAAAGCAAGATTGTAACAAATTCAATAAAGACTTAAAAAACAAAAAAATGGTCCACATAAAAAAAAAAGAGATCTTAAAAAAAAAAGAGAAGGCCGTTGAATTACATCATGAAGATCTAAAACTCTAAGTTCTAGGAGTCTCTTTTAATCTCCCTATTTCCTCTAGACGTGTGTGAAGTTGTCCACCTCTCGTGGATAAGGAAGCTGGGGTCTGAAAGGAGTGAATGACATATCCAGGCTGACACAGCAAATAGTGACAGATAAAGGAAGGTGACCAGATCCTTCAAACTGTGGGCGTGCACCTCTGCACAATTCTCAGACATATCAGAGTTAGTAACCTGTACACAGGCAGTATTTTCAGATAACTGAAAAAATGTGTAGCAAGAGGGGCTGAAAAAAGTGACCTGTAGATAACCTTTCCGTTAACTTTTTTTTTTTTTTGAAAGCCAGCTCCCCAGAACTGACCATTCTCTAAGTTTCCTGGGGGCATCCAGGTCTTTTGATGAAGCAGGCTTGGATCTGATGATCTCCAGTTTAGTGGTGAAAAGGCTGGATTTAAATCTCAACTGTGCCACTTCCTGACTAGTTGCCTTTGGGCAAGTTACTTGATCTCCTTGAACTTCTAATTTTTTTCTCATTAAAAAGAAAAAAATCAAGGTTTAATTTGCATCTAGCAATATTCACCCCTTTGAGTGTACAGTTCTGCTGGTTTTGATAAACATGTACACAAGGGTGGAACCACTCCCACAATCAAGATATATAGACTGTTTTCAAAACCCTCCTAAGATTCATCCATGCTCTTTTATATCCACCACCAAGCCCCCAGTCCCTGGCAGCCATTGGTCTGTTTTCTCTCCCTGTAGTTTATCCTTCATGAGAATGTCAGTTCAGTTCAGTTCAGTCGCTCAGTCGTTTCCGACTCTTTGCGACCCCATGAATCGCAGCACGCCAGGCCTCACTGTCCATCACCAACTCCCAGAGTTTACTCAGGCTCATGTCCATCGAGTCCGTGATGCCATCCAGCCATCTCATCCTCTGTCGTCCCCTTCTCCTCCTGCCCCCAATCCCTCCCAGCATCAGAGTCTTTTCCAATGAGTCAACTCTTCGCGTGCGGTGGCCAAAGTACTGGAGTTTCAGCTTTAGCATCATTCCTTCCAAAGAAATCCCAGGGCTAATCTCCTTCAGAATGGACTGGTTGGATCTCCTTGCAGTCCAAGGGACTCTCAAGAGTCTTCTCCAACACCACAGTTCAAAAGCATCAATTCTTTGGCACTCAGCCTTCTTCACAGTCCAACTCTCACATCCATACATGACCACATGTATTGATAAATGGAGTCATATAATATGTAACCATTTAATTTCAGTTTTCTTTCATTTAGCATAATGCAGTTGAGATTCATCTATATTTTTCCTGTATTAACAGTCTGTTTCTTTTTATTGCTGACTAACATTCTGTGGCATTGAAGAGTTAGTTTATCCATTCCTTTGCTGAAGGATGCTTGGGTTGCTTCCAGTTTGGGTGATTGTGAATAAAGCTGCTACAGACATTTACATACAGATTTCATTTCACTTGGATAAGTAACTAGGAGTCGGCTTTCTGGGTCATATGGTTTGTGTGTATTTAACTTTACAGGAAACCGTCAAGTTGTATTCCACAGTGGCTGCACCACTTTGCCTTGCCACCAGCGATGTGAGTCCCCATTCTACATCCTCACCAGGGCTTGATATTATCGGTTTAAAAAAATGTTAGTCATCTGACTAGGTGTGTGAACCTTGGTTTCTAATCTTTAAGGTGGAGACCAGTGGGGCCTTTGTGGTGTTCTTGTGCGTGTCATTTGACATAGTGCCTGGCAGGTAAGGTGGGGGAGGCTGTTGCTGAATGAGAGCTGCATTATTTGTTATTCTGTCCAAGCTCAGCATTCGTGCATGTAATGGACGTTGTACATTATGCTTCTAAGGCCCCTTCCCTGCATGAGAGCATCCGTCTGTCTTGGTCCAAATTGCTGCAGGGCTCTCTGAAGAGACCACTTTGTGTCTCTCTTAAAACCAGGCTCTGTTTTGTCTCCCTGGCTCTCTGCAAAGGGACCAGGCCGCAGTTGTTGGCACCCAGCCAACCGGGTCCCTGGGAGCTCTGAGGCCAGGCTCTGGTGGGCAGGCCATCCAGGCAGCCCTTCTGCCACCGCTGGAGGCCTGGGGGTTTTTCTTGGCCCACTCCTACCCCTGCTGCTGGCCATTCGTTGTCTGCTTGCCCTGCCAGCACTGAGCCCCGAGTTGCAGGCACAGGACGCTATACACACGGCTCCCTATTAAACATGGATTACCAAAAAAAAAAAGAAAAGCAAATGGGTACATGAATCGGTCTCTGGGGGATTTGGCCTTGGAGGTATCGCACAGGGAAACAAGCCATACAAATGCGCCGTTCAAAGCCCGGCTGAGCCCCTGGCCTACTCACAGTGGTCATCCTTGGAGGCCAGAGAGGGGGTCCCGCCTTCTCCTCCTGACAGCACCCCCAGAGAGCAGCGTTCATGTGCCACGTAGCTCTGATATTCAGCAGCAGCCACAGTTCCCAGGTCTTTAGGAAATCTGGCAGCAGGCCTAGAGTTAGGACACAACAGGCTTCAATAATCCAGACAGCTGACCTGAAAGAGTGTGGGGTGGCCCCCAGGCATCAGGAGGCCCGCCCAGGTGCCGGGCAGCATGCCTGAAGAGGGCACGTGGTTGGCTTAAAGATAATGGTGATGGGCCTGTGGACCTCAGGCTGTGGGCCTAAAGATGCCAGGTCGTGAACTCAGAGAAGCTGAAGTGTCAGGAACAAGGAGACAGGCTCAAAGAGGGCTCCGTGGCACTACTCCCAGGGCGCTCTTGTGTGAACAAGAATAAATTTACAAGTGGAGATCTGAGGGCGCCGTCTTTAAAAAGCAGAGCACCCCAGTGACAAGACATGTCACGGACAACCCACACCGCAGCCTGGGGCCTGAGGCCCTTCTGTGCCCCTGACGCTCCTCTGGGTCTTCCCCAGGGGTTTCCTGTGGCCCTGGATGTGCCCCACCTCTGAGTTATGCTCTGAGCCGACTCCCTGCATCCCTGGCATTGTCTCCAGAGACCCCAGCTCTATGGTCTGTTGTGGGGGAAGGCCCCCCAAGAGGAGAAATGGAAGCCACGTCCGAGCAAAGCCCAGACTCGGAGAGCCTGGCACAGGCAGGCGGAGGAGGAACCCGAGGTCACGTTGGCTCAGGCAGGGCTGTTGGCAAGGTGTTGCCGTCTCCAGCCTCCTCCTTGGTCCAAGGAGGAAGAGGGAGCTGTGGAGGGGCCAGAACCAGGTCAGGCCGTGTCATTTAGTCATTTAGTGCTAGGATGCCAAAAGAGGCCAAGCAGGGTGCCACTTTGGCAGTGGAGTGAGTGTGGTGCCACTGAGAACAGCTGAGCGGAGGAGCAGAAGGGTACCTTTCGAGAAGGACAGAGGACAGATTAGGAAAATCAGGGGTGGTAGGGAAGCAGAGTTACAAACTTGACTCTCTCTTCCTTTGGCTTTTGGGCCCAGCGCTGCCTTGCCTTTCCTCCTACCTCTCCGGCTGCCTTTTCTTGCTCTCTTCGCTGGCTCTCCCTCTTTTATGGGCCTCCAGTGATAGCAGGCCCAGAGTGTAAACCTGAGCTCCCGTCTCCCCCTGCACACTCGCTCTCTCTGCAAGTAACCTCATCCAGACCCATAACGTTAAATGTCACCTAAAGCAGATGATCCCCAAATCTCTGACCCTGATCTCTCCCTAGAATGTCTGTGTGCTCAACTGCTAAGTGACACGTCCCTTTAGATATCTAGCAGGCATCCAAAAACTAACAGGGTCTAAGAAACCTTGATCATTTGCCCTAAGCCTCCTCTTCCTCCAGTCTTTTCTCTCCCTCATAGTACAGGACACTCCCATCCACCCAGGTTCCTTGAGTCCCCATTCCATCATCCACCCCTTTATCCATACCATGTGTTCAGTTCAGTTCAATTCAGTTGCTCAGTCGTGTCTGACTCTTTGTGACCCCATGGACTGCAGTACACCAGGCCTCCTTGTCCATCACCAACTCCTGGAGTTTACCCAAACTCAAGTCCATTGAGTCGGTGATGCCATCCAACCATCTCATCCTCTGTCATCCCGTTCTTCTCCCGCCTTCAACTACTTCGAAGCATCAGGGTCTTTTCAAATGAGTCAGCTCTTTGTATCAGGTGGCCAAAGTATTTCAGCTTCAATATCAGTCCTTCCAATGAACACTCAGGACTGATCTCCTTTAGGATGGATATGTGTACTTTCTGTCAATTCCTCCTTCTGAACATGAAAAAATCTGACCAACTCTACCTTCCAACAGAGTCCATCCACTTCTCTCCATCATTCCTACGACCATCTTTGCACAAGTCAACATTATCTAAAAAACAACAACAGTTATTTGGCTGCACTAGGTCTTAGTTGCAGCATGTGGAATCTTTAATTGTAGCATGCAGACCCTTAGTTATGGCATGTGGGGTCTTGTTCCCTGACCAGGGATCAAATCCAGGTGCCCTGCATTTTGGAGTATGGAGTCAGCCCATGGACCACCAGGGAAGTCCCAAGTCAGTGTTACTCTTGCAGGAGCTAGCACACTGGCCTCCTTTCTAGTCTCTCCATCTCCACTCCTGTCCACCCCTCCAACCATTTCTACAGGGTAGTCGGGCTAGTTTTTTAACAACATGAATCATATTAAAACTCTCCAGTGGACCTCATTCCACTTGACTAAAATAGAACAAGCCCCCTCCCCACACCACATTAGCCTCTCCTTGCTTTCCCAGCCTTATCTCAAACACACTCCTCCTCACCCCTTGCATTCCACCCCACTGACTTTCCTCCTGTTCCCACCTCCCATTTAAACTGTCCTTCTCCTGAAATATTCTTCCTATTGACACTCCCAAGGGGCTTTTTTGGGTTTATTTTCTTTCAGTCCCATCTGTTGAGAGGCCTTACCTGTTTATCCAACCTAAAATATCTACCAGGTCAAGCTCTATCCCATTAGCCTATTCACATTTTCTATGTAAAACTTATCCTTCTCAGATAATTATTCTCTTTGTAATTTCCTAATTCTATCTAGAATGCAAAATCCCTGAGAACAAATACTTTGTCTTTTTCCCCACTGTATGCCCAGCACTTGATCATGTGCCTAACTTTTGAAGATGTGCAACAAATATTTGTTGCATGAAAATAATTGAAAGGAGGAATGAGTGAATGAATAAGCATTGGAATCGTAGACAGAGAATATCCTTCTGCTGTGTCCCTGAGAAATAGTTAGCTTATTCATTCCCTCAGTGCTCATCTCCCAAGGCTCTGCTGGAAGGGAGGCTGGTGCATAAGATATGGTCCCTACCCTGTAAGCTCAGAGCCTGAGGTGAGACAATCATGGACGTAGGACATTAGAAGAACCTAGTAAAGGGGTCCCTCTCCCAGCCCAGAGGAGGCTGTATCCAGATTGAAGTCTGGAAGACAAACAGGACACAGTTGGTAAAAAGTCCTGCAGTGAGATGGAGAAAGCACAGACTGTTTCAAGAATGAAGAGGAACTGTCAATGGCTGGATCCCTGCAGCACAAAGAAGGAAGACAGAAGAGAGAGATGGAAGGAAGAAAAGAGGGAGAAGGTAAAGCAGATGGAGAAAATTGTAATCTCATGTTCAGGAGCCTTCTGTTTGGAAATGAGGAAAGAAGAGGTCCTGATTCTGTCCATGGCCTTCAATCTGAGCCCTCAGGTCCTGGCCACTTGAATAGTTGCCTTTTGATTCTTCTCTTTGCCTGATGATAGCAACAGAGGACATCCCAGGGTGATCTCAGGCTACTATAATCCTCCACCTACCAGACAGTTAGTTCACAAGGCTCTTCGAATCTTCAAACAACTTTCCTTTACAGGAAACTAAGTCCCAGATGCAGAGAGATTTGCCAAGAGCTGTGGAGCTGGGATAACAGCTGGCTCTTTGGCCCTTGGCTGGAGTCCTTTAGCTACACCACGACCTCCTCTCTCCTGAAATATGTCTCCTTGGGCAGACTCTTTGCCTCCACCCAGGGATTGTGCTCCAGAGGTCCTGAAAGCTTGACCCGACCCCTTCCAAGGGGCCTCCTGCTGTGTTTCTTCTGGTCTAAGAGTTTTCTCCCTGCTATTGGTGCCACCAATGGCTCTGGGTCAAGCTGACAGCATGTGTTCTGACTTAAAGTATTTATTTTGAGAATCAAGTGTAGTTGAACTGCATGTTTCTTGGCAGAGTCAGGCTGGCAATGGACTTGGCCTATGGCAGTGATACCTGTCTCCCTGAGATGATGCCTGGGCTGTTGAGGAGCCCCAGCAGAGGGTTCTGTTTACACTGAGAAGATCTCAAGAGTCCTGGAGGAAGCAGCTGCTGTCCTTCCTGAGTCTTTGGTAAAGGGTGTTATAATTCATGTGAAAGTGTAAGTCACTCAGTCACATCTGACTCGTTGTGACCCCATGGACTGTGCAGCCTGCCTGGCTCCTCTGTCCATGGGGATTCTCCAGGCAAGAATATGGGAATGGGTAGCCAGTCCCTTCTCCAGGCCATCTTCCCGGCCCACACTGGGTCTCCCACATTGCAGGCACATTCTTTACCATCTGAGCCACAGGGAAGTCCCATTACGTACTACATTACAGTGATTATACCTTTGTTTATTCATATTGTTCTGCTGTTTGTTTTTCATTAAACAATAGTCCTTGGAATTTTTCATGTCCTCACATATACTTTTTTAAATGGCTGCATGGTATACTGCAGTATGGTTGTGCTAATTATAATACATAATTCATCAACTTTCTATTTATTGATGCTTAGCAGCAGCAGCAGTAAGTTATCATTTTATATTTTTACTACTACAAACCATATTGCAGTGAATATTTATATTTCAGTGAATATTTATGAAATACATATAAACATTCTCTTATCCTAGATTTCTGGAAGTTGCTGTTTGGACCAAAGATGCCCATTTTTAAATCTTTGATAGTTATTGCCAAATTGCCTTTCAGAAGGACACCAGTAGCATATAAAAGTGGTCATTTAATTGCATTCTCAGTGGCATAGATGTAATCAGTGTTTAATTTTTATTGAACTAATTGGCCAAAATTGATACATTAATAATCTAATAATACTACTAGAGAAGTTGATTATCTTTTAAAATAGATATCTTAAAAATATCTTTCATCATGTATATTTCTGTTATGTATTTTGTGTTCCTATTGAAACATTTCTAATGACATTTCTCTTTCTCTTGAATTGCTTTTAAAATCACAGCCTTAAAATCTTTCAAATTCTTCCTCCCTCATTCTATTTTCAGGTTTACTTGTCCTGAATTCTCCATGAGCCTCATAAATATGAACTTACAGCTCTATAAGATTAAGTTACCCTAGGACTTCATTTATTACACTTTTTGGTTTGTTCCACTCTTCTATGGATTCCATATTTTTCTCTTTCTTGGTTTATGCTTTTGTTTTGTTAGAGCACAACTTCAAATAACTTCAAAGAAGAAATGTAAGAGTTGAAAATTCCAAGTCCCTGTATGTCTGAAAATGTTTTTATTCTACCACTCACCCTTCAATGATAGTTTCACTGGGTATAAAAATGCATGACTAAAAGACTTTCAAAGATATTTCTCCATCATCTCCTGATATCTAATGTGCTGATGAAGAATATGATGCCTATCCAATTTAACTTCTTCTGTAGGCAGCCTTTTAAAAAATGTTATTCCCTTCACTCCTTGCCTCATTTTTTATTTCTGATGTTCTGACTTTTTTTTTTTTTCTTTCATTTGCCAGTGTATGATTTTCCTATTCATTTTCCTTATAGTCTGAAAATGTGTGTACTTCAGCTTTGGAATATTCTCTTGTATTGTTTGATACTGTTTTGCCTGATTTTTCTCTCATTTAGGAATTCCTTTTAGTCTAATGGTGTAAGTAGACTTTTTATTTAAATATTATCTTTTCTGTCATATTTACAATGAAAAAATTCTCTTTTTGCTTTGCTTCCTGCCATTTTTCTTCATTTTTAGCCCCTGGTCTTTCTATTGATATTTTAACTCCAACAATCATATTTTTGATTTCCAAAAGCTTTGGATTTTCCTTTCCTCATATTTTTGTTTTAAGGGTACAGTGACTTTTTGAAATAGTAGTTATAGGCTCTAGGGTTAAGAGAATAAAAATCCCAACAGGGTCCTGCCCTCCACCCTGAGGAACTTGACAAGCTTCTTCTAAAATTTATATATATATAAAACAAAGGCCAAGACTAGCCTGAAGAAAAAGTATAAGGTGGAATAATTTGCTTTGCCAGATATTAACACAGCCTATAAAACCACAATAATTAAGGTAATATTGATGTAGAAATAGACAAATTGGCTAAAGGACAAGAGAGAGAGAGCCCAGAAACATACCCATGTATATATGAACACTTCACATACAAAGACACCATTAAAATTTTCTTGAGAAGTGATAGACTTAATAAATAGTTCTAGGAGTATCAAATATGTATAACAGAAAAAAGAAATTGATCTTCTATCAGAAGTACACACTTCTTTCACTTCTTGCTTTCACTCTATCTCTTGCTTTCACTCTAGCTCCACATTTCCTTATGTTCTCATGTGAATTATCATTTGAGATTTTTCCAGATATTAATTTTTATAAATTTATGTATCAAAATTATTTGTATTTATAACACAAAACTGTCATGGATTCTTCATCTACTCCTTGCTTAGTTTTAAAAAGTGATTATTTCAGTAAATATGTATGGTAAATAAACTTTATGATTGTCTGAATGTCAGAAAAATATTTATTTTGTTCTCCCACTTGAATGTAATTTGAGTAGATATGAAATTTTAGGTAAAATATTATTTTCTCAGATGTTTGAAGATATTACTTGACTTTTTTTCTTTCAGTATATTGTTGAGGATCTTGATTCTAATTTTAGTCTTGTTATTTTGTAAACTATTTTTTTCTGTCTGAAAACTTTACAGTATTTTTTTTTCACTTTATACTCAGTTTTACTAAAGTTTTACATAATATATTTAAAGTCATCTTGTTTTTCTAGGAAACTTACTGGGTCCTTTTAATATGAATATTTGATCATCTCTAGGAAGTTTTCCTACTAAAATAATTTATTTCCTCTACTCTATTGCCTGCATTTTTTCCATCTAGAAATCCTATTAGGTGAAATTTGGAACAACTGAATCTTGACTCCAAATCTCAATTGCTTTTTTTTTTCATACTTGTATTTATTGTTGTTTTAAGTTGTATTCTGCCCAAATTCTTCCTCTCCATTTTCTACATGATTAAATTTCTCTTCAGCCATTTCATGTTGTTTGCCAGCCTACTTACTAATTATTTTTTGTGTACAGAATTTTAATTTTGGAGGTTTCTATTTGATTCCTTTTTTGCAGACCTTAATTATACAAATTCTAAAATCATTTTTTGTTGCCTGAATAAATTGTACCTTAGTGTTAGTTTTCGTGTTTGAGATTGACACCTGTCAAATGACACTTGTCAATTGTATCTATTCCTTTGTGTTCAGCAGGTTCCATATCTCTGTCTATTTTTTCAAATGTGACTTGGGAGTGGGATTTGGGAGGCCACCATGCTAATTAATGCTTTATATTTTGCAATAAAGAAGCTATACTGTAAACTTGAATTACATCCTTGACACAAAACTTAGAAGACCTTACATGTAAATATGTGAAACTCTACTGTCCAAAGGGAGTCTGGAAATTGTATGTTTTTAAAAATATCCAAAATACTGATTTTTTCCCCCATACTGGGAAAATGGCACAGAATGAAGTTCCCAGAAACTAGGAGAGGCAATGGTCAGGATAGACTTCCAAGAAGAAATGCAGTGGCCTTTGGCCAAAGGTCTATCTTTTATTTAAGACCTTAGCATACTTTAATACCTCATTTGTATATTATATTGAGTTTCCCAACCCAGGAATGTAGCATGGGGCAAAACTGAACTTTGGTAACAGGGCCTTGAGAACCTGACTGTCTCGCACTCCCTGCCCTAGCATCATCTGTGTTTTCCAAGACTTAAGAAACAGCAGAAATGAAATGGGTGCTATAGCTGAACATCACAAATTGCGGTCCTGCCTGAATACAATTATTTCTCTTGGCCCAGTTTCCCAGAGCATACTTCTAGGCCTAATTTCTGTGCTCACATATTCTGCTGGGACTGCAGGCCCCGAAGAGTATGAAAAGAACATAGGCAGTGTTAGGAGCGTGAAAAGCCATTCACCACATTGATGCTTCTCTCTTGTAATACGGTCTTTCCCCCAGGATAGCATCTAATTGCTACTTGAACGAACTCACTGTCTTTACCTCAACAGCCTTGCCCAGTAGGCCATAGCAAACATTTATTATTCTTTGAGTGACAAAGCTCTTCCCATCTGTCTTTTCTGAATTTGTTTTTTTTTAACTTCCCCTTCTGCCGCCACTCCTGTCATTGAGGCAATATCAAAAGTAGCAACATGCATTGATATTATCCACTCTGCTAAAGATCTTGTGTACTTCAGTGATACCCCCTTCAATGTCTCTTTTGAAGTTGGAAAGATGGAGGATTTTTTTTTTTAACCTTTCAGTATCTTGTACAATTTTCTCAGGAAATCAGCATGAGAGAAAATATTTGCTAACATCTGACTTCCCTTCAACCAAACCCACTTGCTCTGGAAAAACTGCCAGAGAAACACATTTCCAGAAGGTTCTTTTTTGGAGACAAAATGGTTGTCGTATTTCCTTGACTGTTTCTTGATGTGCTCAGAGGAAAGGAAGGAAAATGTCAAGTGTTTATTTTGATTATTCAAGGAAGGAGCTGAGGCAAGAGCAAAGGAACCTTGAAAAATAATGTTTCCACCCAAAAGGGATAGTTGCGATTTATATGGAGTAGCTATAATAGGCCAGGCCTATACTATAATGTCTCATATGCTCACTGTATGAGTATTATCATTGTTTTCCTTTTATAGGTGAGGAATAGAGGCCACAAAATAGAAGTAATAATAAGAGGAGTGTATACCATTTACTGAACATTCAAAACGTGCCAGGTGCCTGCCTCACTCTGTTCATGTAGATCTTGCCTAATCCTTGCAAACAACTCGTGGCATAGTACCTTATGGCACCTAGGGCTCTCCGGCTCTGATGTCCCCATGCTACCATTTTCCTGTCTGATTGCTCTGACAATTATTATTAAGTCCTTTATATGCACTTTCATTGCCTGATTTCCACTGACTTCCTAAATCCTTCCCCCTTTGCAGGATAAGCTGAGAAAAACCTATAATTTCAGAAGGCCTTCCTGTCCATTGTCGGAGGAGAGGTTGGTCAAATATCAACTTCAAGCTCTATTAATATAAATATTTGATCATCTCTAGGAAGTTTTCCTACTAAAATAATTTATTTCCTCTACTCTATTGCCTGCATTTTTTCCATCTAGAAATCCTATTAGGTGAAATTTGGAACAACTGAATCTTGACTCCACATCTCAATTGCTTTTTTTTTCATACTTGTATTTATTGTTGTTTTAAGTTGTATTCTGCCCAAATTCTTCCTCTCCATTTTCTACATGATTAAATTTCTCTTCAGCCATTTCATGTTGTTTGCCAGCCTACTTACTAATTATTTTTTGTGTACAGAATTTTAATTTTGGAGGTTTCTATTTGATTCCTTTTTTGCAGACCTTAATTATACAAATTCTAAAATCATTTTTTGTTGCCTGAATAAATTGTACCTTAGTGTTAGTTTTCGTGTTTGAGATTGACACCTGTCAAATGACACTTGTCAACTGTATCTATTCTTTTGTGTTCAGCAGGTTCCACATCTCTGCCTATTTTTTCAAATGTGACTTGGGAGTGGGATTTGGGAGGCCACCATGCTAATTAATGCTTTATCTTTTGCAATAAAGAAGCTATACTGAAAACTTGAATTACATCCTTGACACAAAACTTAGAAGACCTTACATGTAGATATGTGAAACTCTACTGTCCAAAGGGAGTCTGGAAATTGTATGTTCTAAAAATTATCCAAAATACTGATTTTTTCCCCCATACTGGGAAAATGGCACAGAAATGAAGTTCCCAGAAACTAAGAGAGGCAATGGTCAGGATAGACTTCCAAGAAGAAATGCAGTGGCCTTTGGCCAAAGGTCTATCTTTTATTTAAGACCTTAGCATACTTTAATACCTCATTTGTATATTATATTGAGTTTCCCAACCCAGGAATGTAGCATGGGGCAAAACTGAACTTTGGTAACAGGGCCTTGAGAACCTGACTGTCTCGCACTCCCTGCCCTAGCATCATCTGTGTTTTCCAAGACTTAAGAAACAGCAGAAATGAAATGGGTGCTATAGCTGAACATCACAAATTGCGGTCCTGCCTGAATACAATTATTTCTCTTGGCCCAGTTTCCCAGAGCATACTTCTAGGCCTAATTTCTGTGCTCACATATTCTGCTGGGACTGCAGGCCCCGAAGAGTATGAAAAGAACATAGGCAGTGTTAGGAGCGTGAAAAGCCATTCACCACATTGATGCTTCTCTCTTGTAATACGGTCTTTCCCCCAGGATAGCATCTAATTGCTACTTGAACGAACTCACTGTCTTTACCTCAACAGCCTTGCCCAGTAGGCCATAGCAAACATTTATTATTCTTTGAGTGACAAAGCTCTTCCCATCTGTCTTTTCTGAATTTGTTTTTTTTTAACTTCCCCTTCTGCCGCCACTCCTGTCATTGAGGCAATATCAAAAGTAGCAACATGCATTGATATTATCCACTCTGCTAAAGATCTTGTGTACTTCAGTGATACCCCCTTCAATGTCTCTTTTGAAGTTGGAAAGATGGAGGATTTTTTTTTTTAACCTTTCAGTATCTTGTACAATTTTCTCAGGAAATCAGCATGAGAGAAAATATTTGCTAACATCTGACTTCCCTTCAACCAAACCCACTTGCTCTGGAAAAACTGCCAGAGAAACACATTTCCAGAAGGTTCTTTTTTGGAGACAAAATGGTTGTCGTATTTCCTTGACTGTTTCTTGATGTGCTCAGAGGAAAGGAAGGAAAATGTCAAGTGTTTATTTTGATTATTCAAGGAAGGAGCTGAGGCAAGAGCAAAGGAACCTTGAAAAATAATGTTTCCACCCAAAAGGGATAGTTGCGATTTATATGGAGTAGCTATAATAGGCCAGGCCTATACTATAATGTCTCATATGCTCACTGTATGAGTATTATCATTGTTTTCCTTTTATAGGTGAGGAATAGAGGCCACAAAATAGAAGTAATAATAAGAGGAGTGTATACCATTTACTGAACATTCAAAACGTGCCAGGTGCCTGCCTCACTCTGTTCATGTAGATCTTGCCTAATCCTTGCAAACAACTCGTGGCATAGTACCTTATGGCACCTAGGGCTCTCCGGCTCTGATGTCCCCATGCTACCATTTTCCTGTCTGATTCCTCTGACAATTATTATTAAGTCCTTTAT
This sequence comes from Oreotragus oreotragus, assembly GCA_006410675.1. NCBI lineage: Eukaryota > Metazoa > Chordata > Mammalia > Artiodactyla > Bovidae > Oreotragus > Oreotragus oreotragus. The sequence continues at coordinate 142,597 of SJYX01009302.1, read as the reverse complement.
ATGCACTTTCATTGCCTGATTTCCACTGACTTCCTAAATCCTTCCCCCTTTGCAGGATAAGCTGAGAAAAACCTATAATTTCAGAAGGCCTTCCTGTCCATTGTCGGAGGAGAGGTTGGTCAAATATCAACTTCAAGCTCTACATTTTTTTTTTTTAAAATAAATAAACAACAACAAAAGTCAACCATGATGGCTATATCCCCATCTCGGGACAAGGTGCATAATCCTTGCTGGCCAATTAGAATCCTTCTTCTTCCCTGGCTCAGTGATAGGTTCAGGGGTGGGCTTGTGACCCAAAGCTAATCAGAGCCCTCTCTGGACTGCTCTGTAAAGCCAACAGGGGGGCAATAATCCTTTGATCTGTTGTTTTGTTTTGTTTAAGTTCAGTGAATATGGACACGGGGCAGGGAGTTATCATCTTCTTTGTCACCTAGAGAAAGTCTGTCTTCAGATTAAAAGTGACATGGAGAAAAGCAGAGTTGAAGTTTGGGAGAAACAAAAACATTTAGCAGTATCTTTTAAGCTTTTAGATCCAGCTATATCTAAAGCAGTTCCATCCTTGGACTTCCTAGTTGTAACAGCAAATAAATATTCCTTCGGACTTCCCTGGTGATCTAGTGGTCTGCACCCACAATGCCGGGGGCCTGAGTTCAACTCCTGGTCAGGGAACTAAAGCCTGTGTGCCACAATGAAGACCTGGTGCAGCCAAATCAATTTTTAAAAATATTTCTTCTTATTTAAGTCATTTGAGTGGCCTTTCTGCCACTTGCGACCAGTGGTGTGCTGGGAAAAAAGAAAGAGAGAGGAAGAAGGAGAAGGAGAGGGGGAGAGAGAGAGAGAGAGAGGAGACTTGATTTTTTTTGTGTTTGCCAGTTACCATGGTGTAAATGCTCCCATTGTGTCAGATTTTAAGCTGCCAAGGTTTAACAAGCAGCTTGCAAATTTCTGAATATCTAACAATTGGCTTTTGTGAGCTTGTACCAGGACACCACTGCTTGTGACTAAAAGAGCCCTTATGAATTTGCTTTCCCACGAGGCTATTGAGATGAGAGAGGTGGTAACCAGGGCCGTTGTCTGGCCGGCTTCAGCCCTTCTGCATCCCAGGACGTTCTCATGTCTCCACAGGTATTCCTTGAGTAGGAGGGAGAAAAGCTCAATGACACCAACCAGCAGACTTTCAGTCCGAGGAATTAAAACTTCTGTTGTGTTTTTCAAAGCATAGCTTGCGGTTCCTCCCTTGTTTAGAACCACCTATTGATCCAGTCTGCCCTCAGCGTCTGCATTTGTAACTCACTGCAGTCAATGGGTGGGCACTGTACTCTGAGTGCTACCCGGCTCCCTCTGGTCTGGTGTGTGTGCAGTGGGCACAAGGAGGGCTGGGATATTGTTCAACCCTGCGTGTGGCTTGAATGTGGCTCTTGAAAGAGCCCTGGGTTATTTTTATAGCACAGTGATCTCTGCCTCATGTGATATTCAGGATTCTGAGGGGAAAAAGGCCACGGGGGCGAAGAGGAGAAGGTGGTGGACCTTTCATAGGTTGTGCTGTGTTTGGTCGTTCAGTCATGTCCGACTCTTGACGTCCCCACAGACTGCAGGCCGCCAGGCTCCTCTTCTGTCCGAAGGTTAAATCATACTTTTTCTTCTCTCATCCCCTTCTCTCACCCTCTACCTCTGCTTCTTTGTGTTTTCCTCCTGGTTTACTTTTCTTTAACTTCCCTGAGACTCAGTTTCCACATCTGTGAAATGGGATTTAGCCCTGAAGGTAACGGGGAGGAAACCAGCATATCCAGCACCCAGCAGCTGGTAGGCGCACCAGGCGTGGCAATTTCTTCTTATTCCCCCTTTTTCTTCTCAGCCTTCTCTTGGTTACTGGCTGTCCTCTCGAGTTTCTGTCAGCAGCCCAGTGGGCCTTTGTGTTGGGATGGACAGCTTTGAAATCATTTCCAGGCTTCCAGGTGATGCACTTTCTGTACTGATATTTGTGGATGCAGCATTTGATTTTTTAAAAATAATGATGTCATCGTACTGACCTGTTTCCTGAGGATGTTTCCTTGGGCTTCACAGATGGTGAGGAAGGGGAATTGCTGCTGAGAGACCAGGGGGACTGGTCTGCAAGCCTGCTCCCCTTAGCCGAGCGATCCCACTTCCACCAGGCCAGTGACTCACCCTGTATTAATTGCGCTGCAATTATCCTGAGGAGCCTGAGTTTCCTCTTGATGTCTCCTGTCTGGTTTCCTTTCTGACCTGCACAGCTGTCTAATAGAGATGGCTTTTGCGATTTCTTAGTTAATGTGGTTCATTATTTCCAGCGCTGCCTTCTGCCTTCAGTGGCTGGAGGTTTTTCTGAGTCTGACTTGGAGACTTTTGTGAGTTGTGTCTTCAGTCAGGGCTTGATGCTGCTTGCATTGTCTGTGGGAGAAATCGCATTTGCAAATCAGAGGAAGTTCACAGAGCTTGTTGCTGTGTTGCTTTTCGAGATAGTGTTTTCATCTTCCATGCATCTCTCCCCAGTCACCTCCTCATGCCTCGGTTGAGGAGGAAAGAGTCCCTCTGTCCCAGACCTCAGCAAGAGCCATGTAGACGGAGCGGGAGGCAGGAATCGGTTTGCTCCTTAGCTGTGCTAATTATCTGCAGAGGGCGGCGGGACCAGGCAGTGTCTGTTCTTCCCATGTCTTGCTTCACGCTGGGTCATGCCGCAGAGACCAGGACGTCTGGAGCCCTAGAAGCTTCTGATGTCAAATGTCTTTAGGAAATGACAAAAATCAAACTAACTCACCTAAAACTTTCCATTCCCCTCAAAACTCAGCACAGCCTTGGGTGGCTTCGGGAAGTTTCTGCAGATCACTCTCATCCTTTACCTGCTGAGGCCGAATATAGCCCTGAGCCTGTCATTTCTTGTTCTGTAACTACTTCCCTGAATCATGCAGCCAGTTTTTTATTGAAAATCAAACATCTTTAACTCTCTGCAAGAAAATGGAGGTCATTTAGGATGAAGGGAGAAACCTGTAAAGTCTTGCGGTTCATTGTCATCGTCCAGAATGATAGCTGGCCTGGATGTAATGGGGAAAGGGAGGCTTCTTGGGGAGGAAGCCAAAGGTGGCAGTGATGGCTGGTGGATCCCAGCAGGGAGGACCCCAAAGGCTGTGGACTGGGAGGGACACCTAGTGATGCCTAGGCGAGGTCACATATTTCCACGTGACATCCAAGGCGGTGAGGAGACGAAAGGGAAAAGAGTGAACCAAGGGCTCAGAGAGTCGAAGGAGGCAGGAGATTACCGGAGTTGCTGGGGGATTCGATGTAATAATGAAGGAACAAGGAACTGGTTGTCACACAGTGGAGGCAGAAGTCAAGGGGGCAAGGAGAGATGCAGAATTGCGCATGATAGGAATGTGGAAAGCCTTGCGCACCTCAGTGGTCCCTGAGGATACCAACTTCCAGCACCTAGAATGCTCTGTGTCAGGACTCAAGGGCGGTTGTAGGAAAGAGGTCAGATCCAGCAGCTTCTAAGAGTATCTTTTGCACCATCCTCAAAATGTTGAACTCTCAGTCACCCAGGAGACGCCTGAGATTTAGAACAATCCATTTCCCAGCAAAGATGATTAGCCAAGGCTTTACTGCTGAAGTCAGGATCCCTGTCTTTGAGGAGTTGACATGACGCTGGACAGAAGGGCGCTAATAAGAACTGCATAATGAGTGCTTAGTGATCATTATCGAGCAACCGCTGCGTGCTCATCTTTGTTAGGATGCTGTATTGGCATCAGTGGTTTATATGCAACTTCACAAGGCACGGGTATTGAGCCAGCTGTGGGGATTCAGGAAAGGAAGTCATTATGGCTGGACGGTCTGAGGATTTCCTTCAGGGGATGGGAATTGAGTGGGATTTGAAGGATGAAGAGGACTCAGAGAAGGCTGGGCACACTTGGAGGTTGGTTTGTGGTTGCTCTTAAATCGTTCTTCCACAGACTGGTTCTCCTCAAAAGTAGAGACTGCGTCCCACTCTTCCCTGAGTGTTTGAGCCACACCTTAGCCATTCATGCCTATCAGTCCCTCCTGCAGACATCAGAGAATTGTGTCTCTCTGACCTTGGTGAAGGACACAGAAATGGTGGGGGCTGCAGAAGCGCTCCTGGTGGCAAGGCAGCAGGAGGCCAGAAAAGAATGTCCTTGCCGCTGAGGTTCTTTGAGGCCTCTGAGTTTTGGATTGCGGTCCAAGTTGACGACAACTCTCGGGAAAGTCACTGACTAGAGATCATCGTGAGACCCCAGGCCATGCTGGTCTTGATTTATTAGTATCTGACAGAGGCTTCCTAGCTCAGGAATCAGGAGGCAAAGTTTAAGAGATGGCTGTACATCTATTACTTTAGGTTTCCAAGAATGAGGATGTTCTTTTCTTCTTGGGACAAACACTCATGAGGAAACCCTAACCGCCGTCTTTGTATTCCAGGGTCAATACTGCCAAGTATCTCTTGAACTTGCTAACAAGAAGAGACCAGAGGTGAGCTGGAGCTGACTTCTGCTTCTTTTCTGAAGAAATGAATAGATACAGGCTATTTGAGCTACTTCTTTTCAAACTAGTTCCCTGCAGAACTACAAGAAAGGAAGATGTGCTAAGATGTCCAGGATGGCTGCTATAGACATGTAGACGATCCAGCTACCAACCCCTTTAGTCCTAGAGACTGAGTGTGGGGCTTAAGGATGCCAAGCTGTGTGCCTGGGCTGAGAGAGGAGGCAGGCATGATACAGAGCTTGAAAAAAAAATGAAAGTGTGAATCACTCAGTCATGTCTGACTCTTTGCAACCCCATGTACTGTTGGCTCCTCTGTCCATGGACTTCTCCAGGTAAGAATACTGGAGTAAGTAGTCATTCCCTTCTCCAGGGGATCTATCCCGATCCAGGGATCAAACCCTGGTCTTCTGCATCACAGGCAGATTCTTTACCAGCTGGAGCCACTGGGGAATCAGTATAAAGCAGAATGGGCCATGGGCCACAGCAAAGGCTCTGATGATGAAAACCTTACCTCCACCTGGTGGAGGTGAGTGATCAGGGGATGCCATCCAGAAAGGCTTAGAGGACAGGATAATGTTTGAGATGATGCTTGAGCAATGGTAGGTTTCCTTTAATTCACTGTTTTATAGCTAATGATTATTCATGGTACTTTTAAATGATAAAAGGGTTATACGTTCATTATAGAAAATGCTAAAAAACATAAAGGAGAAAATTTAAGGTATTCATAATCCCAGCACCCAGGAAAAACAGAAGTAACATCTTGGTGTCTTTCTTGTAGGCTTTTGTCTTTGTGTGTACATATGTCTATATGTTCACACACACTCACACACTCACACACACACACAAGTTCATAAAATTGGGCTGATACTGAATAACTACCTTCGAGGCCTACTTAACAGAATAATGAATTTTCACCTATCATAAATATTCTTCAAAATTATGGCTTATAGATTATGCTTGTCCAATAATTTATTTAACCATTTCAGTCCAATTAGACATTCTGTTTGTTTCTATTTTCTCACAATCATATGTTGCTGCATCTTCCATCAATCAAATAGAACAATTTAATGTGCAGAGGTCGGGGTGAGGGTAGGCAGTGAGTGTTCCAGGAGGAAAATCAGCACAAGCAAGTGTGTGGAGGTGGAAAGCCCAGAAGTGTGTGTGTGAAACATGACATGTGAGTGAAGGAGGTGGGTGCATTTAGGGGCATGGTAGGTGCAGAGGATGAACAGGTAGGCTGGGGCAGACAGGTAATGACTGGCAGACATCAACAGAGGGGGTGATGTCAAAACACTGACAGCTTCTGAACAGGTTGAGGACAGAATCAGAGAGGTGCTTATGATGGTGAATCTGAAAGTGGCAGGGGGGCGCAGCAGAGGAAGGAAGAGGGGAAGAAACCGGGGTTTGGGAGATGGGTTAGGAAGGCGAGCGAGTGCAGCTAGAAGGAAAAGGAGAGCATGGTTGGAGGCCACAACTCTGAGACTCAGACATTGGCTGGGGGACTTCCCTGGTGGTCCAGTGGTTAAGAACCCACCTTCTAACACAGTGGATGTGGGTTTGATCCCTGGTCAGGGAGCTAAGGTCCAACATGCCTTGTGGCAAAAAGACCAAAACAGAAAACAGAAACAATATTGTAACAAGTTCAATAAAGACTAAAAATGGTCCATATCAAACCAGAAATCTTAAAAACAAAAACAAAAACAAAAACAAAGAAACTGGTTGGGAATATGCCCAGTGAAGACTGAGCATCATTTGACCTCTGATTATGAGGTTTCCTAACTGAGAAAATGCAGAAAGCATAAAGGAATGGAGGCCTGGCAGGTGGAGTGACATGTCCAAGTCTGGAACCTCCTTAGAGGTTAGACCAGGCCAGAAAACAGATGCTCTGTCTTCCCCTGTCAGAACGGTCTTACCATGGCGGGTGTTACACATCNTTGACCTCTGATTATGAGGTTTCCTAACTGAGAAAATGCAGGAAGCATAAAGGAATGGAGGCCTGGCAGGTGGAGTGACGTGTCCAAGTCTGGAACCTCCTTAGAGGTTAGGCCAGGCCAGAAAACAGATGCTCTGTCTTCCCCTGTCAGAACGGTCTTACCATGGCGGGTGTTACACATCCAGCATTCTGTGTGAGACATGGCGGCTCTTGGAGCCCAGGCCTGAAGCAGGTCAGCCTGAGGTGAACGTCTGTCAGCTGTGGTCTTGGCCCTCATCTACTTGTTGGGACATGAGTTGGGCACTGTCCATAGATTAGGTAACAGGGGCAAAAAAAAAGAAATAATCAAACTCCTCACTTAGTTTTTCAAACTAAGGTCTTCACCTGGTAGGACTGAGTGAGCAGAGTGGTAAAGAGAAAAACAGGCAGAAAAGGCCTGTTTGTCATTTCAAAGATGGACCACGGTGTTATCTCCTGGTGTGGAAAGCCCTCTTTGGGACCCCAGCCAGAGCCAGCCCTGGATCCTTTTCAGCATCTGGAGCACTTGGGGCCATCCTGGAAGGTGGCAAATAATTCATTCCACTGGGTGGACAGCTCATCACACATATATGCAGAGCTTGTTTTTATCTTACATTAAAATTATGGTTTCCCACCCATGATAAGTTCTGCCATATCAAATAGCTTTCAACAGTTTCAAAAATCAAGACTAGTGTATAATACCAAAAATAAAAATAAGCAAAAAAAAAAAAAAAAAAAGCCCTCACCTGGTCTTTCCAGCTTTTCACTGCTGCTTTGGAAATTGAGAGCCGTGCGTGGGATATTGACGGCTAACAACCATGGAAATAAAAAATGATTTTTGATCTCAAGGCCTAATATTATTCATATTTTTTCATAGCCTCAAACAATGTCTTCAGATAATTCAGGTAAAGGCAAGCCAGAAACAAAACAACATCATAAAGGCATTATTACATACAGACACTTTCAGCTATGCTGCACGCCTCACAGTGTCTTTGAACCCTGTGTGATGAGAGAGCTCTTGCACACTCCAGGGAATTCTCTTGGAGCTGTTTTGACTTCAACAGAGGGTAGCGAAACAAAATTCTCTGGCTATAGAGATGCATTTGGTGCTGGCTCCAGAGTTTGATCCCTTCTTCTGTGTTTATCATCCATCGGGACTCCATTTGGGAGGCCTTGGGAGGGGCTGTGACATTCCCAGGTGTGCCCCCCACCCCGCCACCTGCAATGCAGCGATCTTGACCTTGGGGCTTGGAGGCTTGGGCGAGCCCTTTGAGTGGGTGGGGGTTACGGAGCTGAGAACGAGAAGGCTTTCATCAAGAAGAATTTGGCTGTGGAGCCTCTTCCAGCCCTTGTTCCTCCCAAAATAACACTGGCCAGCCTCATCAAATTAGACCAGGGCTTGGGGACTGGGATGTTCTTAAAAAGGACAGAAGAAGCAGAGAGAGGGCGAGGGAAATGTTCTCTTGGGAAATCTCTCACTCCTTATTCAAATTGTCTGTTCTCTGGTTTGAAAGTGCCAAATAGTGTCTCAGCCAGGGAATGCATTTTCCTTTCCCTTCTGCCCCCACCCCGCTGTGTTTCACTATTAATGTTCTTTACCCACGATGGGCTCTTTGCTGTCCTAGCTTTACACTCAAGTTTCAGGTTCTTAAGTTAGACCTCCCAGCTGCCAGGACCAGAGGGGTCTATTCCTCTCCTCCCCATCTATAGTATCAAACACCCTGGCACTCACCTGGTACCTACTGTATATTTCCTACAGTTGTTAGATTTGGGTGGCCGAAGTGCTAGGCATCTGAATCTTCCAGTAGATGGCCAGTTGCAAATGCTGATTTCGCTACCTCATTTCTTCTCATTTCCCAGCAGCATCTAACACGGAACTTGTTGGGGGTGTTAGTTTAACAGTGCTAGTTAATGTTTGCAGAGCCTTTGAACCTTCTTCCTTTGTCTCACAAAGAAAGCAAGGACTGAACTCAGTGGTGTGAGTTTATCTAGGCAGTCACAGGTATGGAATTCTAGGAGTTTTGACACCCTCTAGTGTTACAGGCATTTCTAGAAGGCTGAAGATTTACCTGGATATGATTTCTCTAGCTGATAAGACCTTCAAGGTCCAGCTCAATGCCACCTCTGCTGAGAAGACTTCCATCTTGTCCCCAACTCAAAGCAACAACTGTGTTCTGAGCCCTTCCGTTGGCACCATTCGACAGGCAGTTAGCCTGCCATGTTGTCCTTTTGCTAATCAGTCTCACTTTCCTGAATAAGCCTCAGGGAGATGAAAGCTGATTTCCACGTGGTCTTCACACTTTCATTCTACCGTTATTCTTTGTGGAGCAGAGAAGGCTTTTTCATGTCATATGCTGGCAGTAGCAGCATCTCTAATGAATTGACCTGATCTGCTGCAGTCTCTGAGAAGCCCACTGGGGTTTCATGAGAAGGGAAAACTGTACTTATCTAGAAAGTGTCTACAGACCCCTGGGAAAGTCAAGGAGACAAATAGTCCTGGTTTCCACTTCTGCCCTACCCTCTCCTCCCCACCACGTCCTTCCTGTACCACTGATCAGGCACTCAGCACCTCGCTGGCTTTGCTCTTGGGCAGCATATTCTCCTGGCTTCCCAGATGGCTCAGTGGTAATGAATCCACCTGCCCATGCAGGAGCCACTGGAGACAAGGATTCAGTCCCTGCGTTGGGAGGATCCCCTGGAGGAGGAAGTGGTAACCCACTCCAGTATTCTTGCCTAGGAAATCCCATGGACAGGAGAGCCTGGTGGGCTACAGCCCATGGAGCTGCAAAGAGTTGGACATGAGTGAGCTACTGAAAAACAGCAATAGCAGATTCCCCAGCCCTGGATTCGATGTGCGCTGAGTTAGAACAGTCCTTCACTGGAATCTAATTTCAGTTCTACCGAGGTTAATGTATCCTTTTTCAGGCTATGTACTCATTTAAACCAAAATTACCCAGCTGCTAGCCTTCTTGATAGCAATTACATCCCACGAAACCAAACTACTGAGCTTCATGTATTGGTAATGGCCTTTCTTTCTATAGTTTTCCTTAGGGATGAAGTTGAATGGGGAAATTAGTCACATTAAGCTGGAAAAATAGTGAACAAAATACATATTTTATATTTTTAAAAAATACCCTCCTGCTACCAATTATGGACTTTATTAGGAACAGGTATTTTCACATTATGGGGCTTGTCTTTATATTAAACAGAGCAAACCCAAATGAATAGTTACTTAAGAGGATCTTTTTAATAAATACTCAAGTCCATTTTAATATCTAATAATAGTGGCTGCCTCAAGTATTCAAATTTTAGCATAACCAGCAGGAAAACTGTTTGATGTTTTAATTATGTCCCTGAAAATGCTGAACGGGTTATAAAAAGCAATTTGAAGAAAATTTTTAAAAGAGGTGTTTTTTTTTCTTATTAGTGTTTTGGGAGAAAAGACATTTTCCACATCCCGTTAAAAACCTTTCTGTATGGTAAAAATACTATCTGCTGATAAATGAGGCCAAATAAGCAAAGAATTTGCATCTGTTGTGTTTTCATTTAGGGGGAAAAATCTGGAAAAAAAAAAAAAGAGAAGACCTCAGAGGAACTGTATTCTAAGAAGGGGAGTGATGGAAATTGAGCATGCCTTGAAAGAAAGAAAGGAAGAAAATCTTTTAATTACATTTAAAATTAGCCAGAACCTTGTGCTTGTCCCAAGGAGATTCCTGGGAGGATTGGAAGGTTTCTGAGGCACAGGCTGCCCGGGCCTGACTGATGTAATCGTTTCAAACCCCACCTGGAGGTCTGGACCAGAGCAGAGGCTGTGGGGACATTCCCGGGCTGGATCCTGCTGGCCCCAGGCCACTCTTCTGGGCAGGAATCAGGAAAGCTGTCTCCGGGGGGAGGGACGCAGTAAGAAGGGGAGACGTTTCCAAGGAGCGGAACCAGATGTACAAGCTGCAGTGACGGTTGTGGGGCCCGTCGTGGGTGACTCATGAAAGCAGGGGAACGCAGCCGGATTGGGGCTTAATGCTTTCTTCTCTCGCGAGGTGCAGGCCTGCTTTGGGTGAACCTGGTTCTCAGATGACACGAGAGCTTTCTTCCCAATATCCAGATGTGGTGGTTTAGTCGCCAAGTCGTGTCTAACTCTGGCGACCCCATGGACTGTAGCCCGCCAGGCTCCTCTGATCATGGGATTCTCCAGGCAAGAATACTCGAGTGGGTTGCCATTTCCTTCTCCAGGGGATCTTCCTGACCCAGGGATCAAACTTGGTCTGCTGCATTGCACACAGACGATTTACTAACTGAGCTATGAAGGAAGTCCGCGTGAGGGAGTATCCAGCTAGGAGGTACCAAAAAACCTTGGTAGTGGTGGTTTAGTTGCTAAGTCATGTCTGTCTCTTTGTGACCCCATGCACTGTAGCCAGCCAGGCTCCTCTGTCCATAGGATTTTCCAGGCAAGAATATTGAAGTGGACTGCCATTTCCTCCTCCAGGGAATCTTTCCAACCCAGGGATCAAACCTGTGTCTCCTGTGACTCCCATTGGTAGATGGGTTCTTTACCACTGGGAAGCCCAGAGGATTGTAATAATCACTTATTATTTTAAATAATCACTTTGTTCAAGTTGCATTCCACACCAAACAACCGGAATATTAAGGATGGAGTCCAGTGTCAATTAAAAACAAAAAACTCCCCAGATGATGTGCAGCCAAGTTAGAAAAACAGTCCCAGCGTGATTCTAACTTGGGAACCACGTGGATGGCTTATAAAATGCAGATTCTGTTGCAGCAGGTCTGGGGTGGGGCCTGTGATCCTGCCTTTCTGAACAAGCTCTCAGATGATGTCCGCACTGCTGGGTGGACCATATTCTGAGCAGGAAGATTAAATGATTAAGTGGTTCTCTTCAGAACAGGGCCTTCGAACACAATGGTCTATATTTGTAGTGCAGATGGGTCCTGGGCCACATTCTGTTTCATTTACCTGGATGTTATTCAACCATGCAGGCTTGCCATTGGTGCCAAGAAATGCCTCTCTCCTTGTCCTTAAGGACCTAAGCTTTGTGCATGGTGTCTTTTTTCAAAGTAGTTTTGTTTGTTTGTTCTTTTGTTTTTGATTGTGTTGTTATGCAGAAAAAGAGTCTGGATTTGTCTCATTTATTTATTTGTCAATAAATATTGACAACAAATATTTGTCAACAAATATTGACAAAGTCCCTACTATGTGCAGACACTCTGTTGGGAGTGAGAGGATGACGGGCTGAATCAGAATCTGTCAGTGTGTGTCCTTTAATGTAACATAGACTATTGCTGATGAGCTCAGCTGCATGCATGGCTTATGGGTCATGCTCATCTTTTCACAGAGATCTGAAATGCTTACTCTCTCAACACCTCTTAACATTTGTTAAGGGAAAGAACCAATGTCATCTTCCTAACATGTTCCTGATGCTGTAAGAGATTTCTAGAATCCCATCTCTTGTAAATATTACTGCAAGGTGGGTATTATTATGCCCATTTCACACATACAGGGTAGCAGATGAAGTAACTTAAAGTCACATACCTGGTAAGTTATCAATATTTAAACACCATTATGTCATTATAATATTCTTTTTTTCATTAAATGAAGCTTTCTTCCTGCAGAGAACAGTTGAAGACTGAAAGATGGTAAATGCTAAAAGGCAATAGAAAGAACTATTGCAGCCATCACTCTCTTTTCTGATGAAGTCATTGAAAGACATGCTCAAAAATATTTGTTAAGTGAACAAATTCATGAGTGAATCAATTCATGAGTGAATTAAAGAAAACCAATAGTTAAAGTTGAGAAGACATCACTTTTTCTTGACCCTCAGTCTGGAGAGATTTCTAAATCATGAAAATCCCCAAAGCAAATGATTTATTTTATTTCAATAGTAATGACTATTATTATTACTATGTATTTGTCACATGCCATGTGACCACCACTATACTTTCTATGGGCCCAGCACTGTACCAATCACTATACAAAGCACTCAATTTGATCTTTATTATAATCTTTCTATTTCCTTGTGGCTCAGATGGTAAAGAATCTGTCTGCAGTGCAGGAGCCCCAGGTTTGATCCCTGGGTTGGGAAGATCCCTTGAAGGAAATGGCAGTCCACTCCAGGATTCTTGCCTAGAGAATTCCATGAACAGAGGAGCCTGGTGGGCTACAGTCCATGGGGTCGAAAAGAGTCTGACATGACTGAGCGACTACACTTTCACTTTCATAATCTTTCTAGATTAAAAAGTCAGGTTCACATGGCATTAATTAGCCCAGTAGCCCAGCTAGTTAAGTGGCAGAGAGGAGAATCGAGCCCAGGACTTGGATTCTGAAGCCAAAGCTCTTCCTGCCACATCACCTTTCAAAACTGCAGCTTTCCTAGTGGCCTCCAAGGGTTTTCCCTTCTAAGGCACTTGAACACTTTAGAAGATGCTACTGAGGTCCCCTTGCACACACCCCTTAAAACCATGAGGTCACGTGCAGATAGTTTCCAAACATCTAATAGCTTTGTGGGTCTCTTGGCCTGAGGTCTTTTCTGGCCTCCTGACTGCCTGACAAGATCACAGGGAGAGCAGGAATGTAGAGGATGAATGTCCAAGAGGGACCCTCAATCAGTGAGGGATGGGAACTGGTGAACAATACCCCAGCTTCCTCGCCCCTCTGACAGAAACATGCTGTTCCATCTGCAGATTCTACTGTGAGACTGAGCCCCGTCTCCCACAAAAGTACCCTCTTCACTAACACACCCTTGATTGGTCTCATGTCCTCCCCCTTTAGAGAACTTTCTTGACTCATCTCTCAAACCTGCTTATATCAAAATATTATCCTCAGGGTCTACTTTTGGAAAAATCCAAATTAAGAAAGGAACCAGCTTTTCAATGCCCAGATGTTAGGGAGCTCAGCCATGGCGACAGCGGCCCAAGAATCAAAAACTGCTTGCAACTGAGTATCTTCTTTAATGGCAGAAAGATTTTCCTTTCTCCCTTTTGCTTCTCGGAGAGGGAAGAGTGGCCTGTAAAGAGTTGACATGCAGTGGATCTCACTCCTTTGAAAGGGTGAATGGATTTTTCCAGAGTCACCTCCAGCAGTGGCTTCTGCTGACTTGGAGATTCCCTAGAGAATTCTGGCAAGTTTATCCACTTGTCTCTGCTCCTGGCGATAACCAGGGGCCATGGATTTCAGGGTCAATGTAGACAGTGCTGCAGTGTTCTTGAAGCCCTGAAGTGGGGAATAAAAGATTGGAAAGACTGGCTCATTTGAAAGATCCAAGCACGAACCCAGCTATGCCACCCTCCAGAACATTCACTTTATGCTAGTTGAGGGGTAGAAGATAGAACAGCAGCACAAAGCAGAAAGAATGATGAGCAGGGAGTTGATACATCAGGGTTGAAATGTTAACTCTACCATTACTCTTTTAGTCAAGCCATAATTATTAAGTTCCTGCTATAGGCAGCTGGAGTAATATTCAAAATATTTAGCCATTATTATCCGAGTGCTGTGCCAGAAGTTACTCCTTTAATCACTGGACTGTGCGGTGGTCTGAAAGGTTCAAGGGAGGAGATATGGCTAATATACTGTGGGGGCACTTGGGAGGTTTAGGGCAGTAGTTAATTACCACTGGATACAGAAACATTTCAATGTTTTCACCACTGTCCTGCTCCTATCACTGAATATAAGCCTAGTTATCTGGCACTATGCTAGGAGCTGGGGAAGAACAGTGAAACTAAGCAGACTTCATCTTTATTGTCTGAAGAAATAGATTGTGTTCATCACACTGATAAGCACAGGATTATAAACTGGGATTAATGTTGTAAAGGAAAGGAGCTTTGCTATGAAAGCATCAAGCATCAGGGGCTCACCCAGTATTGGGGGTCAAAGAAGCTTTCCCTGAGGAAGGGCATTCACCGAAATCCTGAAGGACAATCAAATGAGTGGAACAAGAACTTTCCAGAGAGAGAACAGCATTCTTGAAAAAGCTGTGGGACAGAAGGGAACATGGTATATTTGAAAGATGGAAAGAGGGTTAGTCAGTGTGGCTTGAACAGGAGAGTTGGCATGGGGTATGGTTCAGGGACACCCCTGGGGGCCAAGCCAGGCAGGTTTTGCAGCTGTCAAGATTTGGGGTTTTTCTCTAGGGCCACTGAAGGATTTAGACAGGGAGTAGATGTGATCAAATTCAGTTTTGAATGATCACTTAAGCTGCGGTCTTGAGAATGACTGAGACGAGGGGTCAAGGGTGGATGCTTGAGAAGAGTTAGGAATTGAGCAAATGGCAGTGACAACCTGCTTTAGGCTAGAGGCAGAGGGCAAGGAAAGGACGCTGGAGATGATGAGCTGGGGACCGACTGGACCAGGTGGGGGGGTGGGTGGTGCTGGGGCATCTTGGGAGTGTTTCCTTGGTTTCTGGTTCCTTTATCTGGAGGGACAGAGGGTGGTTTCCTTCACTGAGACTGAAAGACAGAGCAGCACGAGCTCTGTAGAGCTGGAGAATCTCATCAGCTCTCAGGGCTCAGTTTCCTTGTTCGCGTGAAAAAGGGTGGAGTAAATGATCTCAAATGCCATTGTCCAGTGCCCCATGGCTGACACCCACAGACCAGGACAAGCTAACCTGCAGTAAAGCTATGGTCCTCCTCAAAAGGGACTCCTGAGCTGCGGTTTCTGGGTCATGGTTACCCAAAATAATAAAATATAAAAACCTTTAGGTCTCCCTGTCCTGCCTCATCCCTAGAACCAGACATATTAGAGATAGGATTCTTCAGTGATGCTCTTTCATTTGTTTTTTCCTGCAGTGAACTCCACCTACCACAGGGCAAAGGAGCGGAATTACACAGCTTGACATGAGCTGATGACGTAACCTCACAGAGTTGCTCACCCTCTCTGGTTCTCAGAGTTCTTTTTTTTCTAAGATTTTTTTTTTTTTTTTTTTTTTTTTGTGACTTTGCATCTTAATGGTAAGTTCTCAGGTTTACTACATAACTGAACTGTGAGTGGCTGTTTCTGTCCTCTTTGACTGTATAATAGTCAGGGACTGTTGATTCTAAGGAATNTTTTTTTTTTTTTTTTTTGATGTGGACCATTTTTTTTAAAGTCGTTATTGAAATTGTTACGGTATTTCTTCTCTTTTAAGTTTTGTTTCTTTGGCCGAGAGGCATTTGGGATCTTAGCTTTCTGACCAGGGATCGGATCCATATCCCCTGTGTTGTAAGGCAAAGTCTGGACTGCCAGGGAAGTCCCCATGGTTCTTAGAGTTCCTGTTTATAAAAAGAGTGTTGGATCTGGTGAACCCTGAGGTGCTTTTCTTGCTTGTGTTCTATATTTCTTTCACCTTGTTATCCCAGAAGAGTGCTTGAGCCTCCTAGTGAGTTTATAAACTTTTAAGAAGGGCTGGACCATTTTGCCAGGCAGGCTGGGAATCTCCCATGAAGCTTTGCTGCCTGAGAGGGGAGGCCTGCATGGGGTCTGGGTCAGAGATCTTGTGTGTGGGAGGCTATCCAGGGAATTATATACCCCAGATTTGTAGAGGGCATGCCTGTTATTGGTTCTTTGAGGATCTGAGAATGTGAAAGGGAGGGCAGATTCAGGAATGGACTCCCAGGAACCCAGGTATCCTTTGCCTTCACCAGGGGGCGGGGAACATTTTTATCCAAGCCTTGGCTCCTTACCAGTGCCTCAGAAGATGGCTCTGGGATGTGCTGTTGCCGTGCCTTGGGGTGGGGTTGGGGAGCTTTCCCCTTCTCCCTTTTATGTTATTTAGTGGACAAATCCATTAGCATTACTTTTTCTTGAGCATCCAAGATGCTGCAGCCTATCACTCAAGTCATTCACATGTCATTTCGGCCTTTCTTTGGAAGACAATTGTGTCTTCAGTCAAAGACCTCTTGACAGGAGAAAATGGGGACCCTGGATGGAATAATGTGGCCAAGTGCTTGCTGTACACCCGCAGAATGAGACTCTGCGCCATTATGACCCAAATTGTTGTGCTGAAAGATTTCTCTTGGTTACATCTCTTTATGCCCCAGCATTTAACCTTGGGGCTCAGCAGAATCAGGCCCCTGTGCTCATCTTACCGTAGCGGTTCTTTCCTGAGCAGCCTTCATTTTGTGTAATTATGTCAGTACAGTCAGCATCACGCACGCGTTTCCTGAGCGGCCCGGCCGGACAAGACGGCTGCTTTGGATTTCCTCTGCTCCAGGAACTCGCTGCGAGTCATTTAACGATGCTAATATTTTTGATTTCTTCAGAAGCTGCATCCCCCAAATGAAAGAGAGAGGTTTCAAATGAAAGGTCCTTAGGTACCTAAAAACCTAGCAAACTAGAAGCATTGAAATTGACCATGGGGCCTTCCCTGGTGGTCCAGTGGTTCAGAATCTTCCTGCCAATGCAAGGGACATGGGTTCCATCCCTGGTCGAAGACTGCACGTGGGACAAGGCAACGAAGCATTTAAAAAATTGTGGGCCACACCCACTCAGCCTGGGCTCTAGGGCCCACGAACCGCAACTGCTGAGCCTGAGGGCTGCAACTACCGAACCCTGTCCCCCTGGAGCCTGCACTCGGCAACGAGAGAAACCGCTGCAGTGAGAAGTCTTCACACCTCAGCAAGGGAGTAGTGGCTGTTCTCTAGGGAAGGCCTGCGTGCAGCAACGAAGACCCAGCACAGCTAAAAAGCAAACAAATGAGCAAATAAAGAAATAATGGTAAATGTGTACACATATATATAGAAGTTGAGACCATGATCTTATCGCAGAGTGCCCATGTCAGTAAAAGTGACAGAGAGAGATCAGAAAAAGTTGAAGGTGCTGACATGGTGATGATGCCTTGGTGCTTTTCAGCCTGAGAAAAGTGAAAGTGAAGTCCCCCAATCACGTCTGACTCTTTGCAACCCCATGGACTGCAGCCTGCCAGGCTCCTCCATCCATGGGATTTTCAGGCAAGAATACTGGAGTGGGTTGCCATTTCCTTTGTTTAAAACTATTTTTTTTTAAACTATGGAAGCTCTCAAACATATAAAAAAAGAGACATAACATTGCCAGTGGGAATGTAAAATGATACGGCTGCTTTAGGAAATAGTTTGTAATTTTTTAAATGATTAAACAGAGTTACCATATGACCCAGGAATTCCTCTTCTAGGTTGGATCTCCTTGCAGTCCAAGGAACTCTCAAGAGTCTTCCCCAACACCATAGCTCCACTAATGAAAATATTTTAAGATAGATTGTGGTCATGGAGGCACAGTTCCAAATATACAAAAGTCGTTAAATTATGCACTTTAAATGGGTGAATTGTATAGTGTGTAGTTGTATCATCAGTTCAGCTCCATCCCGTCGCTCAGTCGTGTCCGACTCTTTGCGACCCCATGGACTGCAGCATGCCAGGCCTCCCTGTCCATCACCAATTCTCGGAGTTTACTCAAACTCAAGTCCCTTGAGTCGGTGATGCCATCCAACCATCTCATCCTCTGTTGTCCCCTTCTCATCCTGCCTTTAATCTTTTTCAGCATCAAGGTCTTTTCAAATGAGTCAGTTCTTCACATCAGGTGGCCAAAGTTGTATAGTATATAAATAGTATGTAGTTGTGTAGTATGTAAATTATACTTCAAAACAGAAAGAAAAAAATAGGCTAGTATAGCAAAGCATGGGTAAGTAAGTGTTAGTCAAGTGGGCCTTAGAAAGCATCACTATGTACAAAGCTAGTGGAGGTGATGGAATTCCAGTTGAGCTATTTCAAATCCTGAAAGGTGATGCTGTGAAAGTGCTGCACTCAATATGCCAGCAAATTTGGAAGACTCAGCAGTGGCCACAGGACTGGAAAAGGTCAGTTTTCATTCCAGTCCCAAAGAAAGGCAATGCCAAAGAATGCTCA
>SJYX01009302.1:0-122827 GCA_006410675.1 Oreotragus oreotragus | reverse complement strand
GTGAGAGTTGGACTGTGAAGAAGGCTGAACACCGAAGAATTGATGCTTTTGAGCTGTGGTGTTGGAGAAGACTCTTGAGAGTCCCTTGGACTGCAAGGAGATCCAACCAGTCCATTCTGAAGGAGATCAGCCCCGGGATTTCTTTGGAAGGAATGATGTTAAAGCTGAAACTCCAGTACTTTGGCCACCTCATGCAAAGAGTTGACTCATTGGAAAAGACTCTGATGCTAGGAGGGATTGGGGGCGGGAGGAGAAGGGGACGACCAAGGATGAGATGGCTGGATGGCATCATGGACTCGATGGACACAGGTCTGAGTGAACTCTGGGAGTTGGTGACGGACAGGGAGGCCTGGTGTGCTACGATACATGGGGTCGCAAAGAGTCGGACACGACTGAGCGACTGAACTGAACTGAACTGAAGCATTCGTTGCCCAGTTGTGCCCGAGTCTTTGCGACCCTGTGGACTGCAGCCTGCCAGGCTCTTCTGTCCATGAGATTTTCCAGGGAAGGATACTGGAGTGGGTTGCCATTTCCTTCTCCAGGGAATCATCCAGACCCAGGGACTGAACCCGAATCTCCTGCACTGCAGGAAGATTCTTTACCAACTGAGCTAATAGGCCTTTTTTAAAACATGGGTACCACCTCCAAATTTCAGCAATTAACAATTTAGAGCCAGTCTTGTGCAGTCCTACATTTTCACCGTTTGCCTCTCAGACATTAATAACATTTCATCTGTAATATCATGTCATCATTAATATCATTTCAATATACCTCTAAAACATAGGGACACTTAAAGATATATAAAAGCAAAACCATCATCACATCTGAAAATTTAACAGTAATTTCTTAATGCCATCAAATATCCAATATTCAGGTTTCTAAAAAGTGAAAGGAAAGTATAAGTCACTCAGTCTTGTCTGACTCTTTGTGACCCCATGGACTGTAACCCACCAGGCTCCTCTGTCTGTGGAATTCTCCAGGCAAGAATATTGGAGTGGGCAGCCAGTCCCTCTTCCGGGAGATCTTCCCAACTCAGGGATTGAACCCAAGTTTCCTACATTGTAGGCAGATTTTTACTGTCTGAGTCACCAGGGAAGACTTGTCTTATATATATATATATTTTAACAGTTGTTTGTGATTCAGATTAAGTCTAAACATTGCAAATGATTGAAATGTTTTTAGGTGTTTTTAATCTATAAGCTCTCCCTTCCCCAACCCCCATCTGTCATTTCATCCCCTTGAAAGTCATCTATGTAAGACATCCAAATTTTTGTCCCACAGAGTTTCCCACAGTCTGGACTTTGCTGATTGCACTTCTGTGGTGTAGTTTAACATGTTCCTCTGTCTTCTGGGGCTACTTGTGAATTGACAGCCCCATCTGGGGCCTTGATCATATTCCTAGGGGTGTTGAGTTCTACCAAGAGGCACGGGTTTTAAATTCTAAAATAAATGGTTAGAAATGGACTGAGCCTCATCAAACACTTCCACGTCTGATCCACCTTCAGAGCTATGGATCATGGTAATGTGAGAGGGTTCTGTTTGTAGACCAATTTTTAATGTGTTTTTCTCCCTCAGAGTTTCGCCTGTCAGGCTGGGTCAAGGAGATGGATACGGATGTGGTTGGGTGGGTGGTAGTAGATGATCCTCTTCCTGGTGCTTGGGGAGCTAAAGAGATGGGAAATGTGCCCTCATGAGACCTAGTTGGGGATTTTTGCCAGTTTCCCTGGGAAAGCTATACTTTGGCAATGAACTACGTTGAAAGAAGACATCTTCTTGTACTGGAGGCCAGCATCTGAAATTCCTTATATTTCGGGAATTTTCTACTCTCTGAGTCGTGGCGGGGAGCAGAAGTAGGAATGGGCAGTGCCCACTTTCTCAGTCCTTGTGGCAGCTAAGTACTGAGCACATGACCTGGTTTAGCCAATCAGACTCACCTGCCTGGGGAAAATCCATTGGCAAATATAGGGTGCTGTGATTAAGTACTAGCTACTTCCTCGCCCTCCTCTCCATCTCCCGAGAAGCCATTTCCCCCTCCAGCTATCACCTGGCTCAGAGCTGGTTCTGTTTCAGGGGACCCACATCTGGCACAGGCCACAGAGATACCAAAATTTTCTGGTGACAGAGCGGGGATGAGACCCTTGCTCACACTCTTATTTAGTTTGACATTTATCCTACAAACCACAGAAAGCCATTGGAAGGTTTGAAGTGGGAGGGAGATGTTACCATCCATCAAGTCTGTATTTTAAGAATGTCACTGTGGGGCTTCCCTGGTGGCTCAGCGATAAAAAGTCCACCTGCCAATGCAGGAGGCACGGGTTTGCTCCCTGATCTGGGAAGATCCAACATGCCGTGGAGCAACTAAGCGTGTCCATTGCAACCACTGAGCCTGTGCTCCAGAGCCCAAGAACAGCAACCACTGAGCCCGTCCTCGGCAACGAGAGAAGCCGCCACAAACAGGAGCCCTCGCCCCACAGCTAGGGAAAATCTCAGCAGCAACAAAGGCCCAGCACAGCCAAATAAATAAATAGATTTATTAAGAAAAGAAGAGCATCATTGTTTCTGCTGGAGAGGGGAAGCACAGAGCAGGAAAGCCAGGGCGATCATCTTAGTGAGCAGGGCAGCTGCCTGGACCCTGCCTCTCCTGTGGGCCTTCCACAGCCTCCTCTAGGCTCCTAGCCTCCCCTGAACCCCCATGTCAATCAGTGGTGGATGCTCTAACCCAGAAGATGCCCTAACCCACCTTGACCAGGTGTTGGGGGAGATTTGAAGGATGGGGTTCACAAAGAGCATCTGGCAAAATATTAAACCTCAGAACCCTAAGATCTCCAACTTAGGTTTTGAGTGGCACTGAACCTGATTGCCAGGCGAGGCTGGTCTCTCTCCCATGCTGCACCCCAGTAATCAGCTATGGAGTGGGAACATTTGGTGACAGGAGCCCCAGCTTCTCCCCAGACCATCCATCTCCTTTCGGGGAAATTCACATGGATTTTTTCCTTGCTCTTCTGTGCGGTCCCCATTGTACAGCACTAACCTTTACCTGGATGTGTATGGGTCTGGGGGTGAAGTCCTCTTAAAGGTGATAGGGTGAGCGCAGGATTAATCTCTCTCTGGGGTCCCCAGCCCAGGCCACGGGATTGAGGGAAGCAAGCTCCAGGGTGGAGAGAGAATTAGTCATAGCCCTAACTGTCTGGCCAAAGGGACATCACTTACCATGTACGCGTGCACTGTTTCATACAACTTATTGCGACCCCATGGACTGTTGCCCTCCAAGCTCCTCTGTCCATGGGATTTTCCAGGCAAAATTGCCAGAGCGGGTTGCCATTTCCTTCTGCAGGGTATCTCCCCCACCTAGGGATTGAACCTGTGTCTCTGTGGTTCCTGCATTGGCAGGCAGATTCTTTACTGCTGAGACACCAAGGAAGGCCAAATGGCCCCTCCTGAGGAGTTCAACCTCCCTCTTCCTGGAGAAGACACTGATCGGTGTGAATCTGAAAAAGAGGAGGGTGGCTGGATATGACCTTGAGCTGAAGATCCCCACAGGAAGCCATCAGCCCGTCAAATCACCTTCCTATTTGGCTCAGGCTTTGATCTCTCCTGAAATCCAGGTCAAAGCCAGGCCTCGGGCATCTTTCCCAGAAAGCTGTGTCCAGTGTTTGCCCACATCCCCTAGGCCTCGGGACAGCATCGGACCCCACGTTCCTTCAGCGTTGTGGGGAGCTACCCGCTGGCACATGGGCCGAGCAATTAAGAAACCGCACCTTTCTCCTCCTGGCTTCCCTAATTGTTATTTTTGTCCCTGCTTTCAAACCATCCCAGGTTTTCATTTCATCTTGCCCCAGCCCGGTGTGCCCGGCAGAAAAAGCCAGCTTGCTCAGTGGGGGGCAATTTCTCCAGCGTGTCCGGCGACAATTCCAACACGACAGCTTTGTACATATAATTATAAAACCAGGGGCCACCAAAGTGCACCGATAGAGCAGAGTCTTCACTGTTCCTGTTCCTGTTTTAATTATTAAGCCTTAAAGCAAAAACGAGGTTTCAAAGAAAACTTTCTGTTCAGTCCTCAATAGAGTTAAAGGAGGAACATTTTAAGCTGATGAGCTGACACTTGTAGAAGCAAATATATTAAATAAATCATGATTCGTTTTGGGGGCAAAGTCTGACTTACATCAACTCTGGAAAAAATGGATCTTAATGAGTGACAGTTGGGTGTTTTCTGTCACTTCCTGAGGTAATGGCCGCAAGCTGACATTGCTCAGTGGGTGTCTCATACTTCTGAACAAAAGTTTTTTGGAGTGAGATAGACAAGGTAGAAATCCCAAGGTGACTGGGAGGAATGTCTAATGAGTGGAAAGACATATTTACTGGCAGTCTGTATGTAAGCCGTGACAGTTGACAGGACTTGATTGTAACAAATATAGTTGATGAAGAAAGGGCTGACAGACCGAGAGAGGGGGCCGTGGTGGGGGGAGAGCGAGTCAAAAGCCATGCCTTGGCTGAACCCTGTTAATGGTAAGTTGGATACAAAGCTCAGAGTCATGAAAGGGAGCTGGGATCTTGCAGTGATGTCTGAACACAGAAATGTGTCAGGCTTGCAGGAGCTAGTAATAGGTTCAGATGCGTTGACCTTTTTGCCCATAACTTAAGAAGCTGGGATTTCTGGTAGCATCTGGGGCCAGAAGATGACCCCAGCTCTAGGGATGCATGGAAGCTCTGTGACGTTGGGGCCCAATATGCCCACGTCTCGGCTTAGGTGGGATTTGGGGGCCTACTTTATGGATGCCTCACCTGGGCAGCTACCGTGACCAAGAGCCACTGGGCTCTGGCCATTTTGCGCCAGTGGGCACCAGTGAGGATGCCATGGGGGTGGGAGAGAGCTCAAGCCATCAAACGTTGTGCACTCGGCCTTTTGTGGGCCCCTTACCCCCTTCATTCTGCTGCTTTCACCCATCTCCTGCTCAGTTTCTCCTCTGCACCCCCACCGCCACCTCCCCCTGGCACAAAAGGAGTGATTGGCCTCGAAAAGGCAGAGCTGACTGGCATATTAAATGATGACACTTTGTAACTGACTGGTCAGGGCTTCAACAATCGGCTTGCCAATGAGCTCTGCACTTCTTCCCCCAGGCAAATGTCACACTGAAACTAAACAGGATCTTTTTTCATCCTACATGCTGTTTTCTATGCCACATATTATTTTAGAGTGGAAAATAGGCTAACTCTTTAAAATGCACAGAGCCTGCTGTACTTTCATCGTGGGCTCATTTTGGAGGAGAAGAGGCTGGCTGGGGAGGGACGGGGCCGGGGGGTAGTGGGTAGAGTGTGTTGAGTGGGGATAAGGGTTTGGCCAACATCTTGACCTTGACTTTTTTATTGAACGGATGAATAAGTGAAGGTAAAAGAAAGTTTTAAAGACTGAAAGGTGGATGGAGGTGATTAACGCGAAAGAGACTAACGAGCCTTGAAACTCCTGCCTCAAGAGAGGAGGTTGAATTGTGATTGTCATTTTTCTTGTTTTGATTGACCAGGGTACGGACTGATTATCTTTGTGTTGATTCTATGTTTGTGCTGTGATTTGAGAAATGGAGTCCATGCCTGTGGATTCCTCAGATCCAAATAAAGTGTCAGTTGCCTGGCTTATATCGCCCCAATTAAATGGAAACTTCTTTCTAATAATTTTGGCTAACATGACCTGCTTTCTCCAGATTGGTTCTTGTTAACTTGATTCACTGCTTTGGGAGGAGAGCTTGGGTAAGACCAAGTTGAATGGAGTCCTTCCCAGGCTGAGAGAAGGGACCTGGCTCTGTGTCAGCCATATGCATCGACTTCAGTTCAGTGAGTTAGGACTTCCCGTATGGACTAATGACTCCTGAAAATATCCCCTACTCGGCTCAGTCAAGAGAGATGGGGAATTATGAATCACCCAGAAGTTAGGACTTCTTATCAATGGGAAAGCAATTTTTAGAGTAAGATTTGAGGAATGGGGGGAGGTGGAAGATGGAGTGAAGAGAGATTGTAGCTCAAGAAAGAGGATCTGATTTGAGATGAGCAGTTACATTTTGGGGAGAAACGAGACACAACTGTTCCTCTCCTCTACACCAGAGGCAAAGGTCTATCATTATTTATTTTCACTTTTTCTTGAGCAAGTTACTTTTTCTTTTTGAGCTTCCGCATCTTCCTCTGTAGAATAGTCATTAGTCTAGCTAAACTTGGATGACTCTACCCCCAATCTTTTGAATTTCATTACCCACCAAAGCAGAGTTCAGGGTTTCTGCCAGAAGGACATTTTACTTCCATTAGTAACATTTTCACGGCCAGCTAATCAGCCTGGGGCTCCAGAACTCTGAAGCCAGACTCAAAAGAATTTAGGGATGAGCAACCGATAATATCCACCCAAAGATGAGACTTCCTGGTTTTGGCTCTCCCCAGCTAATGCCCACCCAAAGATGCACTTCCAATGCGGATGTCTGCTGCCTGGCAGGCCTGGGAAGCTCCTAGTGAAAAGCACCTGAAGGGTGGTCTCCAGGAATGGGAGGGACCCACTCTTCTCTGGTAGTGGATCCCACAACTGTATTCACCTAAGAGGCAGAAGGGAGGGTCAGTACAGCTGTATGTAGTCCTACTGTTCCTACAATGGGAAGGGAAAACTTTTCTTAGGTCTTCTCTGGCTCAGCGAGTTTTCTCTTCTCTCCAAGAAGAGCTTTCACAGGCTGATTCCACCTGCCAAAGCTTCTACTGAGTGTCCCCTGTGCTGGGGTAGAGCAATTCCCGCCGACACGGAGGGGCCCGGGTCCTAGCCTCTCCTCGGCCGATAACTAGCTGTGCAGGGAGGTCTTGGAGATTTCCCTGAGTCTTAGTTTGCCGTGGGTCAAATGAGGGAAATGGACAAAAACATGTTTTTAATTGGGGTTTAGTTACCTTACACTGTTGTACAATGAAGCAAATCAACTCTATTATATATAATGTATACACACACACACACACACGTTTATCTCTTCCCTCTTGGATACCTCCCCCCATCTAAACCATCACAGAGCCCTGAGCTGAGATCGCTGTGCTATACAGCAGCTTCCCACTGGCTATCTGTTTTACAAATGGCAGTGCTCACAGGTCAGTCCCAATCTCCCAGCTCATCCCCCATCCCTCTCCGATGTCCACGTATCTGTTCTCTACCTCTGCATCTTCATACTTGCTTACTTTTAATAATAAGCTTTAAAGAGTGACTTTCCACCCTCAAACAGAACCCTCTCTAGAATACATATGTCTGTATACATACATATATATGTGTGTATATATATACATATACATACATGTATACACATATATATGTGTGTGTGTGTGTGTGTATGTATGTATGTGATGTGCTCACACACATCACAGATGTCAGACAAAACTGTAGGGCTCTGACCAAAGTGGAGGAGGGGCCCTGTCAACCTCCATGGTCCCCAGCAGCTGCTCCAAGGCATCTCTCCAGGGCCCCCAGCTCACAGAGAGGGGGAACACGATGTGTCTGGATGGCAGTCAAGGTCCCTCGGGCCTACCTCTGGGTCACACATGACTTCCCCTTACTAGCTGCCCTGGCTCATTCTGAGCAGAGGAGAGGACCCCTCTTGCTGAGCCCACAGGATCAGCGGTTAGAACCGCCTTTCTCTCCTGGGTGTTGCAAAGTCTGCAACGGGCCCAGCACATTCTGGTTCTTTGGTTGTTGGCTGAAGAGGGAACAGGATTTCTGCTTTAATCCCGTATCAGCATAGTCTAGCCATGCTGGATGCACGAGATTGTCACCTCAGCTCGTGATGTGTGAAGCAGGTACCTGGTGAATTAACGCTTTGCTCTCCAGGACTTTATCTTCCCCAGGGAGAGTGGATGGAGGGCAAGAGCAGGCCTGTGAGGCCGCACTTGGGGCCTGTGGTCTTCTGAAAACCTTCTACCCTGGGGAACATCATCCCTTGATCTGAAAAGCAGAGAGGTTGCTACCAGCACAGTTCATCCAGGGTGATGTGGAGGGAACGCCGGAAGTTGAAGGAATTCAGGACAGTGATGCCCTCCTCTATGCAGACAATTTGGATTCTCTTTAGAAGCCTTGGTAGCTGTGATTATGGGAGCAAGGCAGCTCTGAGACTGAGGCGTCATGTCGTTGCTTTAACCCGGAGCAGCGTGACTCTGACCAGTGGCTTCCCTGGTGTCTCAGCTGGCAAAGAATCCATCTGCAATGCGTGAGACCTTGGTTGGACCCCTGGGTTGGGAAGATTCCTGGGAGAAGGGAACAGTTACCTACTCCAGTATTCTGGCCTGGAGAATTCCATGGACTATATTTTCAATTAATCATAACACTAAGAGCTAAACCTTACCAAATCCTTAATGAGGAGCCGTGCCTTGTGCCAAGCACTGCAAGGTCTATCTAACTTAATACTCACAGCAACCCTATGAGATGCATTTCTTATCATCCTTGATTTATAGATGAGGAAACTAAGACCCACGGAGGCCAAGAAAAATTGTCCACAATCACACAGATACGAAAGTGTGGGGCCAGCCTGGGTTTCTGCCACCCCTGATAATTCCATTTCTGGTCCTTTCTCAATTGCTATGCCTTTGACACAAACACAGGTTAAGAAGATGGATTCTAATGGATTCCTGTCCTACTCAGACACTTGTTAGCTGTGCCACCTGGGTACAATTCCTGCCATGTGGAATTGTTGCAGGAACACGTGAGACATGGAAAGTGCATGTACAGTGCTCGTCAGCCATCCCATAATAAGACTGGTGGACATTTGGGCTGCTGACTGCGTGTCAGGCCTGTCTCAACTATTCTGTGTACGTCATTTCATTGAAAATTCACAATGGTTCTATGAGTTATTTCATCCTCTTTTTTCTTGATGAGAAAAATGAAGCCCAGAGAGGTTAGGGAATTTCCCTGAGATCACAAAGGCAGCAGCAGAAACAGATGTGAAGTCGAGAAGTCTGACTGCAGAGCCCATCTCCGACCACTCTTATGTTATCCTTTTATGTCATGTAATTAGCGCAACACACATTTATGTAATGCTTATTATGTGTCTAGCTCTCTCTTGAGCACTGAAGCTGCAATGGTGAGCTGAAAATCAGATGTGGTTTCTACCCTCTTGGAAGTTATATTCCAGATGGGAATAATCAAATGCATTCAAACGGTTGGCCTGCCCTCACTACGTGAGGGTGTACTAGCCTTTGCTGGGACTTTCTAGGTGGCGCTAGTGGTAAAGAACCTACCTGACAATGCAAGAGAAGTAAGAGACATGGGTTTGATCCCTGGGTCAGGAAGATGCCCTGGAGGAGGACATGGCAACACCCCCTCCAGTATTCTTGCCTGAAGAATTCCATGGACAGGGGAGCCTGGCAGGCTATAGACCATGGGGTCTCAAAGAGTCGGACACCACTGAAGTGACTTAGCATGCAGCACATATAATAAATGTAGAATTGTAACCATAGAAAGAGTTATGGAAGAAAGAGCATGGTGCTCTAAGAGCCTGTAAAAGGGGACTTGACCCAACAGGAGAGGACAGGGAGGACTTCCTGGAGGAAGTGACAATTTAATTTAGTTGAGATCCAAGGGATGAGTAGGAGTGGAGAAAGTAGCAGGCGGTTTCAATGGTGGGGATTGGTGTAGAAGCATTTCATGCAGAGGGAACAGCATGCACGAAGGCTCCTGATAAGAGGAAGCATGGGAAGGTGTATGGAGCATAGCGGAAGGCTATGCAATTTTCAAGGCCCTGTGTAAAATAAAAATATGGATCTCTTGTTAAAAAGTTAAGAATGGCAAAAATCTCAAGAATAGGATATGGGGCCCAATGTGGCTGCAGGTGTCACAGGTCCATGAAACCAGCCCTGAATGGACAGAGTGGTCTAGGGAGGCAATCAAGGCAGATCATAGAGCCCTCAAGGCCAAGTTCAGGATTTTGCCTTGCTGGATCTGTTTCTGCAGGGTCACTGTGCTGGGTAGAGAATCAGGTGGAGGGGAGCCAGGTGGGTGGCTCTTAGCAAGGGGTAAAGGGCCAGGCAACCTGGGGAGGCCTAAAGGCTTCAGAGCTGAGGCGGATGCTCCACCTCCCCAAACCTGGCCTGGTTTCTTTTCCAAGGGAATGGGAGAGTGACGCCCACACCCTTGATGACCGGAATGCGTGGGCAGAGATCTAAGCCGTGGAGCTTTTTCACGGTCAATTGTGCGGGCCTTTTACAAAGGCTCTGCGACTTTCCCCCTGACCTCCCAGAGGCTGGTGGATGAGCGTGACTCCCTCCAGTGTCCAAAGCCAGGGGGTGGGGGCCCATTGTGTGGGGGAGTTTTTGAAGAGCTTTTTAAAAGGGAGGCCCCAGATCTGAGGACATTAAGAGCTGAATCCCCGAGGCTCCCCTGCCTTCGTGTTCAATTCAATGCGAAATGGCTGCCCCGTATATGTATATGTATATATATATATCTCCAAATAATGTCACATCAGCCAGAACTGTCTCTGCTCTGAGCCACAGAGAACTTTTCTGAACCCCAAACTCAATGGCTTTCCTCCGACCTGGTGTGTTGTATGCAGACAGGCATTTTTACAGTAGCGATTATAATAGCTCAGTTGGTTAGGCAAGCTGAATTCATGCCTGGATTCAGCTTCAAACGCAGGTTTCAGGGGCAAATTAGCACCGACATCAAGTTTTGGATTTTATAAAAAGTGCCAGGTTGGGAGAAGAGACGTGTAACTGTTCCTGCAGCCGAGGGTGAAGGTTAATACTCCGGGCCTTGGCTGCCTGTGTCCAGGGCTCCCCTCTACCACACAGCACACTATAAAGACCGCCAGGCACACTGAAGCTCATTAGATTTTCTGTCTTCCTAGAGCTGCCCTGGAACACCCATCCTGCCTTTGACTGCTGTAGTGAAGGACTAACCGTGGATCCCTGGGTGTCGGAGGCCCATCTTTCCCTTCCTGATGCTCCTCTCACTCTGAGGGACACCCCTGCCTCTGCCCAGGGGTCTCTAGATCCAGATGGCCGAAGACCCCGGTGTCTCTGGGGACCTCTCAGTTAAGGTTAATTACACAGACGACAGAGCATCGGTGCCTCCTTTCCGGGATGGTTGGCAAACTTGACTAGACTCAAAATGAACCTCTTTGATTCCATCTGCAAAATTAGATCAGATTTGATAAAGTAAAGATGTACCCTTTGAAGTATTCCCTATCAACATAAGTGCTAAGAACACTTGAGTGAAGGAATTTGAGCAGTTTTGAAAGCAGCAGCATAGAAACTTCAATGAGGATTGCAGCTAAGGGCATGCCCAGAAGGCACGGGACTAACTGCGTCTATCCTGCAGGCAATAAGCAATTGCTAAAGATTCCAGACTTCTCAAAGTTCAGAGTTCAACGCTCGGAAACTTTGTTGAGCTCGTGATAGGCTGGGCTCTGTGGCTTGCATTCTGTTTTCAGAGGTTCTCAGAATCCTGGCCTCTTTTCTGCTTCTGTGCTGCCTCTGCATGATGGCACGGAACAAGGTTGTTTTTTTTTCCCTCTTTAGCTTCCACATGGAGGAGGTATGCATTAAACCCTCAGCTGCTTTCCTGGGTATGATCCCTCCAGAGCTACAGGGCCGAACATCAGCGGGTGAAAAGTGTCTGTTTATCTAAATGAAAAGCAAAAGATCTGCATCGAAGCCCAGCTCCGTCGCCATCTCACTGTGTGACCTTGGTGGAGTCCTTCAGTGTGTCCAAATCCTAGCTTCTTCCTCTGGTTTCCACTTCAGTTACCAGTTACCAAGCCCCTTCTATGTGCCAGTAACACCTACCTCTCAACTGATCTGCACCCAAACCCCATGGCTGAGCCCGTGCTAAGTGCTGGGGAGAAGATGCGAAATTCCTCACTGTGTGGTCCCTCCTGGTCTAACGGGGCACAAACAGACTTGAACTAATGCTTTAATAGAAAGTGCCAGGGGTGGCCACAGGGAATTGTACCAGGTACTGTAGAAGCTCATCGTGCGTGTGTGCTAAGTCGCTTCGGTCGTGTCTGACTCTTTGCGACCCTATGAACTGTAGCCCACCAGGCTCCCCTGTCCGTGGGATTCTCCAGGCAAGGATACTGGAGTGAGTTGCTATACCCTCCTTCAGAGGATCTATCCCACCCAGGGATCAAACTGTGGTTCTGCACTGCAAATAGCTTCTTTACCAGTGAGCCACCTGGGAAGCCTCGTGGGAGCTCAGAGGAGGGAGCCATTCATTCAGCCAGGGGACATCCAGGGAAAGCTCAGAAGTGAGAGGAGAGGACTGGAGCTGACGAGATGGAGAACAAGAAAGCATTTTGCAATCTGTGGACAGTTAGAAAATGTATTCTCTTTTATATTCTGATTTCAGGTAGTGCAAAACAGTGTGCAATCTGCATTCTTTTCTCTCGGTTTGGACTGGATTGATGGTAATTTGGGAAAGCTCTAGCTTCAGAAGAACAAAGGGATGCAGTGAGGGTTTAAATCCAATAGTTGCTGTTGAGGGGAAATTAGTTCTTAAAAAATGAAAGTGTGTGGGAGAGGTCAGTGAGACTGAAATGGTGCCATCTGGGCAACCTAGATACTAGGGGCGGGTCCCAGGTGATGTGTTCCTGAGTTCTCACCTGTCTTAAGGTGAGCTGAGGTCCAGATGTTGGCTTATTATGTTGAATAAGTGTAGCAGGAATGGGCATTCTTGCCTTGTTCTTGATCTTGGGGGGAAAGAATTCAGTCTTTCACCATTAAGTATCATGTTAGTATGTAGGTGTTTTATAGATGCTCTTTATCAAGTTGAGAAGTTTCCCTCTATTTCTAGTTTGCCGAGACATTTTTATCACAAACGAGTATTGGATTTTGTCAAATGCTTTTTTTCTGCATCAGTTGAAACGATCATATGATTTTTATTCTTTGGCCTGTAAATGTGGCAGATTACATTGATTTTCAAGTGTTGAACCAGCCTTGCATGCCTGGAATAAATCCCAGTTAGTCATGGTATACAGTTCTTTTTATACACTACAGGTTAAATGTGCTGATATTTTGTTGTGGCTTTTTGTGTCTAAGTTTATGAGGGATATCTGGACTGTCTTTATCTGGTTTTGGTATCAGGGTAATACTAACCTTGTAAAATGAGTTAGGAAACATTCCATCTTCTATTTTCTGGAAGAGATTCTGTAAAATTGGCATTAATACACCATTTTACAGGCAGTTCTGATTTTCTTTGGTTAATCTTCTACACCCAACTAAAAGGCACCTTTTGGTTAGTGTGGTAGGGAGGATGGCTTTGTACCGCACTCTGACACCAGGGGGCCATAACCCAGGTTCCTGCCCACTCTAGGAGTTGTTCCAGTCTAACCCACCTTAACACGAGTGCTCCTTTCTTGTGGACCCCCTTCAGGGTCGTCAGTTCTCACCTGCGCTTTGACTTCTTCGGTACATCCGGTACACTGCGCTGGATGTGAGGGCATTGTGTGGCACGCACCATGCAACCAACCAGCTCTACCCCCAGCCCCCAAGTCCCTCTCTCGCCTTCCCCCTCCCCTCCTCTCTATTTTGCTTCATCTCAGGTACTGAGTTGAATTTAGCACACTGCTCAGCACGGGGCAAGATATCAGCTTTGGTCCACGCATGGCACTCCCTTCCTTTCCAGTCTTCAGCTCCGTTTCTCTTCCGCCACTGCTGGTACTCACGTAATGTGTCTGAGGTTGTATCAGTTTCCTATTGCTGCTGTAACATGATCACACGTGGGGTGGCTTAAAATGACACAAATGTTATAGCTCTGGAGGTCAGAATCCCAGTGGGTCTCACTAAGCTAGAATCATCTGTTGACAGGGTTGTGTTCCTTTGGGAGGCTTAGGGAAGAATCTGTTCTCTTGACTTTTCCAGTTTCTAGAAGCCGCCTATGTTCTTTGGCCCTCAGCCCCTTTCATCTCCAAAGCCACCGATGGCTGGCCTAGTCTCTTTCACTTGCGTTCTTCCACTTGCTTTCCTGCTCCTTTTCTCACTTATTAGGGCCCTTGTGATTATACGGGGACCACTTGGATAATCTAGGATAGCTGTCCATCTCAAGGTCAGCTGATTAGCAACCTTAATTCCCTCTTGCTGTATAACATGCCACATAACATGAGGTATTCACAGGTTACTGGAATTTGGGTGTGGACAACTCTGAGAATCATTATACACATAAGACATGTACTTAAGGTAGGAACGTGTGTATCACTGCAAAATAATGCAATGTTATTTTGAATGTGTAAGGGATTTCTTTGGAAGGAATGATGCTAAAGCTGAAACTCCAGTACTCTGGCCACCTCATGCGAAGACTTGACTCATTAGAAAAGACTCTGATGCTGGGAGGGATTGGGGGCAGGAGGAGAAGGGGACGACCGAGGATGAGATGGCTGGATGGCATCATGGACTTGATGGACGTGAGTCTGAGTGAACTCTGGGAGTTGGTGATGGACAGGGAGGCCTGGCGTGCTGCAATTCATGGGGTCGCAAAGAGTCGGACACGACTGAGCGACTGAACTGAACTGAAGGGTTCTTTATCTGAATGAATGGACTTGGGCTACAGGTCTGCTTCTTTAATGTTTACTCCAAAACTATGTTTTCAAGTTCTACACGTGTTGTATGTATAGATAGCACATTACCCCCAACTCCTACAATGTATTCTATGATAGACTTCCCCCATAATCTTCATATTCATTTCCAAGTGACAGACATGTAGATTGCTTCCAACTCCCCACTGTGATAGCGAATGTGGTCCTGAAACCCCGTGCCCATCTGCACACAGACCACTTTCTTAATTTTCATTCGGTAATGTTAGAGTGCTCCCCACAGTGGCCAGTGGCTGCCCCTGTCCACACACCCCCTAGTATGTTTCCCAGGCACTTTGGGCCATTTTTGGCTTTAGGCTGCCAGCTCCACCATTTCTTACCTGAAAAGCAGAAACGGGAGGGAAAGCAATATTAACTCATCGCCTCCCATGTGACCTGCTAGACGACGCTGAGTTGGATGCTTTACGTACTTTATCCCCTTTTGTTCTAGGGCGATCTGATGTGGTTGATTTTACTGCAACTGTTCTACACACGAGAAAACTAAGGCTGAGAAGAATTAAGTTCTTAACCCAAGGTCTCAGGTTTAGCAAGTGTCTGGTCCAGAATTTGAATCTAAGCTGAACCAAGAGTCCACTGTCAGTGCTCTCCCATCATGCCCTGGGCACACCTTCCTCCTCATCTTCACAACAACTCTTAGGATAAATTCTTAGCCTAGGAGAGTGGTTAAGAGCATGGGTTTCAGAACCAGACTGTAGTTCAAACACTGGCTCCATCACTTATTAGCTACATGATTTGGGGTAAAGAACCTGATTTCCTTAAGTCCCTGTTTTCTCATATGCAGATGGGTTCATGTCTAGTCTTCCATTATGTTTGTAAAGCACTTAACAGTGTGTACTACATAAAAAGGGTGCATAAACTGTAGGTATTGCAGGGTATCATACCTGTGCTGTTACCTCCACCTCAGACTCTGAGCGTCTCACAGGTAAAGATGTTCATCACTCATCTGTGTGCCAGCTTCATGGTCACTAGTACGGTATTTGTCATCAATAGCCATTTGTTGAACTACTCAGCTCCAAAGCTCATTCCAGCTAGGGCTGGAGATTTCTGCAGCTCTTGGTTGAGGGAACTTGGATCTTCAGGATGATCAGGGTAAGGGAAGATGAGGGTTCCTGACCTCCATACCATTAGTGATCTTTCTAGACCTTGCTGCTCCCCTCTTTAAAATATCTGTTGCTCCGGTCCCCATTGCTCTCTCCTGTCTATTCCATTTTTCAAATCTATCTTTTGCTCCCCTTGGGGGAGCCCGTGTGTGGCTCCCCTCTGTGTTTCCTCCCTTGCTGGTGAGGTGGGGTGCACGTTGCCATCGGCATTGCATTTCCTCCTCTGGAGGAAAGGAGCTCTGCACACCTAGTGACTTGCCTGTCAATTAGGCAGTTTTGCACCTGTGTGATTTCCTTGAGCGCTTAATAAAAATTGGGTGATTAGAGAACCTCAGGCAGCACTTTCTTAAATAGTCATTAAACAATCATTACAGATGAAAACAGCTCCAAGCGGCTGCTGAGAGGAAGTGTGTGGCTCCTAACAACATAATCCTTTCTCAAGTCAGAGCGAATGTGTAATCAAAGCACAGAAGGAACCAGTTTAAAGTTCTGAGCCTTCTCAGGCAAAACTGTAGTACGTCAACCAGCCTAAGCTGGTGTCCAACATGTTCAATGAGAACTGACACATGGTGTAGTGTCCGAAGAAATTCACACCTCAGCCAGTTGCTGTTTTTCCTATCTCTCTTTTTAGGGATGTCATCACATTCCCTGGAGTAGGAAACCATAATCCGCTTCAGTATTCTTGTCTGGAAAACTCCACGGACAGGGGAGCCTAGCAGGCTACTGTCCACAGGTCTCAAAGAGTTGGACATGACTGAGAGACTGAACACAGTTCAGCACAATCTTTCAAGTTTGGGCACTGCTGCCTGTCGTAGCGAAGCTGAAGTTGTGATGGAGATGGGTTATAACTTGATATTTGAAGTAAGTCCTCAGGAGGCTTTCTCAAGGCTGCTGCAGTTCAAAGGCTAGATCCAACATTTAAAAGCTGTGTGACCTTGGGGAAGTTACCTAATCATTCTGAGCCTCAGCTTTCTGCATTGTTAAAATGTAGATGATAACAGTGCCTGCTGTATAAAAGTTTTGTAAAAATTTATTTAGTGTTGATGAAATTTCTATCCCCTGTTTTTTGATGTGGGTGCTCCTGGAGTGAAAAGTGGGTCATTTAACTGTGAAGGCGTCTCTGCTCAAAGATAGCAACTCCTTCACACTCCAGTAGTTATCAGACTTGAGGGTGCACCATTATCAAAGGGACTCGTTTAAAATGTAGATCCCTGGAACCTACCAGAAGTTATTCCAATTCCGATAGGACTGGGGCCCAGAAACCCATAATTGTAACAAGCAGCCAGGTGATTCTAATGCAGATGACTCAGAAGTTATACTTAAAAAAATAATGATTTCATATTATTTAAAAGACATCACAGGAAGCGCGGTGGCTCACATGGTAAAGAATGCGCCTGCCATGGGCGAGACCTGGGTTGGGAAGGTGCCCTGGAGGAGGGCGTGGCAATCCGCTTCAGTATTCCTGCCTGGAGAATCCCCAGGGACAGAAGGGACTGATGGGCCACAGTCCATGGGTTTGCAGAGTCGGACGTGCCTGAGCGACTAAGCACACACACAGGGAGAGCTAGGGTGATAGTCATATAGATCTTAAAGTGACTAGTTCAGTCAGATTGCTTTCCTATCAGTCATTCTCCAGGCAATAGTATTTTTGATAGCTTGGAAGGAGAGAGGAGCAATTTCGTCACTAGACATACCTGGAAGAGGGGACGTTCTCGATGCTGCACCTTGGTCCATCAGAGACATCAGGAGTCCAGAAGGGACGATGGAGAAGTTGGAGGCTGTGGGAGAAAAAAACGGGGCCAAATCTCCAGGATTTGCTCTGCAGCAGAGACTACCCTTAATGCTACTGAAAAGTGTTTTGAGTCCATTTGGTTGGCAATAGCTTTTTGAGATCGGTGAGAACGCTCTCTAATTTTGTCTTATGGTGGCTTCAGATGCCATTTAGCAGTATACTATGAAGTCATCCATGGCTTCCCTGAGGGCTCATGGGTAAAAACAAAAATTTGCCTGCCGATACAGGAGACTCAGGTTCGACCCCTGGGTCAGGAAGTTCCCCTGGAGAAGGAAATGGCAACCCACTTCAGTATTCTTGCCTAGAGAATCCCATGGACAGAGGAGTCTTGTGGGCTACTCTTGCTCTATCCCATGGACAGAGTCCGTGGGGTTGGAGTTGGATATGATTGAGCGACTAGACAGCAAGTGAGGTGGTTCACCAAAAAGCTCTGCCTTGGTGGATCCAGCAAGATGCTCTATAGGAGGCAACTGATAGCAGAGGTGTGGGCAGGGAAAGCTCCAGTTCTTTAGGGTTCAGGACGATGTCTATTCCAAACATTCAATGGGTAGATACATGTATTTTTCTCACAAGTGAAGAAAATGAAGACTTTTCCATTTTCCTTGTAAAATTACACAGTACTGATGCATATGTGATAAAATTAAGTTCATGTCTTGGATGAGTTTAGTTGATTGAGGGTTTTGATTGGACCAGATCTGATCCTTGAAAAAAATTTTGAGAGCTGAATTTAGAGCTGAGATGATTATATTAATATATATAATAACAAGAAAAGTTACTTCATTTCCCTCTATTTCATAGCTGAAGGAATTGATTTCATTTCTTTAAAAATTTTATTTCTGAGTATAAAAGCAATATATAGTCATTGTGGAAAAATTTGGGTATAACCTTCAAATATATGGTCTAATCAACACACACACATGAGTTTTTATAAAATTGAAATGATATTGGAGAAGTTATTCTGTAGCATGACTTCCTTTTTACTTATATTATGAAATTTCTCATTTTAATTTTTAATCCCCTATTTTCAGTGACTCTGTTGCAAGGCATCACTATTTTTAAAAGTGAATTTCTATTATTANTATGGTCTAATCAACACACACACATGAGTTTTTATAAAATTGAAATGATATTGGAGAAGTTATTCTGTAGCTTGACTTCCTTTTTACTTATATTATGAAATTTCTCATTTTAATTTTTAATCCCCTATTTTCAGTGACTCTGTTGCAAGGCATCACTATTTTTAAAAGTGAATTTCTATTATTAGGGTTTAAGTTATTTTCATTTTTTCCTACTATACAGCATTACTGTCATGAAAATTCATAATATAGATTTTTGTACACATTTCTGATTATTTCCTTGGGGTAAAAGTCTTAGAATTGCTGAGTGAAAGAGTCTGCTCAATTGGAAGGTCTTTGGTATATATTTGTCAAACTGCCATTCAGGAAGGTCATTGCAATTTTCATTTCCACTGACAGTCTAGGAGAACCCCCGTTCCCCAGCTTTCTTGTCACCACCATTATTGATTTCTTTTAAAATACCTTGAGCCTCTTTAGACAACTCATATAGTCAACTTACCATTCACCACCCGATCTCCAAATGGTTGTCAGCTATAGTTTGGACGAAATTATGGATGATGCCAGTTTTCTGAGGTATGGACATGACAGCTTTATGTGGGAGCTACTAATCTTCTTGACCTGGAGGAATAAGCATTTAGAATCATCCTGCCCCCTCCATGGTGAAGAATTAGGACACATTCACCATCTCCTGATTCCCCCTGGACACTAATCAGATTAAGCCATCCTTAACTGGGGCTGGAAATTCTTTATTTGCAGAGGGGTTAACATGCACGTAGACAGTGCCCAAAATAACCTCCCCATCTTTAAAAACAGGGACAGATGCTCAGGTGGAGTTTCAAGTAGGGTCAAGGAGAGTCTGACAAGAGTTTTATGGCTTGCCCACCTTCACCAAAGCACCCCTATTTCCCAAAGTCCAGATTTTGGAATTAGCTTGGAAAAGGAATATTTGTGGTCCCCCCAGGGTATCACCAATGCCTCAGCACTAAAGATTCCACCTGCAACACAGGAGACACAAGTTTGATCCCTGGGTTGGGAAGATCCCCTGGAGGAGGAAATGGCAACCCACTCTAGTATTCTTGCCTGGAAAATCCCATGGAGAGAAGAGACTGCCAGGCTACAGTCCATGGGGGTCGCAAGGAGTCAGATGCGACTGAGCATGCACACAGGCATGCATGGTCCCCCGAGAGTGCCCACATGGAAGCTTGCCCTCTCTAAGCTGATGAGTCTTGGGTACCATGGTGGCACAAGTGGGCTGTGAAGGGGGGTTAGCACTCAGGACACTTCCCCGCCCCTCGTCCCTAGGACTCAAAGCCGAGTAAGGCAGCAAGTGCATGCATCTCCCCGTGATACAGAAAATTAGCCCAACCTAGCCCTCCTGAGAATGCCTTGCTGTCTTGAAGCTAGGAGTGGCAGATTAACACAGAAGTGGTCCTGTTTTTCCCTCTGGTTTTGGATGCATGAAAGCAAGCAAGCATCCAAGTCTCCTACTTGAATATATTCCTGATGCCTGGTTGTTCCACTTCAGTTCAGTTCAGTTCAGTCGCTCAGTCTTGTCCGACTCTTTGCGACCCCATGAATCACAGAATGCCAGGCCTCCCTGTTCATCACCATCTCCCGGAGTTCACTCAGACTCACGTCCATCGAGTCCATGATGCCATCCAGCCATCTCATCCTCGGCCGTCCCCTTCTCCTCCTGCCCCCAATCCCTCCCAGCATCATAGTCTTTTCCAATGAGTCAACTCTTCTCATGAGGTGGCCAGAGTACTGGAGTTTCAGCTTTAGCATCATTCCTTCCAAAGAAATCCCAGGGCTGATCTCCTTTAGAATGGACTGGTTGGATCTCCTTGCAGTCCAAGGGACTCTCAAGAGTCTTCTCCAACATCACAGTTCAAAAGCATCAATTCTTCGGCGTTCAGCCTTCTTCACAGTCCAACTCTCACATCCATACATGACCACAGGAAAAACCATAGCCTTGACTAGACGGACCTTAGTTGGCAAAGTAATGTCTCTGCTTTTGAATATACTATCTAGGTTGGTCATAACTTTTCTTCCAAGGAGTAAGTGTCTTTTAATTTCATGGCTGCAGGCACCATCTGCAGTGATTTTGGAGCCCAAAAAAATAAAGTCTGACACTGTTTCCACATCTATTTCCCATGAAGTGATGGGACTGCATACCATGATCTTCGTTTTCTGAATGTTGAGCTTTAAGCCAACTTTTTCACTCTCCTCTTGCACTTTCATCAAGAGGCTTTTTAGCTCCTCTTCACTTTCTGCCATAAGGGTGGTGTCATCTGCATATCTGAGGTGATTGATATTTCTCCCGGCAGTCTTGATTCCAGCTTGTGTTTCTTCCAGTCCAGCGTTTCTCATGATGTACTCTGCATATAAGTTAAATAAGCAGGGCGACAATATACAGCCTTGTTCTGCTTTGCAGATTGGAAATTCAAGTCAGCACCTGCTGGTCAGCAGGGGAGAGAGGAATGAGACTGGGCGGTGGGTGGTAGGGCCTGGGGAGAGGGAGGGCAAGTTCTAAAGTGCAGAAAACAAGAAAATTGTCTGCTTCAAGTCAGGAAGTAGGCAGAGGAGACCTCAGTGCGGAGCCAAGAGGCCTGAGTTCCAACCTCAGCTCTGCCCCAATCCCTGGGGGGACGCTGTGTGACCTCAGGTGAGTCCTGGGACCCTAGGGGCCTCATTGTCCTCCGTGGTCAACAGAGGACACTGTAGGCCAGTTTAAGGGTCCCGACAGCTTTGACTGTCTAAGCACGGAAAAAAGGGAGGAGGGGGGATTAGGACAGGAGAAAAGGAGACGTTCAGGGCAGTGCTTCCCAACGCACATGAAGATAATACAGTAACAGCCCTTTGGGGACACTGCTTTCTCAGGCACACGAAAGGGACACTTGGTCACAGAGGAACTGAGTCCTGAAAAATGGTGCCCACCTCCAACCACATTCCAAACAAACAGAAACTAGACCAAACCAGGAAATAGGGCCAGATAATCCACCTGTGCTTGCTCCTGGCGACTCCTCTGATGGCCTTTCGGGAAATAGCAAATGCTTGCACAGCTTTTAAAGTCCCTGCCTGCTGCTGCTGCCTACCAGTGGGGGTGGGGTGGGGTGGCCAGGAAATGGGAAGCAGGGAGAGGGGAGCCCAAAGTCCAGGAGCCTTACTAACTCTATTCGCGTTTCCATCGGAGATCACCCTTAGCTCACCTCCCTGTCTCCCAGGGATCCGCTGGGGCAGGACTACTTCTCCAAGCCACAGGCTTGATTAAAGGAATCAAGCCTTCCATTTGGGGTCCTGCCTGTCTCTTAGGCTTTTCCTATTTTGTCATAACCATCTTTTGAATGTGCCGTTTTTATTTTTTTCCATCCACCCCAAGAAACGGTGAGGTAACCCGGCCGAGATAATTGCTGAACACCTGCGAGACGCAGGCCTGGCGCGGTGAGCACGGAAGAGCCCGGGTGAGGCTGGAGAGCAGCCGGCCTTCCCGCCCCCGCCTCCTCGACACCTGCGGAGGCCCGTCGCCTGGGACGGGAGGGTCGATTAGGGCGCTTGTAATTGAGATGGGGTGAGGGAGTTTACGATGGCTCCAGTGTGGGAGAGGGGGAGCCGGCTTAGATGACAGGAAACCGTCTCCTCCGCTCGGCGGAGCAGATTGGGAAAGCGGCCTGGGTAGTAATGGGGTTAGCTAATCCCTGATAGTAAGAAGGGAAGGAGAGGCCGTCATCATAATCACGACTAATGGATTCCAGATGGGGAAACAGAATTGTTCTCATTAGCATGGTTGTATGCGTGTGCGCACACACACACACACACTCTCATGCACACACCCGGAGAGACCCATTCCACCCACATCCCTGACTTTGATAAGCACTGTCAGATAAGAATAGCCCACACCGCGAAGGTAGGTAGAGAGCCTTGTCAATTATTTCTTCCCCGTTCCGCCCCTCCCTTTCCACAATATCCGTGCATACGTAATGGTTTCATTAACCTCGAGACTCCTGCAGATGAGTTGAAAACCCAGCTTACACGGCCAATTAGTTGGCAGCGCGTTGCGCACGCAGTATGGAAGTACCTTTCCCTTCGCCTTAAATTCCGCCTGACTTTTCGGCTGTATTTCATAAGTGTTAATGTAATGTTGCTGAAAGGAAATATGGCCAAGGCAGGAAACTTTCCCCCCACTCTCTGGGATGCAGCTGTTCGTTTGGTTTGCGTTGTTAATTCAAAACACTCCCAGGTGCCTATTTCATATTATCTCTTGTTTAGAACAAAATAAAATGAAACTGTCAAAACCTTTCTGCCTCGCTCCGGCCTGGGCTCAACAGCCCGGTAAAGAGACCTGGGCAAGGAAGCAACTGCTCACTCCCTTTTCCTCTCGGTGAGTAGTGGGCACCTTGCAGGTGAGGCCCCCCACCTGCCGCCAACCTGCCTGCCCTCACCAAGGTCTTGTCGGAGGCCTGCTTTGGACTCCATCCCTGCCCCAGGCCCTTTGCTCCTAGCCTTCCTCTCCAGGAACACCATTTCCACTTCTCAGCTCTCTTGCAAAGCCTCCTGTCTGACGCTTTCCCTGGGTGCCCCGGTTTTCCAGTTTGAGCATACAGTAAGTGCTCAATAAGTGTTGGCCATTATTAATATTTCTACTTCATGAGTTGTTCGGTGCTCATGAAATATTGAATAGAGTGAGCCCTCTCAAGTGGCTTTTGCTGTGATTTGCATGTATCCCGGTATGCTGTCTGTAGCCACGCACTTGCTTTTTGTATAAGGAAGTCTCCCTACCATGGATGTTTATCTTCTCTGCCATCTGCCCTCGACCACTCCATCCTTGTGCCAGAACCTGGTGCTGAGCGAGGCTGGGAACCAGAGGAGGGTAGGGCAGACTGTGGCTGGGGTTCCTTGCTGGAGCTCCAGGGGTCCTCCCTGGGAGAAGTGCATGTGGCTTTTGGAGCTAAGCTCTTAGCATGTTCAGTGATTCCTTTTTAAAATCCAGAGTGACCTCCCATTCCATGGAGGATAGCTCCTCTGGCTGACTATTGTCACAGCTGGAATTTCTGGGGCTGGGTTAGATGGTCCCAGGGACAGCGGATGGCTGACACCCCCTCTTAGTGAGAAATTGTTTCTTACTGACTCAGCAATACTCTTGCCCAAAGTCCTTGGTCCACCCGGGTCCTCTGAGCATGGGGCTCCCCACATATCCCCAGGACGGCCCTGGCAGACCTTGGTCTGCTCTTACATGGTGGGAAGGCAGTGGGCTCAGTCCCCTTACTCGGGGAAGGCTACCCCAGTAGAATCCCATGTCCATGCTCCACATGGGCCCCTCACTCTCTCTCTCTCTGAAGTCCCTGGCCTCCTTTCTGTGATACATTGCAAGCAGGAGAAGACTGGGGCCAATGTGGCTACAGCCAGGCTCTGTAAATGAGAGCGATTGCTGGAAGATGAGGTTTCAATAGATGGCAGGCTGGAAATGCTGAGTGAGATGACCCTTTGTTACTGTTGTTGTCAGGTCCCTCAGCCCAGTGTCTGCACTGTTCCTTAAACTGCCCAGAGAAAGGAGCATCCGTTCTCTGGCGGGGGTAGGCTTCGTGCCATGTTTAAAGAACACGTTTTATATTTTGAGCCACTTTTTCTGTATCCTGAGGTCTGATTGATTCTAGGTGCAGCCTAACATCTTGGCCTGAGATCCTGTGGTGAGTTGGAGGGACTTAAAAAAACAATTCAGACCCCAAACCCCTTGTTTTTAGAGACTTGACCTTCCATCTGTTGACAATCAAATATTGAACCTATTAAGAGTGGCAGGTCCCCAAGCTGGGAGGAAGGAAGGAATTTCCCAGAGTCCCCAGAGACAAAGGACCTTTTGACTACACCTGGGGGTGAAGGGTGGCCAGCTCAGGTCACACGAAATTGGGGATCAGATGAGCTGGAGAGCAGCTGGGGAGTTGGGGGCCAGGGGTCCCCCTCCTGAGTTCTGATTTGCCCAGTAAGGGGGAGAGGGGAGGAACATGTAATAGAGAGCGATCAGCCATGAGAGATTCTGGAATTCAGATGAGGGGCCCCTTGCCTCCCTGTGCTCTGAACCTGTGCTTTTCCATGGTCTGTGTGCCTGCTTTCTGCACTCAGCCCCTAGCTCCTCAAGAGCAGGGGCTGTGTCTCCATCTTCTTTGCATGGCTGTATGACCTGGCTGGAAACAAATATTCATGGAATAGGTAAGTGGAAGTGAAGTGAGACCCAGAAAGGAGGCTCTTTAAAGTGGGGCTCACCCTTTGGGTGCCTTTGCGTGAATTAGGAAAATTACCTCCCCTGAAGGCAGAATCTGGCCAGTGGACACATGGCTGGATGGGTGAAGTCCTTTCTCTCTTGGCTACAAGGCACAGACACAGCAGTGGTCATCCCTAGATTTAGGAACTGGGGCTGATGTCCCGGGCCCCAGACTTTAAGACATCCTGGTCTGTGTCACACTGGGTGATGGGCTCTCAGGGAAGCAGGAGATGGCCAGAAGATAGCATCCTCCCCTGAGGGGCAGTGCCCCTCCAGCCCTTAAGGTCTGCATGTGGGCAGCCTCTCCCATCAGGCTTGTCCAGCGTCCTCTTCTAGGACTTTCCCTCTGTCCTGCCCCTTTACACTGTCCTCTTAGGAAATCTAACCCCCATCGAGGCTCTCTTTGATGTCTCTAGCTAGAGAGCTCACAGTAGTCTTCTGGTTCACACAGACCTGGGTTGCAATCGTGGTTCACCCCTTACCCACTGTGAGCCCTTGGGAAGATGTTTTAATGTCACTGAGGCAAAGTTGCCTTAGCCATACAGTAGAGAGGTGGTGAGGTTCTGTGAAGGTGTATCTGCAAGGCCCAGGATAGTGTTAGACATAAGTTCTTTCTGAAGGCTTAATAAGTCTGTACCAGAGGAGATGGTGGTCCCTGGAACCTACTGTGAAGGGTTCCTGCATGATCACTTCTGTAGGTTCCATTTTTCAGGGTGGCCTTTATAGCAATCCTTCCGGAACAAAATCCCTAGTGTGCTTCCTGAGAGCTCGAGTCATTGGCTCCATACAGACGTCTCTGGTGGATGGGGCAGGACACTCCCCAAACTTCAGCAGCTCCTGAAACCAGATGTGGCCATGGGAGTCGCTAAAGCCAGCTGGTCCTGTTCAGGTTGGGTCCCTTCCTATGGGTCTTGGTCCACTCAGTCCAGTGATCTTTTCATTATGTTAGGAAGACTAGAGTTAGCTGATTTCATGAAAGGAAGTGAGTTGAAATTTACAATGAAGACATTGGCTCCACATGAAGGAAACCTTGACTCCCAGTCATGCTTCATCCAATAGGGCCTTAGGAAGCATGTGGTCCTCCCCACTTTGTTTTGCAGATTAAAAAAAGGGACTAGAGAGGATAAAGCCCAGTATACTTTCTATTACATCTCAGGGCCTCCCTTGACCGTGAGATTGACTCTAAACTTGCCCAGCTTGGGACTGTGTTATGGGAATTGTTGGAAATTCCATAGCAACCCGTGTCTGAGATTCTTGAGGGGCTGACATGCAGGAAG
Source organism: Oreotragus oreotragus (assembly GCA_006410675.1). Lineage (NCBI taxonomy): Eukaryota > Metazoa > Chordata > Mammalia > Artiodactyla > Bovidae > Oreotragus > Oreotragus oreotragus. Next base: position 96,747 of record SJYX01009302.1, on the reverse strand, counting down.
ACCCTGCCCAGCCCACCCTCGTGACCATAGTTATCTCCCCTTCTCCCCCTGCTTGTAGACCATCTCTAGCCTTCACTTACAAAGACACCACTATTACGCTTGTTTCTAGGCACTTGCTCAAGATAACACAGAGCTGGGACCCTGGGAACAAAAGGACCCAATGTTGGCTGGAGGCCCATCGTGTGATGGGCATCACCCTGGGTTCCTCATGTGCATGAGTGTTCTCACTTATCTCCCACAAGAACCTCAAGGGCGTTTGAGAATTGTAATGGATGCCTATTGAATGAATGATTGAATGGATGACTGTTAATTGCACGTCTTCCTTTTGAGTTATTTACCATGGCCCACATCTTTTGCATGACTCTGTAGAATCCTTTGCCACTTCTCTGTTTTCTTAAACCTATGGTATCCATTCAGAATGACCCATAACTGCGAGGATCCACTCACTGAGAGAACGGCATTCATGTCCCTGTTGTCTAAAAGGAAGTCAAGAATCCAAAGCTCAGAGTACAAAGAATAGATTTTGTGAATTTCTCAACTCGAGCCCCAAACCCTAGCGTATAAACAGTAATCTGCGTGTTTATATTCTTAGCTTTCCGGAGAGACTGAGAGGCAGGGAATGTGTGATTCTTGTTCCTTCTTCATGGGAGTCACATTCTTGTCAAGCGTGCAAATGGAAAATAATCCTATACTCCGGCGACAAAGCGGAATAACATGCCGTGTCTGGGTAAGAATTTGTTTCTATTTCTCTCTTGGCCAGCTGTTGGTATGATTTATCCCAGGCACTGAGTGACCCTTCCTGTTTCAGTTTATTCAGCTGTAAAATGGGGCTATACTGTGTGCTTAGCTGGCTTCCAGGCTAGGAGTTTTAAAAGAACTGGCCTTGTTTCAGCTGATCTTGGATGGTGCCCTGGGAATGTGTGCAGGGGAGAAAAAATGAGTTGACAAGGCTTCAGTGCTCATCTTCCCTGTTCCAGCCTCATACCTGATCTTCCATTTCTTGACTCAATTTCTCAGGGAGCACACTAGGGATTTCATTCCAGAAGGCTCCCTGAAAAGGCCTATCCGAAGACCTGGGTCTGCTATTACCGTGTCTTCCCTTGCAGAATGGAAACGGGAACAACTCCTAGCCTACTTCCCTTACCTGTGGCTGCAGAAAATGAAGCGAGTTGGTAGATAGGAAAGTGCTTTCATTAAGATTAAGTCTTACTCAGACAAAGTTAGTTACAATGGCAAGAGCACCCATTGCTCGTTTTGCTACAGTTTCCTTAGTTTGTGACTCGCTTGAAAATGAAAGTTTTGCGGTTCTGTTTATCTGGTTTACATTTTGTGATTTACTTCTCAGTTTGGCACGGGCAGGTGGTTCAGGAGCGTCCAACTATGTTAAACACATGTTGTCATTATTTCCCAAAGCCCTAGTCTCTGGCAGTTTGAAATGTCGGTCCAAGTTCACCTACAGCAAGAGTATTTAGTGACATCAGAGGGAAGAGAAGCTTTTCATCAAGGTGGGCCTGGGGTACAGGAAGGAAAGGGAGACAAAACAAAGGAGGAAGAAGGTGCCAGGTAGCGTAGCTTGTCTGTGGAGTCAGGCCAGGGATGAATTAATCATGACATGCTGGAAAAAACCAAACAAACAAAGAAACGCCACAGCAAACAAAAGGGCCTGGCTTTTATTTTACAGTCAATCAAATGGCAAAGCAACATCAGGCCTCCTTATGATGAGAAAATCAAATGTTTCATCTGGGCGGGTCTGCAGCGAGTCAAGAGGAAGAGGCCGTGTAATGACCAGGCTTGTCCGTGACCATTTGGCTTCTAGTGATCAGCACAGCCTAGGACCTTGGGGAGAAAGAATCCGGGGACAAGTGGGAAGCCACACGCAGGGACCCGTGCTCCACGTGGTGTAAACAGCCAGGACATCTGGGCACCTCATGTTCTTGTACCTTCGAGTGGGGAAGAAACAAGGCCTCTGAAAGATGAGCTAAGCCTGGGGAGCGAGTTGGAAGAAGCAGCAGATGATGAAAATATTTAGATAGTGCAGCGTCTCCTCCAGCAAGGGCCACAGGGCTGGATGGCTTGGATCTCTCCATAGACGAGAGGTTTGCGTTCTTTCTAAGGCAGTGTGGTCCCGCTCCATTCATTCTCTGGTGATGGCAGGCCTGAGTGACGGGGCTGGTGGTAACAACAGTAGCCACGTGTGGGGAGTCTGTGGCTGCCTGGAGGAACCATTTGACCAGTTTCTGTCTGGGGCACACATGCTTTTTCCTGCTCTCTCTTTGGAAACACAAACTGCCTTCTATGCCATCGAATCTGCTTCAGTCCTAATACTGCCTCTTCCTGGCCACATGATTGGTTAAGGAATTAGCATATGGCCTAAGGGTAGCCAGTTGAAGTCTTCCCCTGAAACTGGTTTATGGATACTAGAAGAAGGCTTTGGAGAAGGAAATGCAGCTGCTGAGTCGCTTCAGTCGTGTCCGACTCTGTGCGACCCCATAGACGGCAGTCCACCAGGCTCCCCCGTCCCTGGGACTCTCCAGGCAAGAACACTGGAGTGGGTTGCCATTTCCTTCTCCAAAGCATGAAAATGAAAAGTGAAAGAGAAGTCGCTCAGTCGTGTCCGACTCTCAGCGACCCCATGGACTGCAGCCCACCAGGCTCCTCTGTACATGGGGTTTTCCAGGCAAGAGTACTGGAGTGGGGTGCCATAAAAAGCCTGCCTGCCAATGCAGGTAGACAAAACAGATGCAGGTTCGATCCCTGGGTTGGGAAGATCCAGTTGAGGAAGAAATAGAAACCCACTCCAGTATTCTTGTCTGGAGAATCCCATGGACAGAGAAGCCTGGCAGGCTACAGTCCATAGGGTCACAAAGAGTCAGACGTGACTGCAATAAACTTAACACACACAGGAGAAGGAAACTGGTTCTCCTTCTGGTGGGATAACTAAGCTCTGATGCAGTAGTTTTGGAGCTTTTGGAGTATCTTTCCAGTTTTGTGGAGAAATCCTGTCCACTGCAGGAAAGAACTGATCAATGTACAGAGAGAAGCAGAGCTGAGACAGAGCCTAATGACGTCATTTGAGCCCCTGGATCCAATCATGATTGAGGCCAGATACATCCTTATGTTACTATTTAAATGAACCCAATCATTCATTTGAGTTGAAAGCTAATTTGAGCTGGGTTTCTGTCACCTGAACCTGGGTAGTCTGCAGGTTGGGGTGGGGGTGGGGTCAGGAGTGAAGGCAGGACTGAGCAAATAAGAAACCAAAGAGAGAAAGGAAGGGAAGGGGAGGGAAGGAAGCATGATCCCACAGCCCTCTTTAGGGAGGTGGGAACCTGCTTCAGTTATCTGAGGCTGTAGGAAGCCTGGCTTCTGGGAAAGAACACTCATTGTAAAGGCTGATCTGGTCTATTTGGGGGTCAGCCTCATGGCTCTTGGGATTTGAGCATCCACATACATTCATGTCCCCTCCCCTGCCTCCATCAGGCCACTTTTGGGTCAACCAAAAGAGACCCTTTAGTAACATCATTAGTTATAGTGCTGAAGTCATGAAGCTTGGGCATTAGACAGACTTTGATTTCTAACTTTAGCCCTTACTAGCAGAATGGCCTTGGGGAGATTACCTAAACTGTCTATCCTCAGTTTCTTTGCCTCTAAAATGGGGCTAACAATTCTATCCATCTCAAAGAATTGCTGGAAGAGCCCCATCAGCCAATGCACGTGAAGAGCCGTATACCACGACCAGTCCATGGGAAACACCCGCTAGTAATGCTACTCAGTTTTTTGAGTGGGCAATGGTGAAGTAGGTTATAGGACTCCCACACTATAGATGAAAACAGAACAATTTAAAGTAGGAAGGTGATTTAGAATGTGGGAGAAGCACACTAGTACACCAGTAAGATTTTCTTAAATGACATAAATTTCAATAAAAAGAGAGCATGTACTCAAAATAATTGAAAGCCAGGGCATGAAGAGATAACTGTACATCTGAGTCCACAGCAGCATTATTCATAATAGCTAAAATCTGGAAGCAATCCAAGTGTCCATCCACAGAAGAATGGATACACACCGTGTGTCCAGGCAGTCCTCCATATCGACCAACTGTGCATGGAAAACATCTTTTAAAAATTCCAGAAAGTTCCAAAAAGCAAAACTTGAATTTGCCACACTCTTTTAACTACTTAGATAACATTTACATTGTGTTTACATCTATGTAGCATTTACATTGTACTGGGTATTGCTAAGTCATCTTGTGATGATTTAAAGTATATGGGAGGATGTGCATAGGTTATATACAAATACAATGCAATTTTTATGAAAGACCTCAGCATCTTTGGATTTTGGTATCTCAGGGGGTCCTGGAACCAATTTCCCACAGATAGATAGATAGATAGAGAGATTTAGATTATTAGAAAGGAGGGAAATGCAGACCTACATGGCAACATGGATGAGTCTTGAAGACGCAATGTTAAGTGAAGTAAGTCAGTCACAAAAGGACAAATACTGTATGATTCCATTCATATGAGGTATTTAATTAAATTCATAGAGACAGAAGGTAGAATGGGGGTAGCCAGTTCTTGGGGCGCGGTCATGGGGAGTTATGGTTTAACACGTACAGTTTCAGTTTTGCAAGATGAAAAAAAGTGCTGTGATGGGTGGTAATAGTGGTTGGAAAACTATGTGAATATACTTAATGCCACTGAACTGTATACTTAAAAATGGCTAAAATGGTAAGTTTTGTGTTACATCTATTTTTCAAAATTGTATTTATTTATTTAAAGTATAGTTGATTGACAATGTTTCAAATGTACAGCAAAGTGATGCAGTGAATCACTGAATCTATATATATATATTCTTTTTCAGATTCTTTTCCATTATAGGTTATTACACGATATTCTTTTAAATTACATGATATTGAATAGAGTTCCCTATGCTGTACATAGGACCTTGTTGTTTCTTTATTTTATGTATAATAGTGTGTATATGTTAATGCACAACTCCTAATTTATCCCTTCTTTCCCCTTCCCCCTTTGGAAACCATAAGTTTGCTTTCTGTGTCTGTTACCACCATTTTAAAAAGGAACTTAGAATCATGTCTAGTAAGAATGCATTTTCATTTTAGCAAAAAGATAAGAATTTGGTATATGTGTGTTGAGCAGAGAAAAAAGGATGACTATATACCAAATTGTTTCCAGTGCTTTTCTGTCTGTGGCGTTTAGTGGGACTGGAGGGGTCAGGTTACTTTAGGCACTTTACTTTTTAAAATTAATTAATTTATTTTAATTGGAGGCTAATTACTTTACAATATTGTAGTGGGTTTTGTCATACATTGACATGAATCGGTACTTTAGGGACTTTGCTGCTGCTATTGCTGCTAAGTTGCTTCAGTCGTGTCTGACTGTGCGACCCCACATTTGGCAGCCCACCGGGCTCCACCGTCCCTGGGATTCTCCAGGCAAGAACACTGAAGTGGGTTGCCATTTCCTTCTCCAATGCATGAAAGTGAAAAGTGAAAGTGAAGCCACTCAGTTGTGTCCGACTCTTTGCGACCCCATGAATCGCAGCATGCCAGGCCTCCCTGTCCATCATCAACTCCTGGAGTTCACTCAGACTCACATCCATTGAGTCGGTGATGCCATCCAGCCATCTCATCCTCGGTCGTCCCCTTCTCCTCCTGCCCCTAATCCCTCCCAGCATCAGAGTCTTTTCCAATGAGTCAATTCCTATTTGGAACCAGTCTGTTGTTCCATGTCCAGTTCTAACTGTTGCTTCCTGACCTGCATATAGATACTTTAGTATAATCTAAATTATTACAATGATCAAATATTGTTCTTGCCACTTCAGTGAGTAATATTAAATTATAACCATTTGCTTTATACTTTTACACTTTCAAAGTGCCTTTATGGAATATATAATGGTGCAGCCATTTTGCAGAACAGTTTAGCAGTTCCTCAAAGAGTTAAATGTAGAGTTACCATATAATCCAACAGTTTCACACCTAGTTACATATTGGAAACACATGACCACTCAAAAATTTGTACATGAATGTTCATAGCAGCATGATTAATAATAGTCCCAAGTGGAAACAATCCAAATGTCCTTCAGTTGATGAATGGGTAAACCAGTGGTACATCTACAAAATGGAATATTATTCAGCAATAGAAAAGAATGAAATGCTGATAATGCTACAATGTGCAAATATGGTAAATGAAAGAAACTTGACACCAAAGACCACATTTATATAAAATGTTCAGAATAAATCTATAGAGACAGAATGTAGATCAGGACTGGAGGTGACAGCTAAAGGGTGTGGGCTTTTAAAAAAATCCAGTAATAAAAATGTTCTAAAATTGATTCAGGTAGGAGGTACACAACTCTGTCAATATTCTAAAAGCCACTGAGTTGTTCATTTAAATGGGTGAATTGTATAGTATGTGAATCATCTCTCAATAAAACTATTATACAAGAAAACTAACAAAGTCTCTTTGTAAGTTACACAATTACATATTTACAGTGAGCTTGGGAGGCAGATTTTACATGAAGAAACAGACTGGAAAACTAACTTAGATTTCCTTGAGAAGGAGATGAATTACCAAAGTCTGGTTAGGCTTACTTTTTCGGTAATTCCCACCAATAAAATGTTCCACCAAAGGCAAGATCAAAAGGACATGAAAGAAAGCAACCCAGATGATTCCCAACTAGGGAATCAACCTACAAACTACGATCTGTCCACACAATGGAATACTACTTGGCAATCAAAAGAACCACCCCGCCCCGCCGCCATATGTTCAACCTAGATGAGCCTCGAATACATTATGCTCAGTGAAAGGAGCCAGGCCCAAAAGGCTACATGCCATATGATTCCACTTCCATGGCATTCTGGAAAAAGCCAGATCATAGAGACAGAAAACAGACCAGGGGCTTGATTTTCAAAGGCACTCAAGGGAACTTTCCGGGATGATGGAAATGTTCTATATCTTGAGATGACTACACAGTGGTAAATATTTATCAAAACTTGTAGAACTGTACATTAAAAATGGTGAATTTTATTGTGTATAAATTATAACTTAAGAAACGGGGCAGGGAAAAGACGTGAAGAATGCATTCGGACGTTCAGGTGGGTGCACAGGCAGTGAGAAGAGGTATCTGGCCAAGGAATGGGGGTGTCATCACCTGGTGACCCCCCTGTGACCCACAGGTCACCTTGGGCTTCCCTGTCTTTTGGCGAGCCAGGGCTACAAATCCCCGAAGCCCTGGAGGTGATGTCTGCTCCTTCCTGTGGCTCCTCACCTCCAACACCTGCACGTGTGTGGTCCTTTCACCCCACATCTGCCTGCAATGGCCTCTTTATGGCCCAAATCCAACCCCACTGGGCATTCAGGGCTTGCCTTTCTGACTTAGCAGAAAACGGGGAGAAGGCCTAGGCCCTCCCATTCCGCTGTCATTTCTGCCTCATCCTCTCCACCTGGTTTGCACCTGGGAGCTCCACATATTTTCCCCGTTGCTATAAAGAGCTATACGCTTGAGATATGGACACTTGACTGTACATAGTGAAACTGCAATAAAAAGTAAATAAAAGAGGAAAAAGAACAGTTGGGCTTTCCCCAGCTCCTTTCCATAGAAGCTCTCAAACTTAGGTACTCAGTAGAGCCAGGGCCTTCTTTTCATGAGGAATCTCTTTGGTATTATAAAGAGCAACTTTTCCCCCTGGTGGCTCAGACGGTAAAGAATCTGCCTGCAGTGCAGGAGACCCAGGTTCGATCCCTGGATGAGTAAGATCCCCTGGAGAAGGGAAAGGCACCCCACTCCAGTATTCTTGCCTACAGAATCCCATGGACAGAGGAGCCTGGCGGGCTACAGTCCCTGGGGTCTCAAAGAGTCGGACATGACTGAGCAATGAACACTTTCGCTTTTCACTCACCACCTCCCCTGCCCCCCACCTTTATCCTGATGTTTGGGACCCAGACATCAGCCATGGTGAGCACCCCCCATACAGCTCGGAGCTCTAGCCCTCCCAAAAGCACGCATAAAGGACTCCGCGCTAGTCCCAGCCTCTGCTTGCTGCTGGGTGCCTCCGTGGAGGTGGAGCCATCTGTCCATGTATGCGGCCTCAACAGTTGTCTCTTCCAAACGCACTGACAGAAAGGCCCCAGCGCAGGCTCTGGGACACTCCAGCTTTCTCCGACCTTGAGGAGCCTGCCTTTAAAATTCATGGTGGCGATTTGCCCCGGCGTATCCTCTTGTCCATGCTTTACTTCGAGCTCATATCCCCACCCCCTCACTTCCTCCATGTCCCCCTCACTGCCCTGATGGGTGCAGGCCCAAAGCTTCAGGCCAGCCGCTCCAGCCAGGCCCGTTTACTGGGCTAATTAACAGCCTAGCTGCAAGAATTCCAAGGTCCTCCTGGGGAAGGGCTGGCCTACTCCCCAAAGAGGTTGCTCTCCCGGGCCCCTCTGGGGATGATGCCCCCAGCACCCTGAGCCTGGGCCTTCTTCCTGCTCCAAGCCCTTTCTCCATGTCTTTTGGTGAGCGTGAAACAATTTCCTCTTATCACTGAGCCTTGTCATTGGGCAGATTAATGAACGTGAACCCGGCCGCAGAGGCCCACTTGCCAAAAATCTCTGCAGTGTACTGAGCTGTCCCCATGGTGGGCTGCACTAGGAAAAATTCCTGGGCAACAAAAGACACAGAGCCACTCTGTTGAGTCCCCAGCAGCAGCCGTAGCTCCAATCAGACCCAGAGATCCACTGCAGAAACGATCTTCCACTGCTAACACCTCCTTTGCCCCCATTCAACTATCCTCGAGCACCCCTATAAGCATCTGACTCCTCCTCCCCCAGCAGCCAGCGCTGAGGCTCCCTGATGCTTTGAGAAATAAAGAAACAGCCCCAGCCAGTGGCCCACGCCATAAACACCCAGGGGCTGGCGAGGCCCCCACCAAGACTCGGGCATCTCGGTGACTGACAGGAGCTCTCGCTAGCAGCACACCATCCCGCCCTCCTATGCCTGGCCCCGTACTCTGTGATAAAGCCACCGGGCCAGGGCAGAACTAGCTTGGTGTTAGCAGGAGGCTGTTTCTTTTCTTCCCTTCAGAGGAATTCTTAACACACTGGTGTGTAGGACTCACTCCTCACAATGGGAGCTAGATGGAGCTAGTAAGGGCCTTGGGCTTATTTGCTTTGAAAACACCCAGCACAAGGGGTCTTTGAAAAAATTCTCAGGAGCAGGGATGCCACAGCCAGTTGTTCCCTTAAGGGAAGCTGCCAGCTCTGGGGGTCCCCTGGAGGGTTTTGCAGACATGACTATGGTATCAGTAGCAGAATTTGAATCTGTGAATCACATGGCTTGATGGAGTGGAATTGTTCCTCCCCATTTATGGGGCGTGGGGCTTCCCTGGTGGCTCGGCTGGTAAAGAATCTGCTTGCAATGCAGGAGACCCGAGTTCAGTCCCTGGGTTGGGAAGATCCCCTGGAGAAGGAAATGGCAGCTCTCTCTGGTATTCTTGCCTGGAATTCCATGGACAGAGGAGTTGGAGAGCTATAGTCCATGGGATCCCAAAGAGACAGACGTGACCGAGAGACTGACAATTTCACACTTTCATACTTTCATTTATGGGGTGACCTTCTCTCTCCCAAGACTGATTTCTACATGGAGTTTGCATGCATGAGCTTCCTCACTGACAGGATTCCCAGCCTGCTGGGATGGGCATTGGCCAATTCAGGCATCACTGACCCAGGTGGAATGTTGCCTGTGGTTGAGCCGTGGACAAGTGCTGTGTTGTTGGACCACATTCAGTCTGTGAATTAAACTCAACTGATCTTTCCCATTTGTATATCTTAACCAGAATGCGTGGTCCTTCGTTGTGAATTTTTTTGGCATTTCCTTAATGACTATTGAAGTTGAGTTCCTTTGCATATATTTAATGACCTTTGGTGTATCCTTAATTTTTTTAAGTGACTGTTCAAGTGTTTTGCCTATTTTTCTATTGGATTTTCAGTCTCTACTTATTGAAGAGTAGGAGTTAACTTTCATATTCTGACTATCACTCTTGTTGGATATATGTTGATAGAAAAAACCATTTTTTAAAAGTCCTTCACCCAGATAGCTTGAGAAGCAAGACCATGAGAATTAACGCTGTTGTCCTATCCATGACAATATATTGCAGATTTCTTTCCAAAGGTCAGAGAGAGGAAATAGGAATTTACACTTAATATCCTCACTCAGGAGTATTAAAGTTGCAAGGATAAGATGCCCAATTTAAGCTAGTTCAAGAAGAAATGGAATATATCAACCCTCAGAAGTGCAATAGGTGCAAAGGTGGCTTGATTGAGGTGTTCAAGGGCCTCTCCTTCCCACCCCCCATCATTTTTTTCTGTGCTCTCTATGTTGGCTTTGTTTTCTGGCAAACTCTTTCTGCTGAGGAGAGAATGGATCCCAGAAACTCTAGACTTACATGATTCTTGTCTCAGGTTGAGAGATACCCTCTGCCTCTCAGTGTTTCTATAAACTCCCCCAAAGGACTTTAATGGGCCATGCTTGGGTTGCAAGGCTACCAAAGGACCAGTTTGAGTTCTAGACCATCCTATAGCAGAGGATACAGAATGCTGAGCCTGAGATTCCTACCAGAAAATGTATGGATTAAAGGAAGGTCAGTCGCTGAAGGGAAGGGAAGGGAAGCAGCGTGAACCACAAGTAATATGTGTCCCCTACTTCAACTAGGAGGGCAAAGGGTGGAAAGCTTTCAAGTGAGGCTCAGCAGTGCATATGTGGTAGCACAGGAAGAGAGAGGTGTAAAATTGTTGCTGTGTTGGAGAAAGATTGATCTGGTATTACAGGGTGGTAGGGAGCAGCAACTGACTTGTGGCAAGGAGAAATAATAGGTGACTATACTTTCAGACATATGGTTCTCTCTTCACGTTTACCCAATTCATTTAGGCATCCACTTATTCATGGGACAAATACTTGTTGAATACTAATTCTTTTGCCAAACGTTCCTACATAATTATTACTGTGATACATGAAACAGATGTAGCCTCTGACTTCACAGAGCTAATAGTTTAGTTATATAAACTTCTCAAAAATGCTCTTTTCTAAAAAAAAGATAATGCTGCCTTGTTCTTACAAAGGATACTGAGCAAAAACCAGGAAGTTGGGCCATGCTAAGAATTCAGATGTTAGCAGCTTTTATCATGAATAATATTTTCCACCAGAGACCAAGGATGAGGTAATCCTTGCTAATAGGTATGCAATTTATCTCTGAGCTTCCTGGCAGCTAAGGCAAAAAGGAAAATCTGTTTAATGACCTCACTCTCCCTGGTGCCAATTCAGTTTGGAAAGGCAAATCTTTTCTTGGGTCCAAGTACTTGGAGGAATTTATTAAATGGGCCCATATATAAAAAATATATTGGGTAACATCATAAAATCATTATTTTCTAACCTGACAAAATGACCAGGGGCCCCATGCAAGTATTTCAGACAGCAGCATTTCATGCTTGGCCCCCTCAAACTTCTCCCCAGATCTACTTCAAACAGCATGGAATCGGAATGACATCACATTTCTATGGAGGAAATGCTTTTAGAAAAGCCTTTTCCAACTTCTTCAAATAGAGGTTTGGTTTTGCTTTTTGTTGTTTCTGTATCCTGTTCTAGATACCTGTGGCTCCACTTGCTTATCTGCATAATCTGGAATCCTGATTACCTATCCACACACCTGTTCTGCTCACCTTCCCTTCTCACTAGGTTTCAGTTACTTGAGCCAGGCCTCATACCTTTACAAATCCTGTGTTTCTAGTATCTATCACTGTATCTGAGTAAGAGAGTGAGTGCTGTGAGAATGGGAAAGAGGGAGGAAGGAGGAAGGAAGGGAGGAAGGAAGGGAAAAGGGAGAAAGAAAGGAAAAAGGCAGAAGGAAAAAGAGAGAGGAGAAGAGTATTCTTCAAGGATGGGAAGGAAGGGAAACCAAGCAGAAAAATCCCAAATGTGAGCTAAAAGAGGCATATTTGGTCTAATCAAGTGTCCTCAGTGTGGGAAGGCCATTCAGGGATGTGTGAGGAGCCAATGAGAAGAATAAATGAAAGTTTGCTTCATTTTAAGAAGATATTAAAACCTTTTGAGTTACTTGGAGCCATGCCATTTCTGAAGCAAAGTCATAAAAACCTTCCAAGTTTTTTTAGAGCAAAAAGTAAATTTTGCTATAATGTGGGTGTTTTTAAAATATCTTTGACATGATGGAAAATAAGACTACCAAAATCAGAGCATGCTGAGACATTCGATGGCTCTGGTTGTATGTGAAACATAACGTTTATTGCCCCCACCCCAGAGGACACAGTTCAAGCTTGGTGGCAAGAGGGACACAGCCAAGCCCACAGGCCTGGCCTCCCCTGTCCCTGAGCAGCAATCCCGGGGACCTCCACGACTCTTAGGGAGCAATAGAAAGATGATATGAGTAAAAATGGGACTTTCTCATCTTTATCATGGGGGCTTCCCAAGTGGTGCTGGTGGTAAAGAACCTGCCTGAGAATGCAGGATACATTAGAGACCACAACTCAGGTTCGATCCCTGGGTTGGGAAGATCCCTTGGAGTAGAGCATGGCTGCTGCTGCTGCTGCTGCTAAGTCGCTTCAGTCGTGTCTGACTCTGTGAGACCCCACAGACGGCAGCCCACCGGGCTCCCCCATCCCTGGGATTCTCCAGGCAAGAACACTGGAGTGGGTTGCCATTTCCTTCTCCAATGCATGAAAGTGAAAAGTGAAAGGGAAGTCGCTCAGTCGTGTCCGACTCAAACCCATTCCATATTCTTGCCTGGAGAATCCCATGGACAGACGAGCCTGGCAATCCATAAGGTAACAAAGAGTCAGACATGACTGAAGTAATTGAGCACACATGCACACATCTTCATCATAACTGATTGATGAAAGTCTCCATTGGGTACTGATTTTTTTTTTTAACATACCAAGTTCTTAAAAAAAAAAAATAATAATGGAGGCTTCTCAATCAATTATGATGAAGATGAAAAAGTCCCACATTTTTACCCACAAAAAATGCCCCATTTTTTACCGACAACATCGTTCTATTGCTCCCTGAGTCCTGGTGGTCCTGGGGTTGCTGCTCAGGGACAGGAGAGACCAGGCCTGTGGGCATGGCTGTATCCATATTGTCACCAGGCTTGAACTGCATTCTCTAGTGTGGGGGTGATGAGCACCGTGGTTTCACGTACATCCAGAGCCATCAAGTGTCTCAGGCCTGCTCTGATTTTGATAATCCTACCTTCCATCATGTCAAAGACATTAAAAGCACCCACGTTATAGCAAAATTTACTTTTCGCTATAAAAAAACTTCAAAGAATTTTTATGACTTTGCTTTGGAAATGGTATGGCTCCAAGTAACTCATTTATTTTATAATTAGTCATGGTTTCTCAGGTTTCACAGCTAATTGTGCACAGCAAAGCAAGAAAACATAACCTCAAATTGCATTCAAATGCTGTAAAATTTTAATGCATACTAAATTTAACAAGTAATGACATTCGTATATATTAATTAAGCAGTTGCTTGATTTTAGTTTGCACTTTTGCATTTTGTATTTTGAAAGCAAAGATTTCAGATCTCAAGCATCTTTGTGAGCTTTTGCCAAGAGTGCAGGCCCTGGGCACAGTGCCTAGAATGCTCTGTGGCCTCACATATGAAGAGCTGGACAAATGTCTCTTCAATTATCAGAGAACTGATGTGGAAAGAAGGAAATAGTCCTTATGCTTTGAATTCAGGTTTCACTAATGCCTTCCTATCAGTCCAGCGCCTCATTAATAAGGTATGGTAAGTTTCATAACCAGTGTCTTGTTATAGGAGAGCTCTGGTCTGGGGATGGCAGATTTAACATTACAGACCTGAATTCACATCCTGGCTGTGCTCCATGTAACTGTGCAGCATCAAAAAGTCATTTCACTTCTCAGGGACTTAGTTTCCTCATCTGTGGAATGGGGCCAATGCTATCAATCCATCATCATTCCTGGGGTTGAGTTTCAAATGAAATAATCTACAAGAAAAAAATTGTATTAAGACAGATATTAAGACAGCTTAGGACAGTTGTTCTCATCCTTGCCTACATTTTATTATTGTTTTTTCTTTCCTTTTTTTTTTTTTTCACTTTATTTTACTTTACGGTACTGTATTGGATTCGCCTACACTTTAGAATCATCCCCAGGGGCTTTTAACAAGTACTGAAGCCTGGGTCCTACTGAAGACCAGTTAAACCAGAATTGTTGGGGAATGAGAGCAATGGTAGTTTTAAAAGGACAACCCCTTCTGGTGATTCTAGTGTGCAGCTAGAGTCACACTAGTTAGATGCTGAAGACAGAGGTGCCTAGAGAGGACAGCTGAGTCCACGGCTGGGAGTGGCAAGCGCTTCCCGTTGGGAATGGGAGTGGCACGTTCCAGGTTTCCGTGGCGGCTGCCGTGGCTGTCCTCAACGGATTCATCCTGCTGCACGAGTTTGGCTTGTTCTGGCTGCCCAGCCTCTTGGCAGTTGGTTCTCTGACCTGGCATCCATGTGCTTTCCTGACATACAGCCAGGCTTTGCTTCCCAGACTTGCAGTCACATGGGGCCACGTGAGCACGTTCGGGCCAATGGACGTGAGCACTGCTTTCTCTTGGCCTTACCCGATGGATCGGTTTCCCTGGGCTGCCGTAACAAATTACCAGAAACAGGGGCTGAAACAATAGAAATGTATTTTCTCCTGGTTCTGCAGGTCGGAGGTCTGAAATCGAGGTGTTGGAACGATTGGCTCCTTCTCAGGGTTCTGAGGGAGAATCCATTCCCTTCTGGCTTCCAGTGGCTCCAGAAACCCCTGGCCTTCTTTGGCTTGTACACGCATAATCCAATCTCTACCGGCCTTCTTTGGCTTGTACATGCATCATCCAAGTTCTACCTCGGTCTTTATGAGGCTTCCCACTGTGTTCCTGGGTCTTAACTCCTCCTCTTTTCTATTATAAGGACACTGGTCATCATCTTGAAATCCAAGATGATTTCATCCAAAGATCCTTAACTTCATTACATCTGCAAAACCATATTTCCAAATAAGGTCACACACCCAGGCACCAGGGGTTAGGACGTGTATGTATGTGTGTATATATATATATATATATATATATATATTTTTTTTTTTTTTTTGCAGAGTGGGGGCAGAGAAACACTATTCAACCCACTAAACCCCAAAGTAAAACAGAACAAACCAATAATCCCTCATTTGTTGTCTTCTGATCCTCTCTCCTCCCCGCCCCGCCCGGGGGCTGGCTGAATAGAGTACTAGGAGGTCTTAGAAGAGGGCAGAGTCACAGGATGGGAGGGCCTGGGTCGCTGCATGATCAGTGACCTGTAAAGGATGGAGAAAGCGTCACGTCCTCAGCCCCTGTGACTGCGAGTCAGTTCTTACAGCAGTTAGTCCATCCTGACTTACACAGCAAACTTTGACATCCTTCCAATAGATTTATCTTCTGCCCAAACCAGCCTATTGAAATTAAGCTTCTATAATTTAAAATAATATTATTTATCTCTTTGGTCGTGTCAGGTCTTAGTTGCAGTGTGAGAGATCTTTGTTGAGTGCTGAAGGATTTTTCGTTGGGATGCACAAAATCTCTAGCTGTGGGCTGTGGCTCCAGAGCGCTTGGGATTTGGTAGATGCAGCTTGCCAGCTTAGTTTCTCCTCGGTATGTGAGATCTCAGTTCCCTGCATCAGGGATCGAACCTGTGTCCCCTGCGTTGCAAGGCTGATTCTTAAACGCTACCACAAACTTGGCGACTTAAAACAACGGGAACTTGTTGACAGCTCTGGAGACCAGAAGTCTGAAATCTAGATGTCGGCAGGACCGTGCTCCCTCTGAAGGGTCTGAAGGAGAGTTCTTCCTTTCCTCTTCCGGCTAATGGGGGTTCCGGGGGCTCCTTGACTAACAGTAGCATCACTCTAATCTGCTCCATCTCCACGTGACTGGCCTTCTGCCCTGCCTTTGTTCTCTTTGTGTTTTCTCTTCTTCTTCTAAAGACACTTATCATCGGATTGAAGACCCACTCTAGGATGATCTCATCTTAAGATCCTTCATTATGTTTGCAAAGGCCCCTTTCCAAGCTGAGTCATGTTTGCTGGTGCTGGGGGTTAAGACTTGGACAAATCTTCTGGAGCCACAAATCAACCCATGACACACCCAGAACCTCTGACTGTGAGGCAGGCGCCCTTCTACCATCATCTCTTTAAACTCTGTGTGTACGTGCTCACGCAGATGTTTTGCAACCCTAGGGACTGTAGCCCATCAGACTCCTTGGTCTATCGGGTTTTCCAGGCTAGAATACTGGAGTGAGTTGCTATCTCCTCCTCCAGGAGATCTTCCCGACCCCAGGGATCGAACCGGCGTCTCCTGCATTGGAAGGCAGATTCTTTACTACTGCACCGCCAGGGAATCCCTCATCTCGTTAGCACTTATTCTAATCTCTTGCTTCTCATCCACATGCTAACCTCCCACGGTGAGGAGAACGTGAAGGACCCTACAAGGGTTGGAGCAGACATTAATATTCACAGAGAGACAGGGAGAATTTATTGTATAGCCCACACCATGGTTTGATGCCTGGCTTACAAGAAGCCGCATTCCTACTAAGAATGCATGAGTCTTGCATTTACTGGCCTCCCGCCACGCTTGCTGGTGCTGTCATAAGTCTTATTACACTTGGCTCTCAAGACCACCAGCTGGATGGTTGCTGCTCTCCCCATTTGTCCATGTGAGAAAATCAAGAATGAAATAGTTGGACCAGCAGAGCCTAAGTCAACAGTTTGAATGTAAGTTTATTTGGGCAGTGATTCCAAAAAGAACTGGGGAGGGATTGGAGAAGTGAGATGGGGGTCAGGGTGGGGCAGGAAGGAAGCAAGTACAAGGGGTGCTAATGGGCAAGTTATGGCCGTAGGCACTCGGGGTTGAATTCGACTGAGGACTCTAGAAGACAGTGTAGAGCCCATCTCAGAAGGATGAAGAAGCTGTACTAATTATTCATCAGGCCCCACCTGATATCTTTCTAAGGCTATTTCCAAAAGCTTTAGCTGCCTGGCTCGTTCCAACCTGATTAGCTAACAGGTAGTACAAGCGTTGGTGGGCAGAGAAGTCCTCAACAAGTTTCAGGGGCTTGTGATGAGAAGCCTTTGATGCCAAGGGAAATGGACAGGAGCTGGGCAGGGGGTGGGAGTGGGTAAGGGCAGGACACTGATGCTGTTTGCCTCCAGTCACCGCTCGTTCTGCCATGGCCCCCAGTGCCTTGCACCAACTGCGGGGGACAGCCTTGTGGCCCAATACCCACCCCACTGCCTGTCCTACAACCAGTTCATACTGATATCCTGTGCTATTTGCAAGACTTCCTGAAGCCTAAAGGCTTTGAGATCAAGTTCGGAAGATTCTTCCCCTGGATGCTTCCGCCGTGTGTGTTTCTGTGTGATGGGTTCTGTGTGACCCAGTGACATGCATCATACTTGAAATATTTCCACTGCTGACAAAATAAATCAGCTCTCCCCGCTGTAGCGCTCAGCTTATTAGGGGAAAATGGAAAAGGGGCATTAAATATTAATGATGCATATTTCCCTCTCCCTTGGCGCCTTCTATGCGGCTGCTCACTGCCCAGCCAGAGCAGCCTTCTGTCTTTTTTCTCCTATGATGATAGGAGACAGAAGGGACCTTTGACAAGGTGGTGAGGGACACGAGCATAAAATGGGGATCCAACTGGCTTTCTAGGTTTCTACTTGGGAGCACTCACGTCTCTATCCAATGCCAAGGACCACAGCACCCTGAAATTCCATCTGCAGTGGAAACCTTGTCTCTCTGCTAGTTTGACTTGGGAGCATTCACAGTAAGGAGAGAGTGCAATTTCTTGAAGGAAAGATGGTTTCAGAGGAGTCAGCTTGGGAGAAGCAGTTGGTAAGTCCTGAGCTAACAGACATAGGAGGCCACTGGCTTTGCCTCTGGGTTTGTTCATTTTCAGCAAACATTCGATAAAGGCACCCTTGCCTGTTAGCCCAGGACACTGAGGAGGTTGTGCGCAGGCAGCTTTTAGGCCTTGGAAAGAAATCCTCCCAGAAATATCGGTGTTTCATTTGGCTAATTTGTGAAAACTTCTGCACAAAAATCAAAAATTAATCCCTAAGAGGAATTCTCTTTTAGAATGCTGGAAAGATGGATTTCTTAGTTTTTTTTTTTTTCCAATGAATTTTTCATTATACAAGTAAGGCATTAATCCAATTTTGTAAAAATTAAATCATTACACATAAGGCTAGAGCAGCTTTCTCACTCCCCTCCTAGGTCCTCATGCACTCCCATCACCAGTTAGTACTGGCAGAATCACAGCAAATGATCCCAGAGAGGAGCGCTGAGGTTCTTACATCTGTTTCTGATGCTCCTTCCCCCAACACGCTGCTCTGGTTTTCAGATGACGTCCACTGTGATTTGGTTTTGTGATTTTCTGTCTTTTTTCTTCTTTTTTCTCCTATGATGTCCTCTTCTTCCTCAGCTCAAATCATCTGCACAAGGCTCAGTAAGTGTCTTCCAAAGACCATTTTAATCCTCTGTGTCTGAGTTCAGGTGCCCTCGAAGGTTCTGTGTCCTATAGCATCAGTGCAAACCTGGCTTTCAACACTGGTCCCAGCCTGTCTCTCTCTGCCCCTTCCTGTCTCCCTACCTTGGTACTCTTGTCTCTGGCCCTGCTCTAATCTTCTGGGGCAGCTTAAACCTACCCCACAGGGTCAGCCTCTGGACCTTTTCTCATGCGGTTCTCCTTTCCCTTCTTCCTGCTTGATCACCCTCTTATTTCAAGACTCAGTATCCTTGATGAAGCTTTCTGTCTGTGCTGGCGCCCCGGGTCTTTCATCTTAGGACTCATCTCTAGTTAGCACTGGAACTTTAGGAGCAAAATTTCTCCTGGAGTTGCGTTTGCTCCTCTTTTACCCCACAGGAGCTCATTTGGGCTAGGGTCTATGCCTCGGTTGGCACCATCATCAGAGCTATCACTGGGACCTGCCAGTGGCCAATTTTGTCCCTGGTGCTACACATTGGGACATTCCTCTGTTTCTTTCCCTGTTTATTGCCAAGGATCTTGAACCAAGAGACCTTGTGTCTCTTGTCAAAAGTCCCATAGTGGGTACAGATCAGAGGCAGGATTCAAACCCAGGGCTAACTCCCAAGTGTTTGAATGATAAGCACAAACACGTGCCTTCTTTAATTTTGCTTAGCCAGTGGCCTCCTCCGAGAAACCGTGTATCCATATGACGTGCACAGCCCCCTCTGCCTGCCTTTTCCCCTGGGCACCGGGAGAGCTATGATCAGGGATCTGGAAGGGGCCAGGAGAGGCTACCTCTCAGGCAGGCGTGGGCCTCCAGGGACTCCAGTGGAGCCCACAGCCATTTAGGTTAAATGAGCATCCAAAGGCCAGCACAGCAGAGAGATCATGGGATGACATTATCCATGGTTGTTTACAAGTGAGAGTGAAGAAGTCCTTAGTGACTTTCTTGAGGAGGAAGACACATCCCTTGAGGGAAAATTAGGCAAATTGCGTTAAGGCTGCGCAGGACCAAATCCTCATCAGGGAGATTAACTCGTCACTGACTGGGCTGTCACTCATGCTCTCTTCATGGCCTCCCGGGTTTCAGCATCATCGCAGCTGCAGGAAGATGCAGATGGATCAGTCCTCTCGCTCCATCACTGGCATCAGGGGTGACAGGGCTGCATCTGGGGCGCCTCGCTGGCTGCCACTTGGGCTGTTTCCACAAAGGATAATAATAACCGTCCCCTCTTCTGCACCTGCCAAAGACCCCTCACCTTTCAGGGCCCGAAGCTCTCCTCTCCTGAGCTGCTGTCTGTCATATCTGCCTTTCCTGGTCAGAATGCAGCACTGTGACACAGCATGAATCCTCCCAGGTTCCAAGAGGATTCACGGATGGTGCTTGAAAATATGGTTTGGTGGTCCAGTAAGAGTGGAAAATGCTCTTGCAAGGATCTTGCCAAAGGACCTTCTGATGTGCTAATGTGTTGGATAATTCTCCTGCAGGGAGTTGAGATCACTTCCTCAAAATCTTTGATCCTGGAACCCTTTTAAAGGACATCTGTTTCCAGAGAGTGGTGGTCCATTCCTCACACTGTAAGACCCACTGGAGTGGAAGAAAAATGAGAACCCTAGGGTAGAGGAGCGGGGAAGGCAATGGCACTTCACCCCAGTACTCTTGCCTGGAAAATCCAATGGACGGAGTAGCCTGGTGGGCTGCAGTCCATGGGGTCGCTAACAGTCAGACAGACTGAGCGACTTCACTTTCACTTTTCTCTTTCATGCATTGGAGAAGGAGGTGGCAACCCACTCCAGTGTTCTTGCCTGGAGAATCCCAGGGATGGGGGAGCCTGGTGGGCTGCCGTCTATGGGGTCACACAGAGTCGGACACGACTGAAGTGACTTAGCAGTAGCAGGGTAGAGGAGACCTGGGTGAGGGCATCTTCCTGCTCAGGCTGCTGCAGATGCCTGGTGCTCTGGGCCTTGGTTTCCCAATGTTGAAGCACGTTCCCCAGGTTAGAACACCTAGGAGTTGTTGGGAAGATAAGCTGAGCTATGGCTCTTGGTGCCTGCTGAGAGTGTGCTCAACCTTGGACTCGTTCACTTCCACCCAACCTCAGTGCTGTGCCACTGGCACACTGCAGACCCTCTGCAGGGGCCTCTGAGAGCTGACCTGCATGACAGCTGCTTTTATATGCATTTCTCCTCCCCGACAAGGCTGTGAGCTACATGAGAGCAGAGGCTGTATCTTGGTTCTTTTTTAAAAAAATATTTTCATATTTGGAGTGCAGTCAGTTAGCAACGCTGTGATAGTTTCAGGTAGACAGCATGTATATTGGTTTGTTTAGTCTGTTTCTGCCTCATCAAGGTGCTTGACTCACAGAAAGTGCTGATGCATGGTCATTACATTCATTCTGAATGTTGTGACTCTTTCAATTATGTGGACCCACAAGTCTATGGATCTCTTAGAGAGTCTTCAGGGTTGGGTGGGGCCTATATAGGAAATAATTGACCCGAGGAAGAAGACATGGGTCCTCTTTTACTCTTAAATTCACTGAAAGTATGTTGTACATACATTTTTAAAACGTTTTTTCTATAAAAATAAGAGCTACTCATTGTAGAAAGTTTATAAAGTATGGAAAGATGTAAAGAAGAAAGTTAAAATTACCCATAATCAACCACTGCTAATGTTTATATCTCTTCAGTCTTTTTCATTGACTTTGTGTGTATGTATGCATGAATATATTATATAATTCAATATTATATATAAACAAAAATCGATAATTTTGTTCAAAATGCTTTATAACCTGCTTTGTTCACTTAACAATATATTGTAAGCATGTATGTTTGTGGTTAGTCATGTCCAACTCTTTGTGACCCGATAGACTGTAGCCCTCCAGGCTCCTCTGTCCATGGGGATTCTTCAGGCAAGAATACTGGAGTGGGTTGCCATGCCCTCCTCNTAAACAAAAATCGATAATTTTGTTCAAAATGCTTTATAACCTGCTTTGTTCACTTAACAATATATTGTAAGCATGTATGTTTGTGGTTAGTCATGTCCAACTCTTTGTGACCCGATAGACTGTAGCCCTCCAGGCTCCTCTGTCCATGGGGATTCTTCAGGCAAGAATACTGGAGTGGGTTGCCATGCCCTCCTCCAGGGGATCTTTTCAACCTAGGGATCAAACCCACATCTCCTGCATTGCAGGTGGATTCTTTACCAGCTGAGCCACCAGGGAAGGCCAAGAATAACTGGAGTGGATAGCCTATCCTTTCTCCAGGGGAATTTCCCAACCTAGGAATTGAATCAGGGTCTCCTGCATTGCAGATGGATTCTTTACCAGCTGAGTTATCTGGGAAGCCCCATTAAGCATAAGTTGAAGTTATTAAATAGTCTTCTATATCATCTTAAATGGTTGCCACATATCCTGTTATGTGCACATAACATGATTTATTTGATGAACTTCATTTTGGTTGTTTCCATTCTTTTCTATTATAAACAGTGAAATAATAAAGATCCACATAGCAGTCGCTATCAAAATACCAATGGAATTTTCCATATAAATAGAATAAAATAGTTCTAAAATTGGCATAGAAATGCAAAGACCCTGAATAGCCAAAACAACCTTGAGAAAGAAAAAGAAAGTTGAAGGCATCATGCTCCCTGATCTTAAACTATATTGTAAAGCTACAGTAATCAAAACTGTATGGTACTATCACAAAACCAGACACAAAAATCACTGGCACAGAATAGAGAGACCAGAAATAAACCTGTACATATATGGTCAATTAATCTATGATGTAACCATTTGAATACCCATTTGAGTGCAGAGTTCCAAAGAATAGCAAGGAAAGATAAGAAAGCCTTCTTCGGTGATCAATACAAAGAAATAGAGGAAAACAATAGAACGGGAAAGACTAGAGATCTCTTCAAGAAAATTAGAGATACCAAGGGAACATTTCATGCAAAGATGGGCTCAATAAAGGACAGAAAGACTATAGACCGAACAGAAGCAGAAGATATTAAGAAGAGGTGGCAAGAATACACAGAACTATACAAAAAAAAATCTTCATGAGCCAGATAATTACAATGGTGTGATCACTCACCTAGAGCCAGACATCCTGGAATGTCAAGTCAAGTGGGCCTTAGGAAGCATCACTATGAACAAAGCTAGTGGAGGTGATGGAATTCCAGTGGAGCTATTTCAAACTAAAAGATGATGCTGTGAAAGTGCTGCACTCAGTATGCCAGCAAATTTGGAAAACTCAGCAGTAGCCACAGGACTGGAAAAGGTCATTTTTCATTCCAATCCCAAAGAAAGGCAATGCCAAAGAATGTTCAAACTGTCACACAATTGCACTCATCTCACATGCTAGCAAAGTAATGCTCAAAATTCTCCAAGCAAGGCTTCAACAGCACATTAACCATGAACTTCTAGACGTTCAAGCTGGTTTTAGAAAAGGCAGAGGAACCAGAGAGCAAATTGCCAACATCTGTTGGATCATTGAAAAAACAAGAGAGTTCCAGAAAAACTTCTGCTTCTGCTTTATTGACTATGCCAAAGCCTTTGATTGTGTGGATCACAACAAACTGTGGAAAATTCTTAAAGAGATAGGAATAACAGACCACCTGACCTGCTTCCTGAGACATCTGTAAGCAAGTCAAGAAGCAATAGTTAAAACTGGACATGGAACAGCAGACTGGTTCCAAATCAGGAAAGGAGTACTTCAAGGCTGTATTCTGTCACCCTGATTATTTAACGTATACGCAGAGTACATACACCATGGGAAATGCTGGACTGAATGAAGCACAAGCTGGAATCAAGATTGGCTGGCAAAATATCAATAACATCAGATATGCATATGACACCACCCTTATGGCAGAAAGTGAAGAAGAACTAAAGAGCCTCTTGATGAAAGTGAACGTGGAGAGTGAAAAAGTTGGCTTAAATCTCAACATTCAAAAAACTAAGATCATGGCATCTGGTCCCATCACTTCATGGCAAATAGATGGGGAAACAATGGAAACAGTAACAGACTTTATTTTTGGGGCTCCAGAATCACAGCAGATGGTGACTGCAGCCATGAAGTAACACTTGCTGCTTGGAAGAAAAGCTATGACCAATCTAGACAGCATATTAAAAAGCAGAGACATTACTTTGCCAGCAAAGGTCCGTCTAGTCAAAGATATGGTTTTTCCAGTAGTCATGTATGGATGTGAGAGTTGGACTATAAAGAAAGCTGAGCCCTGAAGAACTGATGCTTTTGAATTGTGGTGTTGGAGAAGACTCCTGAGTCCCTTGGACTGCAAGGAGATCAAACTAGTCAATCCTAAAGGAAATCAGTCTTAAATATTCATTGGAAGGACTGATGGTGAAGCTGAAACTCCAAAACTTTGGCGACCTCATGCGAAGAACTGACTCCTTGGAAAAGACCCTGATGCTGGGAAAGATTGAAGGCAGGAGGAGAAAGGGATGACAGAGGATGAGATGGTTGGATGGCATCATCAACTCTATGGACGAGTTTGAGCAAGCTCTGGGAGTTGGTGATAGACAGGGAAGCCTGGTGTGCTGCAGTCCATGGGGTTGCAAAAAGTTGGACATGACTGAACGACTGGACTGACTGAATCTATGATGAAGGAGGCGAAAATATACAATGGGGAAAAGACAGTTTCTTCAATAAGTGTTGCTGGGAAAACTGGACATGCAAAAGGATCAAACTACCCCATATTAAAAAAATAAACTCAAAATGGGTTAAAGAATTAAATCTATGACTTGAAAACATAAAGTTCTTACAAGAAACATAGGTGGAATGCTCTTTCACTTTGGTATTAGCAATATGTTTCTGGATCTATCTCTTCAGGTAAGGGTGATAAAAGCAAAAATAAACAAATGGGACTACATCAAACTAAAAGAACTTTTAGATAATGAGAAAAAAAAACATTAACAAATGAAAAGGCAACTTAAGAAATGGGGGAGGATATTTGCAAATGATATATCTGATAAGAGATTAACATCCAAATATAGAGAGAACTCACATAACTCAGTATAAAAAAAAACCTGATGGAAAAATAGGCAGAAGACCTGAATAGACATTTTTCTCAAGAAAGCTAAGGGATGGCCAATAGACACATGAAAAAATGCTCAGCATTACTAATCCTCAGGGCAACGCAAACCAAAACTACAATGAGATATTACCTCACACTTGTCAGAATGGCTATTACTTAAAAAGACAATAAATAACAAATGTTGGTGAAGATGTGGAGAAAAGAGAACCCTCATGCACTCTGATGGGAATATAAATGAGTGTAGCAACTTATGGAACAAAGTATGGAGGAGGTTTCTCTAAAAATTAAAAATAAGAACTCGCGGACTTTCTGATGGTCCAGAGGTGAAGACTAGGGCTTTCGCTGCAGGGGGTGGCTAGGTCTGGTCCCTGGTCTGGGAGGTTCTGCATGCTGTGCAGTGTGGCCAAAGAGAAAATAAAAAGTAAATGAAAATCTTCCCTGGGCTTCCCTGGTAGTCCAGTGGCTAAGAATCTGCCTACCAATGCAAGAAACCCAGGTTCAATCCCTGGTCTAGGAAGCTGTTGTATGCCTCGGAGGTACTAAGGCCATTCACCACAGCTACTCAGCTTGCCTTCCTAGAGCCCCCGCTCCACAACAGCAGAAACCACAGCAATGGGAAGATGACACTTGGCAAAGAAGAGTAGCCCCTGCTTGCGACAGCTTGAGAGAAAAAGCCCACGTGCAGCAATGAAGACGCAGCCTCTGCACAGCCAAAAATAGAGAAATAAAATTGAATAAATAACAAATAAAACTTTCCTTTATAAAAAATTAAAAGAAAATAAAAATAAAATTCCACTCTGGGTATTTACCAAAGAAAACAGAAATACTAATTTGAAAAATATATGCACCCCTGTGTTCATTGTTGGAGAAGGCAATGGCACCCCACTCCGGTACTCTTGCCTGGAAAATCCCGTGGACGGAGGAGCCTGGTGGGCTTCAGTCCATGGGGTCGCTAAGAGTCGAGACGACTGAGTGACTTCACTTTCGCTTTTCACTTTCATGCATTGGAGAAGGAAATGGCAACCCACTCCAGTGTTCTTGCCTGGAGAATCCCAGAGACAGAGGAGCCTAGTGGGCTGTCACCTATGGGGTCGCACAGAGTCGGACACGACTGAAGCGACTTAGCAGCAGCAGCACTGTTCATTGTAACATTATTCACAATAACCAAGATATGGAAGCAACCTAAATGTCCACTGATAGATGAATGCATAAAAAAGGTGTGGTATGTATGTGTACACACACACACACATGCACACACATGGGCAGGCACACTCACAGACAATGGAATATTACCTAGACCAAAAAAAAAAAGGAATGAAATCTTGCCATTTGTGATAGCATGGATTGACCCAGAGGGCGTTAGGCTAAATGAAATAAATCAGAGAGAAAGTCAAATGCTATATGATTTTACTTATGTGTGGAATCTAAAAAATAAATCAAAACAAAACAAGCAAACAAAACAAAGCAGAAACAGATGGATAGATACAGAGAATAAACTGGTGGCTGCCAGAGGGAGTCAAGGTGAAGCATTGTTCCACAGAGGTGAAGAAGAGTTAAGAGATACAAACTTTCATTTACAAAATAAATAAATCAAAGGGATGTAATACACAACACAGGGAATATAGTCAATAATACTACCATAACTATGATGTCAGATGGTTATTAGACTTACTTGAATCACCGTTTCACACACCAAAACTAATATAATAGTGTGTATCAACTATACTTCAATTTTTTAAAAAATATCTTAAAAGGATTTTCTAAAGTGTGGCTGTTTTGTCTCAGGAGCCTATCCCAGCGCCTCTTCCTCGCCTGCTTCCCTTTTACACAATGGTGTTCCCTGGGCTCTCTTTTGTTTCTATTTTGACCTCTCTTTGGTTGAGAATTAGCACTCAACTGGCTAAGTGCCATCCCTGCCCCCATGCCAATTTCATACATAATCTGTGACTATGAGGACTTCCCCCGTGGCTCACTGGTAAAGAATCTGTCTGCAATGCAGGAGATGCGGGTTTGAGCCCTGGGTTGGGAAGATCCCCCGGAGGAGGACATGGCAACCCACTCCAGCATTCTTGCCTGAAGAATTCCATAGACAGAGGGGAGCCTGGTGGGCCACAGACCACCGGGTCACGAAGAGTCAGACGCTACTGAAGCGACTGAGCCTGCACACGCTGTGGCTATGAAACATCTGTAAATTTCACATTATGACTTGGGGGCCAATAATATCCTAGTTCAGAAACTCATGTAAACTCTTATCCAAATCCGTCCACTGACTTAAAAAAAATTTGTTAACCTCCCCCTTTGCAAAATCCAAACTTATAATAAAACTTTTGCCTTCAAAACACACAATTTCTGTTTAAAGTCACCCTCTCATTCCCTACCCCCAACCCACATCCCCCAAACTCCAACGGACATCTCTATATGTAGATAATTTCACAGGGTTTAAATTTAGCAGGAAAATAAAGAGTGAGTCCAGTTCCTCCTGCCCAAAGAGTGTTTCCAGAAGGTTTGAGGGTTTATCAGCTTCATCTTCTAAACTGTGGATTATCCTCCAAAGCAGTTAATTGCAATCCAAAAAAAAAATTTTTTTTTTTTTGGCAATCGGTTTTTCAGTTTTGAAATCTGGTTTGATTTTTCCTGACTTTCTAAAAGAAACAAGAAACAAGAGCGAGCGAGCACACACACACTTATTCCAGGAGAGCTGGCGCTTCTCACTGTGAGCCATTTATCGTGATCCAGAAGATTTACTCAGAGGCATAATTAATTGGAACTTATTTCAGTGGAAGTTATTTCCCTTCATCTCATTACAGAAACAAAAGAAGATTATGGGCCAGGGATCCACGAGGTTTCAAGAGTGTCTACTGATGAATGAAGTTGGAAGGAGTTGACACACGGTCAGAGATGGTTAACATCCAGAAATTCTTACAAAGTAACAGCAATTCTTTTCCGTTAATCCCGCCTTGCCTCTTTGATCTTGAATGGTACCATGGCTGCAAGTTAAGTGCAGAGTTACCCTGGCGTTAAAGGGCCCCGAAGACCTTGCCTTGGAGAAGCATTCTTTGAGAACTTGGAGGATTAAAAATAACAATGATAATAAAAACAAACAAATACACAAAAGAGAAAAAAAAATGTGAACAAGCAGAGAATCCAGTAGAGAGATTTTAAAGCCATTATACTGTAAATCTGCCACCTGTGCTCTTTAGGAAAAGCACATCTCTGTGAATAGGGAAATGGATGATGTTGGGTCTGGAAACTTTGAGTCACTGTTCCCTTTTTCTGTAAGATGAAATAATTAAAAGAGAGAGTGGGGAAAAGATACAGTTGGGTAGACACTTGAAGGATTTTTTTTTAAGCAAATGACCTACTCATTTTTCTTTTGTTCTCTTTTCATTTTTCTAATGTTTCTCTGAGACTCTCAGAATTCCAGCAAGAAAGC
This sequence comes from Oreotragus oreotragus, assembly GCA_006410675.1. Lineage (NCBI taxonomy): Eukaryota > Metazoa > Chordata > Mammalia > Artiodactyla > Bovidae > Oreotragus > Oreotragus oreotragus. The sequence goes on along the minus strand of SJYX01009302.1, from coordinate 68,697 downwards.
ACGTGGAACTTTAAGACCCCTAACATTTGCAGCGACTGTTAGAAATGCCCAAGCCGAGAGGGGGCTCAGGGGACCTGTCCTCTCAGTTTGTAGCCTCTTCTGACCCAATGGACTGAGCCCCAACTCTTTTAATGTTCTTTCAACTCTGGAAGTGGCCTGAGGCCATTAAACATTCCTTTAATTCTGGAAATGGAGGGGAGAGGGGTGAATGTGGCTGGAGAGGGAGGCTGTTATCACCCAGCACGGCTGGTGGTCAGGCTTCATGCTCAAAATTGTCCAATTAAAGAAATAAAAATGTAAGCTCTGTCGGGAAAAAATGCAAATAAGGTGGCTTGGGGTTAAGATTTTGAGTGGTTTGGTGGTTAAAATTATGCTCTTGTTTATGGGGGAAATGAATTTTTTTTATATCTATATACAGTTGGGTAAATTAGGCAACCATCTATTATGTAATTGAGTAACAACATAATCCATCATAATGGTGAGGCAGGCCAAAGCCAGTGCAAATTGAGGAGACTGTTTCATTCTTCCTACTTTAAAAAAAAACCTGATGGAAAAATAGGCAGAAGACCTGAATAGACATTTTTCTCAAGAAAGCTAAGGGATGGCCAATAGACACATGAAAAAATGCTCAGCATTACTAATCCTCAGGGCAACGCAAACCAAAACTACAATGAGATATTACCTCACACTTGTCAGAATGGCTATTACTTAAAAAGACAATAAATAACAAATGTTGGTGAAGATGTGGAGAAAAGAGAACCCTCATGCACTCTGATGGGAATATAAATGAGTGTAGCAACTTATGGAACAAAGTATGGAGGAGGTTTCTCTAAAAATTAAAAATAAGAACTCGCGGACTTTCTGATGGTCCAGAGGTGAAGACTAGGGCTTTCACTGCAGGGGGTGGCTAGGTCTGGTCCCTGGTCTGGGAGGTTCTGCATGCTGTGCAGTGTGGCCAAAGAGAAAATAAAAAGTAAATGAAAATCTTCCCTGGGCTTCCCTGGTAGTCCAGTGGCTAAGAATCTGCCTACCAATGCAAGAAACCCAGGTTCAATCCCTGGTCTAGGAAGCTGTTGTATGCCTCGGAGGTACTAAGGCCATTCACCACCGCTACTCAGCTTGCCTTCCTAGAGCCCCCGCTCCACAACAGCAGAAACCACAGCAATGGGAAGATGACACTTGGCAAAGAAGAGTAGCCCCTGCTTGCGACAGCTTGAGAGAAAAAGCCCACGTGCAGCAATGAAGACGCAGCCTCTGCACAGCCAAAAATAGAGAAATAAAATTGAATAAATAACAAATAAAACTTTCCTTTATAAAAAATTAAAAGAAAATAAAAATAAAATTCCACTCTGGGTATTTACCAAAGAAAACAGAAATACTAATTTGAAAAATATATGCACCCCTGTGTTCATTGTTGGAGAAGGCAATGGCACCCCACTCCGGTACTCTTGCCTGGAAAATCCCGTGGACGGAGGAGCCTGGTGGGCTTCAGTCCATGGGGTCGCTAAGAGTCGAGACGACTGAGTGACTTCACTTTCGCTTTTCACTTTCATGCATTGGAGAAGGAAATGGCAACCCACTCCAGTGTTCTTGCCTGGAGAATCCCAGAGACAGAGGAGCCTAGTGGGCTGTCACCTATGGGGTCGCACAGAGTCGGACACGACTGAAGCGACTTAGCAGCAGCAGCACTGTTCATTGTAACATTATTCACAATAACCAAGATATGGAAGCAACCTAAATGTCCACTGATAGATGAATGCATAAAAAAGGTGTGGTATGTATGTGTACACACACACACACATGCACACACATGGGCAGGCACACTCACAGACAATGGAATATTACCTAGACCAAAAAAAAAAAGGAATGAAATCTTGCCATTTGTGATAGCATGGATTGACCCAGAGGGCGTTAGGCTAAATGAAATAAATCAGAGAGAAAGTCAAATGCTATATGATTTTACTTATGTGTGGAATCTAAAAAATAAATCAAAACAAAACAAGCAAACAAAACAAAGCAGAAACAGATGGATAGATACAGAGAATAAACTGGTGGCTGCCAGAGGGAGTCAAGGTGAAGCATTGTTCCACAGAGGTGAAGAAGAGTTAAGAGATACAAACTTTCATTTACAAAATAAATAAATCAAAGGGATGTAATACACAACACAGGGAATATAGTCAATAATACTACCATAACTATGATGTCAGATGGTTATTAGACTTACTTGAATCACCGTTTCACACACCAAAACTAATATAATAGTGTGTATCAACTATACTTCAATTTTTTAAAAAATATCTTAAAAGGATTTTCTAAAGTGTGGCTGTTTTGTCTCAGGAGCCTATCCCAGCGCCTCTTCCTCGCCTGCTTCCCTTTTACACAATGGTGTTCCCTGGGCTCTCTTTTGTTTCTATTTTGACCTCTCTTTGGTTGAGAATTAGCACTCAACTGGCTAAGTGCCATCCCTGCCCCCATGCCAATTTCATACATAATCTGTGACTATGAGGACTTCCCCCGTGGCTCACTGGTAAAGAATCTGCCTGCAATGCAGGAGATGCGGGTTTGAGCCCTGGGTTGGGAAGATCCCCCGGAGGAGGACATGGCAACCCACTCCAGCATTCTTGCCTGAAGAATTCCATAGACAGAGGGGAGCCTGGTGGGCCACAGACCACCGGGTCACGAAGAGTCAGACGCTACTGAAGCGACTGAGCCTGCACACGCTGTGGCTATGAAACATCTGTAAATTTCACATTATGACTTGGGGGCCAATAATATCCTAGTTCAGAAACTCATGTAAACTCTTATCCAAATCCGTCCACTGACTTAAAAAAAATTTGTTAACCTCCCCCTTTGCAAAATCCAAACTTATAATAAAACTTTTGCCTTCAAAACACACAATTTCTGTTTAAAGTCACCCTCTCATTCCCTACCCCCAACCCACATCCCCCAAACTCCAACGGACATCTCTATATGTAGATAATTTCACAGGGTTTAAATTTAGCAGGAAAATAAAGAGTGAGTCCAGTTCCTCCTGCCCAAAGAGTGTTTCCAGAAGGTTTGAGGGTTTATCAGCTTCATCTTCTAAACTGTGGATTATCCTCCAAAGCAGTTAACTGCAATCAAAAAAAAATTTTTTTTTTTGGCAATCAGTTTTTCAGTTTTGAAATCTGGTTTGATTTTTCCTGACTTTCTAAAAGAAACAAGAAACAAGAGCGAGCGAGCACACACACACTTATTCCAGGAGAGCTGGCGCTTCTCACTGTGAGCCATTTATCGTGATCCAGAAGATTTACTCAGAGGCATAATTAATTGGAACTTATTTCAGTGGAAGTTATTTCCCTTCATCTCATTACAGAAACAAAAGAAGATTATGGGCCAGGGATCCACGAGGTTTCAAGAGTGTCTACTGATGAATGAAGTTGGAAGGAGTTGACACACGGTCAGAGATGGTTAACATCCAGAAATTCTTACAAAGTAACAGCAATTCTTTTCCGTTAATCCCGCCTTGCCTCTTTGATCTTGAATGGTACCATGGCTGCAAGTTAAGTGCAGAGTTACCCTGGCGTTAAAGGGCCCCGAAGACCTTGCCTTGGAGAAGCATTCTTTGAGAACTTGGAGGATTAAAAATAACAATGATAATAAAAACAAACAAATACACAAAAGAGAAAAAAAAATGTGAACAAGCAGAGAATCCAGTAGAGAGATTTTAAAGCCATTATACTGTAAATCTGCCACCTGTGCTCTTTAGGAAAAGCACATCTCTGTGAATAGGGAAATGGATGATGTTGGGTCTGGAAACTTTGAGTCACTGTTGCCTTTTTCTGTAAGATGAAATAATTAAAAGAGAGAGTGGGGAAAAGATACAGTTGGGTAGACACTTGAAGGGTTTCTTTTTAAGCAAATGACCTACTCATTTTTCTTTTGTTCTCTTTTCATTTTTCTAATGTTTCTCTGAGACTCTCAGAACTCCAGCAAGAAAGCACGAGGAAGTTTAAGACCCCTAACATTTGCAGCGACTGTTAGAAATGCCCAAGCCGAGAGGGGGCTCAGGGGACCTGTCCTCTCAGTTTGTAGCCTCTTCTGACCCAATGGACTGAGCCCCAACTCTTTTAATGTTCTTTCAACTCTGGAAGTGGCCTGAGGCCATTAAACATTCCTTTAATTCTGGAAATGGAGGGGAGAGGGGTGAATGTGGCTGGAGAGGGAGGCTGTTATCACCCAGCACGGCTGGTGGTCAGGCTTCATGCTCAAAATTGTCCAATTAAAGAAATAAAAATGTAAGCTCTGTCGGGAAAAAATGCAAATAAGGTGGCTTGGGGTTAAGATTTTGAGTGGTTTGGTGGTTAAAATTATGCTCTTGTTTATGGGGGAAATGAATTTTTTTTAATATCTATATACAGTTGGGTAAATTAGGCAACCATCTATTATGTAATTGAGTAACAACATAATCCATCATAATGGTGAGGCAGGCCAAAGCCAGTGCAAATTGAGGAGACTGTTTCATTCTTCCTACTTAAGCTTTTAAAAAAGCAACAGTTTGGTGGGGGAAGGGTTAAGTCTCTCTTTTTCCTTCCAGAGGGTGATATCTAACAGTGCTTTCTCACCAATTTGAATTCTTAGGGGATGGGGTGAGGTTGCAGGGGCTTAGGCATGACCAGGAGGATGTGTGTGTAAGAGGGTGTGTGTGTGTGTGTGTGTACACCCTGGCAAGTGCCTGCACCCAGGCACATCCTAAAGCCTAGTTATAGTGGACACTATGGTGTTATGGTGTGCCCTCAGCTTCCTCTTTAGAATGGGGGTGCTTATTCATCCAGCTGCTGGCAGTGCTGGGCTGCTGGAGGCTCACAGTCAGAACCTGCCCTCACCAAAGGGAGCTGCTTGTTTGACTGTATGCCCAATCTCTGTGGCATCCTGAGTTTAATGACTGGTCCATACTGGGGGTCCAGTAACTCATAAAGAATCCGCCCACAATGCAGAAGACCGGGGTTTGATCCCTGGATTGAGAAGATCCCCTGGAGAAGAACATGGCAACCGACCCCAGTACTCTTGCCTGGAAAATCCCATGGACAGAGAAGCCTGGCGGGCTACAGCCCACGGGGTCGCAAGAGTCAGACACGACTTAGCGACTAAACCTCCAACAGCACCACGTCAGGGCCCACACCCCCAGCTCTGTGTGCAGATTCAGGACAACAGAGGGGGTTATCCAGGCTCCAGAGCTCCCGGTGGGATCACAGGGGCCTCTGCTGTGACTGTATGGTGGCCCAACTTCTCCCTTGATCCAACCCCGCTGCCCTCCATCCTTCCCTCCCTCCACTTACAGATGAGGATGAAGGGGCACACCCCAATACAACTCCCACGCATGTAAACTCCAGGTCTCGGGTTGCCGTCCAGGGAAGCTGCCTCCTGACTGATTGCCTTCTCGTCTTCATTTCAGGCGGGTGGTGGATGAGACCTGGCAGATATGCTCTGTGTAATCACAAAGGCAGCTTCACCCCCAGCCTCACTGGCTGTTTCTGAAAACAGGGCTCCTGGGAACCCCTGAGATCACTGACAGTGGTGGAGCAACCTCCAGGGGTTCATGATGTTGGGGCGTCTCCTCTTGTGTGACCTGTTATCCCGTCTCAGATGCCACCTTTTGCCTCGTTTCTTTGCACCAGATTTTCCTGTTGTAAATCACTTAAAGATGCACTGTGGTTCTGCAGAGGGACCTTGTCTGAGGCCCAGCTCTGCCACTTACCAACTGTGAGATCCTGTCTGGGCCTCAGAAGGTGGGGCTTCAAGGATGAGCCCACCTTACAGAGCAGCTGTGAAGTCAAGGAGATGCTATGTTCCACACGGGAAGGGACAGTCCCTCCACGCACACATCAGTTAGCATCTCAGCTGGATCTTAACAACCAGGTCCAGCCAGACCCTGCCAGAGAAGGGCTCAGAAGAGAACTAAGCGAGGGCTCTGGGTAGAACCTCTGATTTGGGGATGAGGCAAAACTGAGTTCACATCTCACCTTTACCATCCATTTGGGCAAACTACTAATGAAGTACAAGCTGGAATCAAGATTGCCATTGCCAGGAGAAATATCAATAAACTCAGAAACAAAGATAACACAATCCTTATGGTAGAAAGTGAAGAGGAACTAAAGCACCTTAGATGAAAGTGAAAGAGGAGAGTGAAAAAGCTGGCTTAAAATCCAACATTCAAAAAACTAAGATCATGGTATCAGGTCCCATCACTTCAAGGCAAATAGATGGGAAACAATGGAAACAGTGACAGACTTTATTTTCTTGGGCTCCAAAATCACTGCAGACATGAAATTAAAAGACATGTGCTCCTTGGAAGAAAAGCTATGACCAACCTAGACAGCATATTAAAAAGCAGAGACGTTCTTTGCCAACAAAGGTCCATCTAGTCAAAGCTATGGTTTTTCCAGTAGTCATGTATAGATGTGAGAGTTGGACTATAAAGAAAGCTGAGAGCTGAAGAACTGCTTTTGAACTGTGGTTTTGAGATTCTTGAGAGTCCCTTGGACTGCAAGGAGATCCAACCAGTCCATCCTAAAGGAAATCAGTCCTGAATAATCATTTGAAGGACTGATGCTGAAGCTGAAACTTCAATACTTAGGCCACCTGATTTGAAGAACTGACTCATTAGAAAAGACTCTGATGCTGGGAAAGATTGAAGGCAGGAGGAGAAGAGGACGACGGAGGATGAGATGATTGGATGGCATCACCGACTCGATGGACATGAATCCAGGTAAACTCTGGGAGTTGGTGATGGACAGGGATGCCTGGTATGCTACAATCCATGGGGTTGCAAAGAGTCAGACACGACTGAGCGACTGAACTGAACTGAACTTAGCCTTTTTTTTTTTTAAACAATGAAACGTGGTTGGCCAGATTTGGCCTGCAGACCACAGTTTCATTTGTGTGTGTGTGTGTGTGTGTGTGTGTGTGTGTGTGTAATATTTATTTATTTATGCTTCCCAGGTGGCCCTGGTGGTAAAGAATGCACCTGCCAATGCAGGAGACATAAGAGGCATGAGTTCGATCCCTGGGTTGGGAAGATTCCCTGGAGGAGGAAATGGGAACCCATTCCAGTATTCTTGCTTGGAGAATCTCATGGACAGAGAAGCCTGCCAGGCTACAGCCCGTGGGGTTGCAAAGAGTCAGACACAATTGAAGCGACCAAGCACACACACATTTATTTATTTAATCTGCTTAGCTGCGGCATGCAGGATCTTTAGTTGCAGCATGTGAGATCCAGCTTCCCAACCAGGGATTGAACCCGGGGCCTCCTTTACTGGGAGAGTGGAGTCCTAGCCAGTGGACCATCAGGGAAGTCCCACTTAGCCTCTTCTGATTCAGTTTTTTATCCCTATGTAACTGTATCATATAATTGTTTGTCAAAAGGAAATGGAGGAATTTAGACAGTGTCCAGAGCTTAGTTTATGACCTGATAAATGTTAGGTTTTGTGAGTGGCAGAATGGAGTGGACCCCAGCACTGTTCCTTATCAGCCCGGTGACTTAGGTGAAACAGTTAATAACTCTCTAAGCCGAAGCTTGTTTATCTGTAAAATGCAGTGATGCCACCTATTTCAAGGGTGATTTTGGGGGCTAATAAGAATGGATACAAAAGGTGTGGTACTAACAGGGACTCAGCTATTATTATTCATATTGTTATTCCGAGGAAGTTTACTTTTTGAGTGAGGGTCACAGATAAACAGCAGCAGAACAATGGGCTGATGGAGAAGTTAAGTGGACCATTATGTTACGAGAACCCCAGACAGAATGGTTCCGGCTTCCTCGCTGATGGTGGTAAGTTCCCCAGGGGCTTTGCTTGCCAAGTTATTAGTTTTCTAGCAGGGAAATAATACATGGAACTTGGCCACCGTAGGCTGGAGTCTCACTGTTTTCTGGGAATCACCTCATGTCAGGACTTGCAACCTGAGTGGCTGGTCCAGAACAAGGAGCTCTGCCAGGCCACAGACAAAGGCCCCTTTGGTCTCCGAGCTGGCGTTAGCCACTGCCTTGGCCAGATGTCCACTGAGGGGCTTTCAGGCGTCACCTGACTATTCCTACTTAGATCTTCAGATAGACTTGGGCTGTTTCTGAGCATTGTGACCTATCCACAACTTTGTGAGGATGTAAGAAAAACTATATTTTACTACAAAAATGCATGGGCAGGTCGACTTAATATTAAAGAAATCTGCTAAGGTAATTTAGGATAATCTAAATTATCCTAAGAGAGGAGGCAGGCGATGTAGAGCCACAGGAAGAGCTCCGGGCTGGGAGTCCACCAGCCAGCCTCCACCCTCTCTGGTGAGTTGGCCCAGGGACTGCTGGTTGCGGAAAAAAGAAACTCCTTCAGTTTAGTTCAAACAAAAAACAGTGACCTTATCGTAAGCTCCTGGGAGCCCGCTGTTGGAAGTCCGGCCTGACCTCGCAGCAAGTGGGAAATCACCACCCTTCCCGGGCACCCAGAAAGCCTGTTTCCACTGCATCCGAGACACTGGTTCAACTCTCCTCCGCGGATGACTTTCCCTGCCAGGCCTCCTTTCTACTCTTCCTTACATCTCTGTCCATGGCTTTGGCTAAACTGGGCTGTGATTCTGGACTTGTCACTCTTGAATTTTCACAGCTCACTGACAGAGTTGGGACCAATGATCACTTTGTTTTAATATTGAGGAGAGAAAAATTGATTGGCTTGATTTGGATCAGATGTTGGCTCCTGGTCAGATCAGCTGTGATCAGCGCTGGTGGTCCTGTGAGGTTGTGGGCGGCTCCCCCTGGAGCTGTGGACTGAGCAGGTGCTTCGGTCAGGGAACGGAACAAAGCAGTCGTGGACATTTGAGACATTTGCTTCAACTTTCTAGGTCATATTGTCTTCAACTGCATAATAATAATTATTATTATTATTATATTAGCCATTGCTATTGTTGTTGTCGCTGAGTGGTATCCTGACTCTTTTGCAACCCCATGGACTATAGCCTGCCAGGCTCCTCTGTTCATGGGACTTCCTAGGCCAGAATACTGGAGTGAGTTGCCATTTCCTTCTCCAGGGGATTTTCCCAGCCCAGGGATCAAACCTGTGTCTCCTGCATTGGCAGATGGATTCTTTACCACTGAGCCACCAGGGAAGCCCTGTATTAGCCACTGAGTGTCAGATTAAATCATTTAACCTGTGGAACCCACCTGACCTCCTCTCTTCCCTTCTGAATCCTATACCTTTTCAGTCATCTGGGGCCACATAACAATAATCCAAACCCTCATCTCATGGGATAAAGGAAGCCCATTCTTCAAGAAAGTTCCCTCCTCTAGGGTACTTCTGGGACCCCTGAGGAATGTGTGAGTGTTCCACAAGTCAGCCCAGGTGGTGCCTTGTCATCCCTGCCAGCCTCCTTGCTCTTTCATTATTGCTCCCCTTGGCCCCACTGGCAACTCTAGCACCCTGTTTTCCAGGCTATTGATACTTAACCCTTGATTATCTACATCCCTGACATGGATATGAGATCCTTCCTTCAGTCCTCAAAGCTCAGCTAAGAGAGGATGGAAATGGTATAACTACCCTTTCCAGTTTTATTCAGTTACAACTGACAAATAAAAATTGTATATCTTAAACATTTAGAATACTAAGATCATGGCATCTGGTCCCGTCACTTCATGGCAAATAGATGGGGAAACAGTGGCTGACTTTATTCTGGGGGGCTCCAAAATCACTGCAGATGGTGATGCAGCCATGAAATTAAGAGATGCTGACTCCTTGGAAAGAAAGTTATGACCAACCTAGACAGCATATTAAAAAGCAGAGACATTACTTTGTCAACAAACATCTGTCTGTTAAGGCTCTGGTTTTTCCAGAGGTCATGTATAGATGTGAGAGTTGGACTATAAAGAAGGCTGAGCACCAAAGAATTGATGCTTTTGAACTGTGGTGTTGGAGAAGACTCTTGAGAGTCCCTTGGACTACAAGAAGATACAACCAGTCCATCCTAAGGGAGATCAGTCCTGGGTGTTCATTGGATGGACTGATGTTGAAGCTGAAACTCCAATACTTTGGCCACCTGATGTGAAGAGCTGACTCATTTGAAAAGGCCCTGATGCTGGGAAAGATTGAAGGCAGGAGGAGGAGGGGACGACAGAGGGTGAGATGGCTGGATGATATCACTGACTCAATGGACATGAGTTTGGGTAAACTTTGGGAGTTGGTGATAGACAGGGAGGCCTGGTGTGTTGTGGTTCATGGGGTTGCAAAGAGTCAGACACGAATGAGTGATTGAACTGGACTGAACTGTACAGTGTGATTAAAAAAAAAAAAGGAAATAGCATGACCTTACTGAATGTCTGGGGACAACAGAGTTTAACATCAGGACTAAGCTCAGCCTTGCCACTGGGCCTTCAAAAGACTAAAGGACCCAAAAGATACTCGCAGAACATTTCTGTTGAGGTGTTCAGGCCAGTCTCAGAGAGAAGAAAAGTGTCATCCCTTCCAATACAAAGGCCACCTTCTCCTCTTCCCCAGGATTCAGCTCAGCTGAAGGAAGCCTGACAGTGGGAACCTCTGATCCCTTCGGGGAAAATGCCCACCCCCATCTGTCAGGTTGCCACTCACAATCACCGAAGACCTTTCTGTGTTCATCAAGTCTGCTTCCTTAGCTTAAATAGTCCCACCGTGGCAGCTCAACAGCCTCAGCCCTACAGTACTGGGGGCCAAGCCTGCACCTCCCTCCTCGTGGGGGTAGGTCTTGGCACTGGATTACTTGTGAGCTCATTTTTGGTCAAAACAACAAACTCATCTCCCTAGAGTATACAATGATATTTTTCAGGCATTGGACACTGAAGTTCCAAGTTTTATATAAAAGAATTTTTTTATTTTAGGATTCATCTGGATAGTCTCCAATTGACATTTGTAAATGGTATACATTCAGATGGGAACTGGCTTTACCAGTAGGACCAAAATGACTCAGTGATGTGGCCTCTCCTTAAACAAAGGGAATGTCTGTTCCAAAGACAAATTTATTTATTTTTTCCTCTCATAAACTGCAGAGACTGTCTGAAATTCCCCAAATGGCCGCTTTCCAGCCTCAAATATTTAAAGTCCCAGTCTCTTCCAGGTGCCTTGTTCTAATAAATTATCTCCTTTGATCCTCCCAACAAATTTAGGAGGAAAAGTAAGGTTTCCTTTGTTTTACAAATAAGAAACTGAGGCTCAGAACTCAGTGATAATTAGCCTACTGGCAACTGGGAGGGTGGGATTCGAATCCAGCTTGGACCTTTGTCTTACAGCACTCTCATCCTGTAACCCCTTCTGGTTCCGATGGCCCAGAATTCTGAGGTTCTAATGATACTCTGGGAGAAGGCAATGGCACCCCACTCCAGTACTCTTGCCTGGAAAATCCCATGGACGGAGGAGCCTGGTGGGCTGCAGTCCATGGGGTCGCTGAGTCAGACATGACTGAGCGACTTCCCTTTCACTTTTCACTTTCATGCATTGGAGAAGGAAATGGCAACCCACTCCAGTGTTCTTGCCTGGAGAATCCCAGGGATGGTGGAGCCCAACGGGCTGCCGTCCGCAGGGTCGCACAGAGTCGGACACGACTGAAGCGACTTAGCAGCAGCAGGAGCAATGATACTCTGAGCCTGGCCTGTGGGAAGGCAGCTGTGACTCCCAAGACTTGACCCCAAAGGGCAGTGGGAGCTGCCTAATTTGCAGGATTCAGTGTAAAATGGAAACACGACCCTTATTCAGAAGTTATTAAGCATATAAAACTGAAACAGTGGAGTGTGAAACCAGGCATAGGTCCTTGTGAGTTCTAGGCTCTGTGTGGGTGGTAGGCCCATGAACTGGCAGCCTGGACAAGTCACCTTGCTCCTGGGACAAGCCTGGGCCGTGGGGGTGACCTGGTGCTGGAGGAAACTGGGCTGTTTTCCAGCAGTCTGCTCTCCCTGCTCTCTTGTAAGGAGGCATGATCGTCAAAGGAAGTAAGAGACCCAAGGATTGTGTGTACCAGATAATTTTTTTAGTTTAACTGCTTTTATTCCTTCCCTATTGCTGTTGTTTTGAATAATCTGTGTGGCTTTTGAAGAAGTTGCTTGAACTGATTTGAGCCTTATTAAGATATGAAAAAATCGCAGGCCAAGGGGGCCTGGGGATGAAAGTGGAGCTTTCTTTTGGTGCTGCAGGCAACAGGAGCGGAGGAGCCTGGTGCTGTGCGCTTAACAGAGGCAGGGGGGCGGTGTGGGACAGAGCTGACGTTGGTGGGGGGTGGGGAGGGGGCGGGCGGTGCAGCCCGAGAGCTGTGAAGGACAGTGCTCCAGCTCCAGACAGCAGAATGACAATCAGACTATAAAAGCCCAGGTGAAAAGTGAGAAGGAAACAGAGCAAAACAAACCCTCAACTCAACTACAGCTGAAACCAGCGGAAGTTGAGAGAGGAAATGGCTAATCGGTATTGCAAGTGGATAACAGCCTCTGAGGGCTTCCCTGGTAGCTCAAGCTGGTAAGGAATCTGCCGCAATGCAGGAGACCCCAGTTCGTTTCCTGGGTGGGGAAGATCCCCTGGAGAAGGGATAGGCTACCCACTCCAGTATTCTTGGGCTTCCCTGGAGGCTCAGACGGTAAAGAATCCGCCCACAATGTGGGAGACCTGGTTTTAATCCCTGGGTTGGGAAGATCTCCTGGAGGAGGGTCATGGCAACCCAGTCCAGTATTCTTGCCTGGAGAATCCCCGTAGACAGAGGAGCCTGGCAGGTTACAGTCCATGGGGTTGCAAAGAGTCAGACTAAGCACAGCACAGCAGCCTCTGATGGTAGATGAAACCCCACAATTGTCTTCCCCAAGAACAGAGGCATTTGGGCACTTGGCTGGGTCTCCCCAGGAGGAAGGGTTTTATTTCAAGCTTCAAAAGCCTAATTCTTTGTGACTCTGTGACTCTTACCTGAGTCACTGAGCATTCTGTGTGGAGTCTGGGGGCCAGCCTTGGGGATTCAATGGCTCACAGTCAGGTGTGGTCCCTGCCTTCCTAGAATTCTCAGTCTGGAAGTGGAGCCAGAAGAATGATCAGGCAGGTAGACAGGCAGGGAGAGTGTTGGGGGGAGCACAGTGGAGTAAGGCCTCACCTTAAAAAGGGCTCTCCCCGAGAAAGCCACATTCATACAGAAATCTGAAGGATGAGTAGGAATTTATCCAAGTGTTGGGAATGATGAGGGTGACAAGGGGATCCAGGTTAAAGGAAACCACCTGCAAAGGCCAGGGAGTAAGAAGGAGGGGGTTGCATTTGAGAGATGAACACTGACTGCTAGGGGAGACCTTTCCATCAACATGTTAGTTGAGTGGCTACTATCTGTTCAGTGCTGGAGAGTCACACCATATACTCGATTGTGCCATTCTCCATCACTTGCTTTTCCCATTGTGGACTCTTTCCTGTTTTTCTGTTTTCCCGCCTCTTTCCATCTCATACATAGATTGGCTCTCTCCCTTTGATTTATTTCATGTATTAATATTAGCAGAATGCAGATTCAACTGTTGTTTCAAAGGTCAGAATAATATTGATTTAAGAGAGAAAGATGGAAGTTAATCTCACTTTCATGAGATTGCCCAAACTGGTTCCACAGATGTGAGGACCCAGAATCTTATCTCATTCTTTCACCATCCCTGAGGCATTATTCTTAAGTGCGTGCTCCAAAGTGACTCTCCACCCTGTCAACTTTCCACGAGGCAAGATAGAAAGAGACAGAGGAACACACTCTCCTTTCTTTAAAGGTCATGGCATGGAAATTGCACCCATCCTTTCTGCTCACATCCCTTTGGCCAGAGCGTGGTCCAGTGACAGCACCTGGATACAGGGAAGCCTGAGAAATGCGGTCCAACTGGCGCCCATGCTCAGTGAAAGCTCAGAAGTAAATGGAGATTCAGACAACCAGCAGCCCCCATTATACTCTATTTCTGGTTTGAGATCTTGGAGAGCTGTCTTGACAGACAATANAAAAAAAATTCATTTCCCCCATAAACAAGAGCATAATTTTAACCACCAAACCACTCAAAATCTTAACCCCAAGCCACCTTATTTGCATTTTTTCCCGACAGAGCTTACATTTTTATTTCTTTAATTGGACAATTTTGAGCATGAAGCCTGACCACCAGCCGTGCTGGGTGATAACAGCCTCCCTCTCCAGCCACATTCACCCCTCTCCCCTCCATTTCCAGAATTAAAGGAATGTTTAATGGCCTCAGGCCACTTCCAGAGTTGAAAGAACATTAAAAGAGTTGGGGCTCAGTCCATTGGGTCAGAAGAGGCTACAAACTGAGAGGACAGGTCCCCTGAGCCCCCTCTCGGCTTGGGCATTTCTAACAGTCGCTGCAAATGTTAGGGGTCTTAAACTTCCTCGTGCTTTCTTGCTGGAGTTCTGAGAGTCTCAGAGAAACATTAGAAAAATGAAAAGAGAACAAAAGAAAAATGAGTAGGTCATTTGCTTAAAAAGAAACCCTTCAAGTGTCTACCCAACTGTATCTTTTCCCCACTCTCTCTTTTAATTATTTCATCTTACAGAAAAAGGCAACAGTGACTCAAAGTTTCCAGACCCAACATCATCCATTTCCCTATTCACAGAGATGTGCTTTTCCTAAAGAGCACAGGTGGCAGATTTACAGTATAATGGCTTTAAAATCTCTCTACTGGATTCTCTGCTTGTTCACATTTTTTTTTTCTCTTTTGTGTATTTGTTTGTTTTTATTATCATTGTTATTTTTAATCCTCCAAGTTCTCAAAGAATGCTTCTCCAAGGCAAGGTCTTCGGGGCCCTTTAACGCCAGGGTAACTCTGCACTTAATTTGCAGCCATGGTACCATTCAAGATCAAAGAGTCAAGGCGGGATTAACGGAAAAGAATTGCTGTTACTTTGTAAGAATTTCTGGATGTTAACCATCTCTGACCGTGTGTCAACTCCTTCCAACTTCATTCATCAGTAGACACTCTTGAAACCTCGTGGATCCCTGGCCCATAATCTTCTTTTGTTTCTGTAATGAGATGAAGGGAAATAACTTCCACTGAAATAAGTTCCAATTAATTATGCCTCTGAGTAAATCTTCTGGATCACGATAAATGGCTCACAGTGAGAAGCGCCAGCTCTCCTGGAATAAGTGTGTGTGTGCTCGCTCGCTCTTGTTTCTTGTTTCTTTTAGAAAGTCAGGAAAAATCAAACCAGATTTCAAAACTGAAAAACTGATTGCCAAAAAAAAAAATTTTTTTTTGATTGCAGTTAACTGCTTTGGAGGATAATCCACAGTTTAGAAGATGAAGCTGATAAACCCTCAAACCTTCTGGAAACACTCTTTGGGCAGGAGGAACTGGACTCACTCTTTATTTTCCTGCTAAATTTAAACCCTGTGAAATTATCTACATATAGAGATGTCTGTTGGAGTTTGGGGGATGTGGGTTGGGGGTAGGGAATGAGAGGGTGACTTTAAACAGAAATTGTGTGTTTTGAAGGCAAAAGTTTTATTATAAGTTTGGATTTTGCAAGGGGGGAGGTTAACAATTTTTTTTTAAGTCAGTGGACGGATTTGGATAAGAGTTTACATGAGTTTCTGAACTAGGATATTATTGGCCCCCAAGTCATAATGTGAAATTTACAGATGTTTCATAGCCACAGCGTGTGCAGGCTCAGTCGCTTCAGTAGCGTCTGACTCTTCGTGACCCGGTGGTCTGTGGCCCACCAGGCTCCCCTCTGTCTATGGAATTCTTCAGGCAAGAATGCTGGAGTGGGTTGCCATGTCCTCCTCCGGGGGATCTTCCCAACCCAGGGCTCAAACCCGCATCTCCTGCATTGCAGACAGATTCTTTACCAGTGAGCCACGGGGGAAGTCCTCATAGTCACAGATTATGTATGAAATTGGCATGGGGACAGGCTCCCCTCTGTCTATGGAATTCTTCAGGCAAGAATGCTGGAGTGGGTTGCCATGTCCTCCTCCGGGGGATCTTCCCAACCCAGGGCTCAAACCCGCATCTCCTGCATTGCAGGCAGATTCTTTACCAGTGAGCCACGGGGGAAGTCCTCATAGTCACAGATTATGTATGAAATTGGCATGGGGCAGGGATGGCACTTAGCCAGTTGAGTGCTAATTCTCAACCAAAGAGAGGTCAAAATAGAAACAAAAGAGAGCCCAGGGAACACCATTGTGTAAAAGAGAAGCAGGCGAGGAAGAGGCGCTGGGACAGGCTCCTGAGACAAAACAGCCACACTTTAGAAAATCCTTTTAAGATATTTTTTTAAAAAATTGAAGTATAATTGATACACACTATTATATTAGTTTTGGTATGTGAAACGGTGATTCAAGTAAGTCTAATAACCATCTGACATCATAGTTATGGCAGTATTATTGACTATATTCCCTATGTTGTGTATTACGTCCCTTTGATTTATTTATTTTGTAAATGAAAGTTTGTATCTCTTAACTCTTCTTCACCTATGTGTAACAATGCTTCACCTTGACTCCCTCTGGCAGCCACCAGTTTATTCTCTGTATCTATCCATCTGTTTCTGCTTTGTTTTGTTTGCTTATTTTGTTTTGATTTATTTTTTAGATTCCACACATAAGTAAAATCATATAGCATTTGACTTTCTCTCTGATTTATTTCATTTAGCCTAACGCCCTCTGGGTCAATCCATGCTATCACAAATGGCAAGATTTCATTCCTTTTTTTTTTTTTGGTCTAGGTAATATTCCATTGTCTGTGAGTGTGCCTGCCCATGTGTGTGCACGTGTGTGTGTGTGTGTGTACACATACATACCACACCTTTTTTATGCATTCATCTATCAGTGGACATTTAGGTTGCTTCCATATCTTGATTATTGTGAATAACGTTACAATGAACACTGCCGCTGCTGCTAAGTCGCTTCAGTCGTGTCCGACTCTGTGCGACCCCATAGGTGACAGCCCACTAGGCTCCCCCATCCCTGGGATTCTCCAGGCAAGAATATTGGAGTGGGTTGCCATTTCCTTCTCCAATGCATGAAAGTGAAAAGCGAAAGTGAAGTCGCTCAGTCGTCCTGACTCTTAGCGACCCCATGGACTGAAGCCCACCAGGCTCCTCCGTCCACGGGATTTTCCAGGCAAGAGTACCGGAGTGGGGTGCCATTGCCTTCTCCGACAATGAACACAGGGGTGCATATATTTTTCAAATTAGTATTTCTGTTTTCTTTGGTAAATACCCAGAGTGGAATTTTATTTTTATTTTCTTTTAATTTTTTATAAAGGAAAGTTTTATTTGTTATTTATTCAATTTTATTTCTCTATTTTTGGCTCTGCGTCTTCATTGCTGCACGTGGGCTTTTTCTCTCAAGTTGTCGCAAGCAGGGGCTACTCTTCTTTGCCAAGTGTCATCTTCCCATTGCTGTGGTTTCTGCTGTTGTGGAGCGGGGGCTCTAGGAAGGCAAGCTGAGTAGCTGTGGTGAATGGCCTTAGTACCTCCGAGGCATACAACAGCTTCCTAGACCAGGGATTGAACCTGGGTTTCTTGCATTGGTAGGCAGATTCTTAGCCACTGGACTACCAGGGAAGCCCAGGGAAGATTTTCATTTACTTTTTATTTTCTCTTTGGCCACACTGCACAGCATGCAGAACCTCCCAGACCAGGGACCAGACCTAGCCACCCCCTGCAGCGAAAGCCCTAGTCTTCACCTCTGGACCATCAGAAAGTCCGCGAGTTCTTATTTTTAATTTTTAGAGAAACCTCCTCCATACTTTGTTCCATAAGTTGCTACACTCATTTATATTCCCATCAGAGTGCATGAGGGTTCTCTTTTCTCCACATCTTCACCAACATTTGTTATTTATTGTCTTTTTAAGTAATAGCCATTCTGACAAGTGTGAGGTAATATCTCATTGTAGTTTTGGTTTGCGTTGCCCTGAGGATTAGTAATGCTGAGCATTTTTTCATGTGTCTATTGGCCATCCCTTAGCTTTCTTGAGAAAAATGTCTATTCAGGTCTTCTGCCTATTTTTCCATCAGGTTTTTTTTTATACTGAGTTATGTGAGTTCTCTCTATATTTGGATGTTAATCTCTTATCAGATATATCATTTGCAAATATCCTCCCCCATTTCTTAAGTTGCCTTTTCATTTGTTAATGTTTTTTTTTCTCATTATCTAAAAGTTCTTTTAGTTTGATGTAGTCCCATTTGTTTATTTTTGCTTTTATCACCCTTACCTGAAGAGATAGATCCAGAAACATATTGCTAATACCAAAGTGAAAGAGCATTCCACCTATGTTTCTTGTAAGAACTTTATGTTTTCAAGTCATAGATTTAATTCTTTAACCCATTTTGAGTTTATTTTTTTAATATGGGGTAGTTTGATCCTTTTGCATGTCCAGTTTTCCCAGCAACACTTATTGAAGAAACTGTCTTTTCCCCATTGTATATTTTCGCCTCCTTCATCATAGATTCAGTCAGTCCAGTCGTTCAGTCATGTCCAACTTTTTGCAACCCCATGGACTGCAGCACACCAGGCTTCCCTGTCTATCACCAACTCCCAGAGCTTGCTCAAACTCGTCCATAGAGTTGATGATGCCATCCAACCATCTCATCCTCTGTCATCCCTTTCTCCTCCTGCCTTCAATCTTTCCCAGCATCAGGGTCTTTTCCAAGGAGTCAGTTCTTCGCATGAGGTCGCCAAAGTTTTGGAGTTTCAGCTTCACCATCAGTCCTTCCAATGAATATTTAAGACTGATTTCCTTTAGGATTGACTAGTTTGATCTCCTTGCAGTCCAAGGGACTCAGGAGTCTTCTCCAACACCACAATTCAAAAGCATCAGTTCTTCAGGGCTCAGCTTTCTTTATAGTCCAACTCTCACATCCATACATGACTACTGGAAAAACCATATCTTTGACTAGACGGACCTTTGCTGGCAAAGTAATGTCTCTGCTTTTTAATATGCTGTCTAGATTGGTCATAGCTTTTCTTCCAAGCAGCAAGTGTTACTTCATGGCTGCAGTCACCATCTGCTGTGATTCTGGAGCCCCAAAAATAAAGTCTGTTACTGTTTCCATTGTTTCCCCATCTATTTGCCATGAAGTGATGGGACCAGATGCCATGATCTTAGTTTTTTGAATGTTGAGATTTAAGCCAACTTTTTCACTCTCCACGTTCACTTTCATCAAGAGGCTCTTTAGTTCTTCTTCACTTTCTGCCATAAGGGTGGTGTCATATGCATATCTGATGTTATTGATATTTTGCCAGCCAATCTTGATTCCAGCTTGTGCTTCATTCAGTCCAGCATTTCCCATGGTGTATGTACTCTGCGTATACGTTAAATAATCAGGGTGACAGAATACAGCCTTGAAGTACTCCTTTCCTGATTTGGAACCAGTCTGCTGTTCCATGTCCAGTTTTAACTATTGCTTCTTGACTTGCTTACAGATGTCTCAGGAAGCAGGTCAGGTGGTCTGTTATTCCTATCTCTTTAAGAATTTTCCACAGTTTGTTGTGATCCACACAATCAAAGGCTTTGGCATAGTCAATAAAGCAGAAGCAGAAGTTTTTCTGGAACTCTCTTGTTTTTTCAATGATCCAACAGATGTTGGCAATTTGCTCTCTGGTTCCTCTGCCTTTTCTAAAACCAGCTTGAACGTCTAGAAGTTCATGGTTAATGTGCTGTTGAAGCCTTGCTTGGAGAATTTTGAGCATTACTTTGCTAGCATGTGAGATGAGTGCAATTGTGTGACAGTTTGAACATTCTTTGGCATTGCCTTTCTTTGGGATTGGAATGAAAAATGACCTTTTCCAGTCCTGTGGCTACTGCTGAGTTTTCCAAATTTGCTGGCATACTGAGTGCAGCACTTTCACAGCATCATCTTTTAGTTTGAAATAGCTCCACTGGAATTCCATCACCTCCACTAGCTTTGTTCATAGTGATGCTTCCTAAGGCCCACTTGACTTGACATTCCAGGATGTCTGGCTCTAGGTGAGTGATCACACCATTGTAATTATCTGGCTCATGAAGATTTTTTTTTGTATAGTTCTGTGTATTCTTGCCACCTCTTCTTAATATCTTCTGCTTCTGTTCGGTCTATAGTCTTTCTGTCCTTTATTGAGCCCATCTTTGCATGAAATGTTCCCTTGGTATCTCTAATTTTCTTGAAGAGATCTCTAGTCTTTCCCGTTCTATTGTTTTCCTCTATTTCTTTGTATTGATCACCGAAGAAGGCTTTCTTATCTTTCCTTGCTATTCTTTGGAACTCTGCACTCAAATGGGTATTCANAAAAAAAAAAAAGGAAATAGCATGACCTTACTGAATGTCTGGGGACAACAGAGTTTAACATCAGGACTAAGCTCAGCCTTGCCACTGGGCCTTCAAAAGACTAAAGGACCCAAAAGATACTCGCAGAACATTTCTGTTGAGGTGTTCAGGCCAGTCTCAGAGAGAAGAAAAGTGTCATCCCTTCCAATACAAAGGCCACCTTCTCCTCTTCCCCAGGATTCAGCTCAGCTGAAGGAAGCCTGACAGTGGGAACCTCTGATCCCTTCGGGGAAAATGCCCACCCCCATCTGTCAGGTTGCCACTCACAATCACCGAAGACCTTTCTGTGTTCATCAAGTCTGCTTCCTTAGCTTAAATAGTCCCACCGTGGCAGCTCAACAGCCTCAGCCCTACAGTACTGGGGGCCAAGCCTGCACCTCCCTCCTCGTGGGGGTAGGTCTTGGCACTGGATTACTTGTGAGCTCATTTTTGGTCAAAACAACAAACTCATCTCCCTAGAGTATACAATGATATTTTTCAGGCATTGGACACTGAAGTTCCAAGTTTTATATAAAAGAATTTTTTTATTTTAGGATTCATCTGGATAGTCTCCAATTGACATTTGTAAATGGTATACATTCAGATGGGAACTGGCTTTACCAGTAGGACCAAAATGACTCAGTGATGTGGCCTCTCCTTAAACAAAGGGAATGTCTGTTCCAAAGACAAATTTATTTATTTTTTCCTCTCATAAACTGCAGAGACTGTCTGAAATTCCCCAAATGGCCGCTTTCCAGCCTCAAATATTTAAAGTCCCAGTCTCTTCCAGGTGCCTTGTTCTAATAAATTATCTCCTTTGATCCTCCCAACAAATTTAGGAGGAAAAGTAAGGTTTCCTTTGTTTTACAAATAAGAAACTGAGGCTCAGAACTCAGTGATAATTAGCCTACTGGCAACTGGGAGGGTGGGATTCGAATCCAGCTTGGACCTTTGTCTTACAGCACTCTCATCCTGTAACCCCTTCTGGTTCCGATGGCCCAGAATTCTGAGGTTCTAATGATACTCTGGGAGAAGGCAATGGCACCCCACTCCAGTACTCTTGCCTGGAAAATCCCATGGACGGAGGAGCCTGGTGGGCTGCAGTCCATGGGGTCGCTGAGTCAGACATGACTGAGCGACTTCCCTTTCACTTTTCACTTTCATGCATTGGAGAAGGAAATGGCAACCCACTCCAGTGTTCTTGCCTGGAGAATCCCAGGGATGGTGGAGCCCAACGGGCTGCCGTCCGCAGGGTCGCACAGAGTCGGACACGACTGAAGCGACTTAGCAGCAGCAGGAGCAATGATACTCTGAGCCTGGCCTGTGGGAAGGCAGCTGTGACTCCCAAGACTTGACCCCAAAGGGCAGTGGGAGCTGCCTAATTTGCAGGATTCAGTGTAAAATGGAAACACGACCCTTATTCAGAAGTTATTAAGCATATAAAACTGAAACAGTGGAGTGTGAAACCAGGCATAGGTCCTTGTGAGTTCTAGGCTCTGTGTGGGTGGTAGGCCCATGAACTGGCAGCCTGGACAAGTCACCTTGCTCCTGGGACAAGCCTGGGCCGTGGGGGTGACCTGGTGCTGGAGGAAACTGGGCTGTTTTCCAGCAGTCTGCTCTCCCTGCTCTCTTGTAAGGAGGCATGATCGTCAAAGGAAGTAAGAGACCCAAGGATTGTGTGTACCAGATAATTTTTTTAGTTTAACTGCTTTTATTCCTTCCCTATTGCTGTTGTTTTGAATAATCTGTGTGGCTTTTGAAGAAGTTGCTTGAACTGATTTGAGCCTTATTAAGATATGAAAAAATCGCAGGCCAAGGGGGCCTGGGGATGAAAGTGGAGCTTTCTTTTGGTGCTGCAGGCAACAGGAGCGGAGGAGCCTGGTGCTGTGCGCTTAACAGAGGCAGGGGGGCGGTGTGGGACAGAGCTGACGTTGGTGGGGGGTGGGGAGGGGGCGGGCGGTGCAGCCCGAGAGCTGTGAAGGACAGTGCTCCAGCTCCAGACAGCAGAATGACAATCAGACTATAAAAGCCCAGGTGAAAAGTGAGAAGGAAACAGAGCAAAACAAACCCTCAACTCAACTACAGCTGAAACCAGCGGAAGTTGAGAGAGGAAATGGCTAATCGGTATTGCAAGTGGATAACAGCCTCTGAGGGCTTCCCTGGTAGCTCAAGCTGGTAAGGAATCTGCCGCAATGCAGGAGACCCCAGTTCGTTTCCTGGGTGGGGAAGATCCCCTGGAGAAGGGATAGGCTACCCACTCCAGTATTCTTGGGCTTCCCTGGAGGCTCAGACGGTAAAGAATCCGCCCACAATGTGGGAGACCTGGTTTTAATCCCTGGGTTGGGAAGATCTCCTGGAGGAGGGTCATGGCAACCCAGTCCAGTATTCTTGCCTGGAGAATCCCCGTAGACAGAGGAGCCTGGCAGGTTACAGTCCATGGGGTTGCAAAGAGTCAGACTAAGCACAGCACAGCAGCCTCTGATGGTAGATGAAACCCCACAATTGTCTTCCCCAAGAACAGAGGCATTTGGGCACTTGGCTGGGTCTCCCCAGGAGGAAGGGTTTTATTTCAAGCTTCAAAAGCCTAATTCTTTGTGACTCTGTGACTCTTACCTGAGTCACTGAGCATTCTGTGTGGAGTCTGGGGGCCAGCCTTGGGGATTCAATGGCTCACAGTCAGGTGTGGTCCCTGCCTTCCTAGAATTCTCAGTCTGGAAGTGGAGCCAGAAGAATGATCAGGCAGGTAGACAGGCAGGGAGAGTGTTGGGGGGAGCACAGTGGAGTAAGGCCTCACCTTAAAAAGGGCTCTCCCCGAGAAAGCCACATTCATACAGAAATCTGAAGGATGAGTAGGAATTTATCCAAGTGTTGGGAATGATGAGGGTGACAAGGGGATCCAGGTTAAAGGAAACCACCTGCAAAGGCCAGGGAGTAAGAAGGAGGGGGTTGCATTTGAGAGATGAACACTGACTGCTAGGGGAGACCTTTCCATCAACATGTTAGTTGAGTGGCTACTATCTGTTCAGTGCTGGAGAGTCACACCATATACTCGATTGTGCCATTCTCCATCACTTGCTTTTCCCATTGTGGACTCTTTCCTGTTTTTCTGTTTTCCCGCCTCTTTCCATCTCATACATAGATTGGCTCTCTCCCTTTGATTTATTTCATGTATTAATATTAGCAGAATGCAGATTCAACTGTTGTTTCAAAGGTCAGAATAATATTGATTTAAGAGAGAAAGATGGAAGTTAATCTCACTTTCATGAGATTGCCCAAACTGGTTCCACAGATGTGAGGACCCAGAATCTTATCTCATTCTTTCACCATCCCTGAGGCATTATTCTTAAGTGCGTGCTCCAAAGTGACTCTCCACCCTGTCAACTTTCCACGAGGCAAGATAGAAAGAGACAGAGGAACACACTCTCCTTTCTTTAAAGGTCATGGCATGGAAATTGCACCCATCCTTTCTGCTCACATCCCTTTGGCCAGAGCGTGGTCCAGTGACAGCACCTGGATACAGGGAAGCCTGAGAAATGCGGTCCAACTGGCGCCCATGCTCAGTGAAAGCTCAGAAGTAAATGGAGATTCAGACAACCAGCAGCCCCCATTATACTCTATTTCTGGTTTGAGATCTTGGAGAGCTGTCTTGACAGACAATATTACAGTCATGGCTCTCCTATCTGGTTCAGCCCTGGGCTCTCCATCCCTCAAGTAGACACTAGAAAGTCAGGGAGCGTCAGTGCTGAAAAGCAAAATATCATCTTGCGCTCAGTTGAAACTTACAAAAGACAAGTCAAGGGGAAAAACATTTATGGGATGTTTTAAGTTCTAAGGACAAGGCAAGGTCTACTCACTTTATTTAAAAGAGCTTTGTTGGTTAGATTTAATGCTGGGTTAGTTCTCTTTTGGGCCTTAAAAGCTCTCCATTGAGAAGAGCTGATGAAGCCACAGACTTGCCTATAAGCCCTTAATCAAGGCTCAGACTGAATTCCTCAGATTGTTCCGTTGAAGGGCAAGGAAGGAAAAAGTGAGGGGTTTACGAGGAGAACTGGCAGGTGGTGAATGCATCTCCCAGAAGAAGGCTTTGGAAGCATGAGAGGTGGGCCATCCCTGAGTGAAGGGCTTCAACCTGACAGATGATCCAGATAATCCAATAAAACACTTCCTGTTTTTGTAACTAATCCAACTGTCATACTCCATTTCCAGGAGCTCAAATCATCGAAAAAATGCCTGTGAGCCTTAAAGTTCACTTTCTGGTTTGTGCAGGATTAAAATTTCGTCTCAGTCCTATCTCCAAGCTGTCTACTTATATTTTAGATAACAAAAGACTCTTTACCAGCTGAGCCACCAGGGAAGCCCCAATAAAAGACTGAGTAAGGAGAAATTAAGACAGGAGCAAGATCACGTCAAACACTCCAGATCTCAGCGCTTGTAATTTCAGGTTTAGCTTCTGTTTTGTATTATACATATCTCACAATTCCCCACCCTCCTAGTCATACTGGATAACATGAAAGTGATTTGTGAACGTGTCCACCACCTCTTACACCGGGTTGAGAGGTTTTGAGGAACAAGTGCCCAATCCTAGTGTGTGCACCCTTCCCAGTATCTGGGTTAGTGTCTGATGCATGGTAAGTATTGAATTGGTGTTTGTTGAACTGCTGACTTTATTCAGATAAACCAGGGTTGACTGTGGTTCTTTTTAGTTAATCCACTTTGCCACTGGTGGCAGCGTAAGTTATCAAAATACCATATTTCTATCATATTTGCCTGTTTTCTACCTCTGAACCACCTTCCTCCTCCTTCCACTTTCCCTCTAAGAGTCCATTGCAGTCTTTAAAAAAAGGAAGGCATGCTTATCAGAGGCTGAATCTATGCACCGTAAAAATTAATGATATGGGAAATTGCCAGGTAATTTCTTATCAGCTAAACATATCTTTGGGCTTCCCTGGTGGCTCAGTGGTAAAGAATCTGCTTGCCAATGCAGGAGACATGGGTTTGAGCTCTGGGTCAGGAAGATCCCCTGTAGATGAAAATGGCAACCCACTCTAGTATTCTTGCCTGGGAAATCCTATGGACAGGTTTCCTATAGGCAGAGGAGCCTGGTGGGCTATGGTCCATGGGGTGCCAAGGAGTCAGACACAACTGAGCGACTAAACAACAAACATATTACCTTTTAAGACCCAGCAGTCACACTCTTAGAAATTTATCCCAGAGAAATAAAGACTTATGTTCAGACAGAAACCTGTATGTGATTGTTCACAGCATCTTTATTTGTAATAGTCTAAAAGTAGGAGCGATCCAAATGTCCTCAGTGGGTGAATGGTTAGACACCTGCATACAGCCACACAGTGTCACACACTCCTCAGCCATAAAAAGGAGCAAATTTTGGAGATTTACAGTATATTAGTTAGCTAGAGTTGCTGTAACAAATATCATGCCACTGAGTGGTTCAAACGAGGAATTTCTTGTCTTACACCTCTGCAGGGGAGAAGTCCAAAGTGTCAGAAGGGCCATGCTCGCTCCGTAGGTGCTGGGGCAGCAACGTTCCTGGCCTCTCTCCTAGCTCTGGGCAGGTTCCTGGCTTGTGACAGTATAACTCCAACCTTGACATGGTGATGGCCTGGCGTGCGTGCCTCTGTCTACATTCCTCCTTTTTATAAGGACCCCCAACACCAGGTTAGGGATCCATCCTACCCTAGTATGGCTTCATCTTTACTAATTAAATCTGCAGTCACCCTCCAAATAAAGTCCTATTTGGAGTTAGTAGGAGTAGTAGGAGTTAGAACTCCAACACTGAGTGAGTTTGAGTGGGACACAGT
This sequence comes from Oreotragus oreotragus, assembly GCA_006410675.1. NCBI lineage: Eukaryota > Metazoa > Chordata > Mammalia > Artiodactyla > Bovidae > Oreotragus > Oreotragus oreotragus. The sequence goes on along the minus strand of SJYX01009302.1, from coordinate 42,607 downwards.
TTAACTCATAACATGCAACGACATAGATAAGGGCATTATGTTAAGTGAAAAAAGTGAAAGTGTTAATTGCTCAGTCGTGTCCAACTCTTTGCAACTCCATGGACTGTAGCCCGCCAGGCTCCTCTGTCCACGGAATTCTCCAGGCAAGCATACTGGCGTGGGTTGCCATTCCCTTCTCCATGGGCTCTTCCTGAGGCTCTTCCTCAGGGATCAAACCCAGGTCCCCTGCGTTGCAGGCTGACTCTTTACCATCGGATCCACCAGGGAAGCCCGGTGATAAAGGCCAGTCTCAAAAGACTCCACACTGCATGATGCTATGCGTGTAGCAAGCACAAAAGGACAACACTCTAGAGATGGAGGACAGACGGGTGGTTGCCAGGAGACAGGGGCAGGGGTGGGTGGGGTGAGTCTATAAAGGCTGATGAAGGAATCTGGATCCTATCTGGTGGTGGTCACATGACTCTGTGCTCTTCCCTGGTGGCTCAGTTAGTAAAGAATCCGCCTGCAGTGCAGGAGACCTGGGTTCACTCCCTGGGTTGGGAAGATCTCCTGGAGGAGGGCATGGCAACTCACTCCAGCATTCTTGCCTGGAGAATCCCCATGGACAGAGGAGCCTGGCTGACTACAGTCCACAGTGTTGCAAAGAGTCAGACAGGACTGAGCAACTAAACACAGCGCAGCGTATGACTCTATATGAGGAATCAAGTTGCATTGGACTACACCTCCTTCTCCCAAGACACAGGGATGCATAAAAAACTGGTAAAAACTGAACAAGGTCGGTAGTCGAGCTAACAAGCAGTATTGTATCAGAGTCAATTTGCTGATTTCGATATTGTATTAGTTACACAAGATGTCACCACTGGGGGAAGCCAGGTGACGGGTTCATGGGACTATTTTATGTCCCATACTTACAACTTCCAGGGAGTCTGCAATCATTTCAAAATAAAAAGTTACAAAAATGTAACAATATTGCTATGTTGGTAGATGTGGGGAGACAGCATGAGTGGCATAGATTGCATTAAAAATTTCCCCTTTATGTAAATGTCCTACATCTTCTTTATCCGTTTATCTGTCCATGGACATATAAGCTACTTCCATGTCCTGGCTATTGTAAATAGTGATGCAGTGAACACTGAGGGTACATGTGTCTTTTAGAATTGTAGTTTTTCAGGGTAAATGCCCAGTAGTGGGGTTGCTGGGTCATAGTAGACTCATTCCTAGGTTTTTAAGGACTCTCCATACTGTTCTTCATAATGCCTGTATCAGTTTACGTTTCCACCAACAATGTAGGAGCATTCTCTTTTCTCCACATCCCCTCCAGCATTTGTTATTGTAGATTTGTTTGATGGTGGCATTCTGACTGGTGTGAAGTGATACCCCATCACCCCCCAAAATAAATAAATTGAAATATCTTGCTGCTCCTACAGAAAAATAAGTTTCTTCCCTATGCTTCTAAAAAGGCTCTTTGCCTCCTAAATTCTAGAACATTTGCAGTCACACCACTTTCCTTCTCTAGAACAAAACGAGGAGCTCCGTTTAGGTGAGATGTGTAGCCAAGGGCAGAAGCCAGACCACAAATATTTATTTATCTCCCTGTAGACTTTAGCTGAGCATTGAAGATTTGATGCTTTTGAACTGTGGTGTTGGAGAAGACTCTTGAGAGTTCCTTGGACTGCAAGGAGATCCAACCAGTCCATCCTAAAGGAAATCAATCCTGAATATTCATTGGAAGGATTGATACTGAAGCTGAAGCTCCAATATTTTGGCCACCTGATGTGAAGAGCTGACTCAGAAAAGACCCTGACGCTGGGCAAGACTGAAGGCAAGAGAAGGGGACGACAGAGGATGAGATGGTTCAATGGCCTCATCGACTCAATGGACTCCGGGAGATGGCAAAGGACAGGGCAATCCTGGCATGCTGCAGTCCATGGGGTTGCAAAGAGTCAACACAACTGTGCGACTGAGTAACAGCAACATCAAGACTTCTACCTGGGCTTCCCTGGTGGCTCAGCGGCAAAGAGCCCGCTTGCCAGTATAGGAGACTCGGGTTCTATCCGTGGGTCAGAAAGAACCCCTGGAGGAGGAAACGGCAACCCACTTCAGTATTCATGCCTGGGAAATCCCATGGACAGCAGAGCCTGGTGGTCTACAGTCCATGGGTCCCAAAAGAGTTGGACGTGAATTAGTGACTAAACAACAATAGAACTTCTACCTAGGACCTGATTTTCTAGATTTTCAGGAAGGTCCTGTGTCGGGACCTCAGCTTCTTATATCAATGACTATCACCATCTGGGAAGCCCTGTGTGTGCGCGCGTGTTATTTGCTCAGTCGTGTCTGACTCTTTGCAATGCCAGGAATTGTAGCCCGCCAGGTTCTTCTATCCATGGAATTCTCCAGGCAAGAATACTGGAGTGGGTTGCCATGCCCTCCTCTAGGGGATCTTCCCGACCCAGGGATCAAACCCATGTCTCCTGCGGCTCCTGACTTGCAGGTGGATTCTTTACCGCCTAGGAAGCCCGTCTTCCACATATGAACTACAAATATTACCTTTTAATTCTCAGAAGTGTCACGGACCTTCTGAGATCATACCAAGCACGTTCCATGCCTGCTCGGAAAATTGGCCCCCTGATCCTGTTCACCCTGGCTGTACCTCTGAAAGCTAAAGAAACCTTTGTCTCTTGATACAGAAGACCTGAAGCTTTGTTTTCAAGAGTCCACATCAACATTTTACAGAAGATCCCTGGGGCAGGCGTGTGACTGAGCCAGCCTGTCAGGCTGATGGGGGCTGAATGTGTTGGACCTCTTTCCAAGTCTGGGTCTGAGACGTCACACTGGGGCTTGAAACTGGCGGTGGCGAGAGCATTTACATGGTGGAAGTCGGCAAACACGGCAACTTGAGGCTCTGTGTTTGTTTCTGCAGAAAGTCAGTCTTCCCACCTACGCAGATCCATTGCAAATGATATTTCAGGTAGTATATGACAATATCTACCAATGCCCAAGGTGGATGGGAGGATCTGGCCACCAACATAAAGTAGTAATTATGATCGTACTCGAGGAATCTGCTCTAGAGCTTACCAGCTGTGTTCACAGACAGGCAGTTCACTTATCGTCTCCAGGTCTTTGTATCTTCCTCTATAAAGATGAGGGCATTGACAGAATCTACCTCCCACCCTTAAGGCACTTCTTGTGTTACCTTTTCTTATTGTACTTTTGGTTGCTACTTTTTTAAAAAAAATCTTTTGGGTGTGGCATGTGGCATGTGGGATCTTAGCTCCCCAACCCGGGATGGAACCCATGTCCCCCGCAATGGAAGCACGGAGTCTTAATCACAGGAAGTCCCGGCTGCTACTATTTTTATTATGACTTCTTGGTCTCTATAAGAAGGTAGCTTTTAAGCAGTGGACCAGCCCACTCTTCTGAGCAATAATCAGTGTATCATTGAGAGGACAGACTCTGGAAGCTTCTGTCTGAGTTTGAATGCTCACTCTACTATGTATTAACTATATAACCTTAGGCAAGTTACTTAACTTCTCTGTGTCCCAATTTCCCCATTTGTAGGGTGGAGTTTATCATAATACCTACATTTTAGAGTCATTCCGAGAATTAAATGTCAGTGTGTGTAAAACACATAAAGCAGTGCCTGACTCATGGGAAGTGCTATTAGGAGTTTGCTGTAATTGTTCTGAAAGTGATTGTGCTGGGTTGATTAGCATCCCCCAAGAATTCATAACCTTCCCAGACGCTCAGAACGTGATCTTATTTGGGAATAAGGCTGTCGTAGATATAATTAGGTGAGATGACATCCTGGAGTGGCGTGGCTCCCTCATCCACTGTGAGTGGGGAGATGAGGCAAGGCACAGAGCCAGACACACATGGAGAGAAGGGATGTGGAGATACAGGGAGAGAAAGCCTTGTGATGACGGATGCAGAGATGGCGCTGATGCAGCTGCAGGCCAAAGAATGCTAGCGAGGCTCCAACAGCCAGGAGCCGGGAAGGAAGGCAAGGAGGGATTATCCCCTGAAGCCTTCAAAGAGCAAATGACCTTGTCAACATCATGATTTTTTGGACTCGTGGCCTTCAGAGCTAGGATAGTATATTTTGTTGTTTTAAGTCAACCAGTTTAGGATAATTTGTCACAGCAACTGCCAGAAACTGATACAGTGATGCTGTTGGACAGGTTGAACTGATCCCTTTGCATCAGTAAAGGAGCAAGGAGGAAACAGATGGTCCATTCCAAGGGGAGGGGGAATGTGGAAAGGTTGATGAAGGTGCCACTGATGACAGTTGCCACTGGGGGCAAGGAAACCAACAGGGATGCGGCAGCGCCCAGGGATGGCCACAGCTGGAAGCCATGCCTACTTCCAGGCCTGCAGGGGCTGAGGGAGAAGCTGTAGCTGGGCTCTTGAGAGGGTCGTGTGACAGGACTGCCTGGTCCAGACCAAGGCCAGCAGAAAAGAAACCCATCAGCTAACAATCTGCAGCCTGGGGCCAAGGAAGGGCTATGTAAATACCGGCACTGTCCTCTCCTCCAAGCTCCTACCTCCACTGGCCAAACCCAAGTAGAAGCCGAGGACAAGAGAGCTCACCCTCCGGGCATAGAACAGAGTGAGGAAGGACAGAGATAGTCTGGAGGGCAAAAAAACCCTATAAAGCATAGCTTTTGTCTCATGGTTGGAGTCGGGACTTGAACCAGGTCTTGCGACCCAATCACACATTCTTCTGGGTCTTAAAGACAAGTGCCCCTGGCCCATCTCAATGCGTTACCCAGATTCCTGCATTTCCCCTCCTCTGCCGTTCCCTTGCCCCACCCCCCGGGGGTCCCAGGAAGACAGGGGCCTGCACAGGTGCCTGCTCGGTCTCTGGCTCCCTCTTCTCATCCTCTCTCTGCCTCTGCTTGCGGAGGGCCGCTCTCAGCGTGCAACGTCTGTGCTCCCCGGCTCTGTACCCCAAGTGGGGCAGCCAGGGGGCCCCTGGGGCTGGGGGCTTTTCTTCTTCCTCCCTTGTTTGGTTCATTCCAAAGCTGTAAGAGAGCCAAGGAGAGAAAGAGCTGAGAAAATCAGGGCCCGAGAGTCTGTTGTGAAAGGAGTCTATGGCGACAATGCAGAGAGTGCTTATCGAGGCCTCACTGTGGGGCTTACGGCTCCGCTCCGAGCCCTCCCAGAGGCCTTTGTATGCCTCTCTATTGACTGCTCCTAAGCCCTCAATGGGCCCCCATTATACTCAGAAGAAACCCAAACCCCCCACCCAGGCCCAAGGGGCTCCAGCTGCATCTTGTACCATTTGCTTCCCTCTCCTCCCCACTCCTTCGTTAGCACCTTGCACACCAAGCTGGTTCCACTTCCAGACCTTTCTACCTTCTGCCTGCTGGGGACACACCTTCCTCTCCCTTGTATGGCTCCTGCTGCTGCTTCAGGTCTCACAGGAAATGTCATCTACTTAGAAAAGCCTTTCTAGGCCTAAACTAGGACACATTTCCCCACCCACCTCCCACCACCAAATTGCTCTCTTGGACTCTGCACCGATCTCTCTCCCACCAAGCCAGATGTGGAGTGGGTCAGCCTTGTTCACTTCTCTGCCCACAGAACCCGGCAGAACCCAGTGAAGAACAGGCTGAGGTGTACTCATTGGATCACTAAATGGACATTTTTTTCCTACGCCTTTACCATTTAGACTTGACCTCTATTTGGATTTCTGCTTTTACATACGAACAGCATACAAAAGCATCTCTGAATATATAACTTGGGGGCTGTACACTCTGTTTTTTGTCAGAAGAGGTTCTGGATTTTCTTCTGTGATTTCCTCTATACAGACCCCTGACTACAACAGGGTTTCATCCTGATAAACCCATCAGGCTAAAAATATCAAGTCATAAATGCATTTAACACAGTACACCTGACCTATGGAACCGCAGAGCTTAGCCTCACCTGCCTTAAATGTACTCAGAACACTTACATGAGCCTACAGTTGAGCAAAATCATCTAACACAGAGCCTATTTTATAACAAAGTGTTGAATAGCTATGTAATTTACAAAACTATACTGAAAGAGAGAACCAGAATGGTTATCTGGGTGCGGACTGGCTGAAGGTGTATCGGCTGCTTATCCTTGTGATCTCATGGCTGAGTGGGAGCTGTGGCTTCTGCCTATTAGCACAAGAGAGTAAAGGTCAAAATTCAAAATATCAAGTACGGTTTCTACTGAATGCGTATCACTTTCACATCATCATAAGATCAAACAAAAAAAAATCCTAAATCCAACCATTATAATCCGGTACCCTCTATAGTGGATTTCCCTCACGGCTCGGCAATAAAGAATTCACCTGCAATGCAGGAGAGACAGGTTTGATCCCTAGGTTGGGAAGACTCCCTGGAGGAGGGCATGGCATGAATACAAGAAAATGTGAAATACTCTGGTATTCTTGCCTGGAGAATCCCATGGACAGAGGAGCCTGGTGGGCTGCAATCCATGGGGTCACAAAGTCAGACATGACTTATTGACTAATCAACAACAACAGAGAGACTAAAGCTCCTGAAGTGACTCATCTCCACCCATGATACACCTTTCCTTTCTTCTTTCTTTCTTTCTTTGTCTCCCTCTCCTCTCTTAACATCTTTGATTTCTTCTTAAGACTCAACACTTCCATTAAGGACTTGTATGGTCTATTACTTAGCCCCCAGGCATTTTAGAATCAACTCAAGAGCTTTGGCAAAAACCTATGAAAGCCAGGTTATGGTCCATCTTGCAGTTTAGCAACACATAAAGGAGAAATACTGCTGTCCTCAGTGAAGTGCAGCTATTGTAATTTTGGGTAAAAGAAACAATTGCTGCTGTTAATACAGGCCCAGTTGTTTATATGCAATTCATTCAGTGTGGTATTTAGCATACAAGACTCCTCTAAACCTCCTAGCTCAGGATCCATTTAGTTTTACAAAATAAGCCAAAGCCTTTTTTTTTTTTCATCCATAAATGCCTTTTCTTATTCTTGGATAAAAACAATAGACCATGAAATATCTCTATTGAAAAATGATATGACCAAGCCTTCCCTGAGAATTCAGGGGTTAAAATGTGGTTTGAGGCTTAAAGCCCCATTAAGGTACTATTGGATTATGGTGAAATCCTTCTGAATGTGAACTTTACTGCATTTTGACTTAGAAATGTGATCCAGCTCTAGCTCCTCAACCTACAGATGCCAAATACTGCTTTTAGAATGCATTAGCGCTGATGAAGGCAGCAGCTTGGAATGGCAGCTTGAAAATATGATTCTTTCAGTCTTTACTTTCAATGACTTGGAAAGAGAATCATTTCCCCACTTGGCACTGGGAGAAAATGGAAACCTAATTATCAACTTGGGAGTGTTATGAAATTAATATATGACACAGGTAAATTACACACGAATTTTTTTAGGACCCCACTATCTTGATTTCAAAATATACATCCTAAGGTTTTGAGCTAGCAGGAACTCGGTGTTCTTAAGTATTCATATTTTACAGATGTGCAAACCAGGGTCCATGAGGCAAGTGACTTGTCCAAGATCACCCACTGGGAATGTCCTGCTCAAACTGGTGAAAGTGGAGTTCAATGAGTGTGATGTTTAATACTCTGCAGAAGCAAAGTTTTAACCCAGGAGATTTTTTTTTTCCCAGTAGTGAAGGACTGTATTATGGTGAGATAGGAGAGATGGAAGCTCTGGAGTTGCAATCGTAGGTTTAAGGTTCAGCTCTTTCACTTACGTCTGTGTAGATGTGTGCTCAGTTGCATCTGACTTTTTGCAACCCCATGGACTGTAGCCCATCAGGCTTCTTTGTCCAGGGATTTTTTCCAGGCAAGGATCCTGGAGTGGGTTGCCATTTCCTACTCCAGGGGATCTTCCCAACCCAGGGATCGATTCCATGTCTCCTGTAAGTATCCTGCATTGCAGGTGGATTCTTTACCTATTTCATTCTACAGACCTAGTGTATTAGGAAAACCCCTAATCTTTCTAAACTTTAATTTTCTCACCTGTAAAGTGGAAATGATGGGAATGACAATAGAAGTTGCTTCATGGGTAGTGGTGATGATTCAGTGAAACAGAGTAGTCAAGCTCAGCTTCATGCATGGTAGGGCACATGATGAATTTGTGGAACCATTGATAGCGTGCTTCTCAGCCATCAGTCCAGTTCAGTAGCTCAGTCGTGTCTGACTCTTTGCGACCCTATGGACTGCAGCANGGACCTGATTTTCTAGATTTTCAGGAAGGTCCTGTGTCGGGACCTCAGCTTCTTATATCAATGACTATCACCATCTGGGAAGCCCTGTGTGTGCGCGCGTGTTATTTGCTCAGTCGTGTCTGACTCTTTGCAATGCCAGGAATTGTAGCCCGCCAGGTTCTTCTATCCATGGAATTCTCCAGGCAAGAATACTGGAGTGGGTTGCCATGCCCTCCTCTAGGGGATCTTCCCGACCCAGGGATCAAACCCATGTCTCCTGCGGCTCCTGACTTGCAGGTGGATTCTTTACCGCCTAGGAAGCCCGTCTTCCACATATGAACTACAAATATTACCTTTTAATTCTCAGAAGTGTCACGGACCTTCTGAGATCATACCAAGCACGTTCCATGCCTGCTCGGAAAATTGGCCCCCTGATCCTGTTCACCCTGGCTGTACCTCTGAAAGCTAAAGAAACCTTTGTCTCTTGATACAGAAGACCTGAAGCTTTGTTTTCAAGAGTCCACATCAACATTTTACAGAAGATCCCTGGGGCAGGCGTGTGACTGAGCCAGCCTGTCAGGCTGATGGGGGCTGAATGTGTTGGACCTCTTTCCAAGTCTGGGTCTGAGACGTCACACTGGGGCTTGAAACTGGCGGTGGCGAGAGCATTTACATGGTGGAAGTCGGCAAACACGGCAACTTGAGGCTCTGTGTTTGTTTCTGCAGAAAGTCAGTCTTCCCACCTACGCAGATCCATTGCAAATGATATTTCAGGTAGTATATGACAATATCTACCAATGCCCAAGGTGGATGGGAGGATCTGGCCACCAACATAAAGTAGTAATTATGATCGTACTCGAGGAATCTGCTCTAGAGCTTACCAGCTGTGTTCACAGACAGGCAGTTCACTTATCGTCTCCAGGTCTTTGTATCTTCCTCTATAAAGATGAGGGCATTGACAGAATCTACCTCCCACCCTTAAGGCACTTCTTGTGTTACCTTTTCTTATTGTACTTTTGGTTGCTACTTTTTTAAAAAAAATCTTTTGGGTGTGGCATGTGGCATGTGGGATCTTAGCTCCCCAACCCGGGATGGAACCCATGTCCCCCGCAATGGAAGCACGGAGTCTTAATCACAGGAAGTCCCGGCTGCTACTATTTTTATTATGACTTCTTGGTCTCTATAAGAAGGTAGCTTTTAAGCAGTGGACCAGCCCACTCTTCTGAGCAATAATCAGTGTATCATTGAGAGGACAGACTCTGGAAGCTTCTGTCTGAGTTTGAATGCTCACTCTACTATGTATTAACTATATAACCTTAGGCAAGTTACTTAACTTCTCTGTGTCCCAATTTCCCCATTTGTAGGGTGGAGGTTATCATAATACCTACATTTTAGAGTCATTCCGAGAATTAAATGTCAGTGTGTGTAAAACACATAAAGCAGTGCCTGACTCATGGGAAGTGCTATTAGGAGTTTGCTGTAATTGTTCTGAAAGTGATTGTGCTGGGTTGATTAGCATCCCCCAAGAATTCATAACCTTCCCAGACGCTCAGAACGTGATCTTATTTGGGAATAAGGCTGTTGTAGATATAATTAGGTGAGATGACATCCTGGAGTGGCGTGGCTCCCTCATCCACTGTGAGTGGGGAGATGAGGCAAGGCACAGAGCCAGACACACATGGAGAGAAGGGATGTGGAGATACAGGGAGAGAAAGCCTTGTGATGACGGATGCAGAGATGGCGCTGATGCAGCTGCAGGCCAAAGAATGCTAGCGAGGCTCCAACAGCCAGGAGCCGGGAAGGAAGGCAAGGAGGGATTATCCCCTGAAGCCTTCAAAGAGCAAATGACCTTGTCAACATCATGATTTTTTGGACTCGTGGCCTTCAGAGCTAGGATAGTATATTTTGTTGTTTTAAGTCAACCAGTTTAGGATAATTTGTCACAGCAACTGCCAGAAACTGATACAGTGATGCTGTTGGACAGGTTGAACTGATCCCTTTGCATCAGTAAAGGAGCAAGGAGGAAACAGATGGTCCATTCCAAGGGGAGGGGGAATGTGGAAAGGTTGATGAAGGTGCCACTGATGACAGTTGCCACTGGGGGCAAGGAAACCAACAGGGATGCGGCAGCGCCCAGGGATGGCCACAGCTGGAAGCCATGCCTACTTCCAGGCCTGCAGGGGCTGAGGGAGAAGCTGTAGCTGGGCTCTTGAGAGGGTCGTGTGACAGGACTGCCTGGTCCAGACCAAGGCCAGCAGAAAAGAAACCCATCAGCTAACAATCTGCAGCCTGGGGCCAAGGAAGGGGTTGGGGGCATAAATACCGGCACTGTCCTCTCCTCCAAGCTCCTACCTCCACTGGCCAAACCCAAGTAGAAGCCGAGGACAAGAGAGCTCACCCTCCGGGCATAGAACAGAGTGAGGAAGGACAGAGATAGTCTGGAGGGCAAAAAAACCCTATAAAGCATAGCTTTTGTCTCATGGTTGGAGTCGGGACTTGAACCAGGTCTTGCGACCCAATCACACATTCTTCTGGGTCTTAAAGACAAGTGCCCCTGGCCCATCTCAATGCGTTACCCAGATTCCTGCATTTCCCCTCCTCTGCCGTTCCCTTGCCCCACCCCCCGGGGGTCCCAGGAAGACAGGGGCCTGCACAGGTGCCTGCTCGGTCTCTGGCTCCCTCTTCTCATCCTCTCTCTGCCTCTGCTTGCGGAGGGCCGCTCTCAGCGTGCAACGTCTGTGCTCCCCGGCTCTGTACCCCAAGTGGGGCAGCCAGGGGGCCCCTGGGGCTGGGGGCTTTTCTTCTTCCTCCCTTGTTTGGTTCATTCCAAAGCTGTAAGAGAGCCAAGGAGAGAAAGAGCTGAGAAAATCAGGGCCCGAGAGTCTGTTGTGAAAGGAGTCTATGGCGACAATGCAGAGAGTGCTTATCGAGGCCTCACTGTGGGGCTTACGGCTCCGCTCCGAGCCCTCCCAGAGGCCTTTGTATGCCTCTCTATTGACTGCTCCTAAGCCCTCAATGGGCCCCCATTATACTCAGAAGAAACCCAAACCCCCCACCCAGGCCCAAGGGGCTCCAGCTGCATCTTGTACCATTTGCTTCCCTCTCCTCCCCACTCCTTCGTTAGCACCTTGCACACCAAGCTGGTTCCACTTCCAGACCTTTCTACCTTCTGCCTGCTGGGGACACACCTTCCTCTCCCTTGTATGGCTCCTGCTCCTGCTTCAGGTCTCACAGGAAATGTCATCTACTTAGAAAAGCCTTTCTAGGCCTAAACTAGGACACATTTCCCCACCCACCTCCCACCACCAAATTGCTCTCTTGGACTCTGCACCGATCTCTCTCCCACCAAGCTAGATGTGGAGTGGGTCAGCCTTGTTCACTTCTCTGCCCACAGAACCCGGCAGAACCCAGTGAAGAACAGGCTGAGGTGTACTCATTGGATCACTAAATGGACATTTTTTTCCTACGCCTTTACCATTTAGACTTGACCTCTATTTGGATTTCTGCTTTTACATACGAACAGCATACAAAAGCATCTCTGAATATATAACTTGGGGGCTGTACACTCTGTTTTTTGTCAGAAGAGGTTCTGGATTTTCTTCTGTGATTTCCTCTATACAGACCCCTGACTACAACAGGGTTTCATCCTGATAAACCCATCAGGCTAAAAATATCAAGTCATAAATGCATTTAACACAGTACACCTGACCTATGGAACCGCAGAGCTTAGCCTCACCTGCCTTAAATGTACTCAGAACACTTACATGAGCCTACAGTTGAGCAAAATCATCTAACACAGAGCCTATTTTATAACAAAGTGTTGAATAGCTATGTAATTTACAAAACTATACTGAAAGAGAGAACCAGAATGGTTATCTGGGTGCGGACTGGCTGAAGGTGTATCGGCTGCTTATCCTTGTGATCTCATGGCTGAGTGGGAGCTGTGGCTTCTGCCTATTAGCACAAGAGAGTAAAGGTCAAAATTCAAAATATCAAGTACGGTTTCTACTGAATGCGTATCACTTTCACATCATCATAAGATCAAACAAAAAAAAATCCTAAATCCAACCATTATAATCCGGTACCCTCTATAGTGGATTTCCCTCACGGCTCGGCAATAAAGAATTCACCTGCAATGCAGGAGAGACAGGTTTGATCCCTAGGTTGGGAAGACTCCCTGGAGGAGGGCATGGCATGAATACAAGAAAATGTGAAATACTCTGGTATTCTTGCCTGGAGAATCCCATGGACAGAGGAGCCTGGTGGGCTGCAATCCATGGGGTCACAAAGTCAGACATGACTTATTGACTAATCAACAACAACAGAGAGACTAAAGCTCCTGAAGTGACTCATCTCCACCCATGATACACCTTTCCTTTCTTCTTTCTTTCTTTCTTTGTCTCCCTCTCCTCTCTTAACATCTTTGATTTCTTCTTAAGACTCAACACTTCCATTAAGGACTTGTATGGTCTATTACTTAGCCCCCGGGCATTTTAGAATCAACTCAAGAGCTTTGGCAAAAACCTAAGAAAGCCAGGTTATGGTCCATCTTGCAGTTTAGCAACACATAAAGGAGAAATACTGCTGTCCTCAGTGAAGTGCAGCTATTGTAATTTTGGGTAAAAGAAACAATTGCTGCTGTTAATACAGGCCCAGTTGTTTATATGCAATTCATTCAGTGTGGTATTTAGCATACAAGACTTCCCTAAACCTCCTAGCTCAGGATCCATTTAGTTTTACAAAATAAGCCAAAGCCTTTTTTTTCTTTTTTCATCCATAAATGCCTTTTCTTATTCTTGGATAAAAACAATAGACCATGAAATATCTCTATTGAAAAATGATATGACCAAGCCTTCCCTGAGAATTCAGGGGTTAAAATGTGGTTTGAGGCTTAAAGCCCCATTAAGGTACTATTGGATTATGGTGAAATCCTTCTGAATGTGAACTTTACTGCATTTTGACTTAGAAATGTGATCCAGCTCTAGCTCCTCAACCTACAGATGCCAAATACTGCTTTTAGAATGCATTAGCGCTGATGAAGGCAGCAGCTTGGAATGGCAGCTTGAAAATATGATTCTTTCAGTCTTTACTTTCAATGACTTGGAAAGAGAATCATTTCCCCACTTGGCACTGGGAGAAAATGGAAACCTAATTATCAACTTGGGAGTGTTATGAAATTAATATATGACACAGGTAAATTACACACGAATTTTTTTAGGACCCCACTATCTTGATTTCAAAATATACATCCTAAGGTTTTGAGCTAGCAGGAACTCGGTGTTCTTAAGTATTCATATTTTACAGATGTGCAAACCAGGGTCCATGAGGCAAGTGACTTGTCCAAGATCACCCATTGGGAATGTCCTGCTCAAACTGGTGAAAGTGGAGTTCAATGAGTGTGATGTTTAATACTCTGCAGAAGCAAAGTTTTAACCCAGGAGATTTTTTTTTTCCCAGTAGTGAAGGACTGTATTATGGTGAGATAGGAGAGATGGAAGCTCTGGAGTTGCAATCGTAGGTTTAAGGTTCAGCTCTTTCACTTACGTCTGTGTAGATGTGTGCTCAGTTGCATCTGACTTTTTGCAACCCCATGGACTGTAGCCCATCAGGCTTCTTTGTCCAGGGATTTTTTCCAGGCAAGGATCCTGGAGTGGGTTGCCATTTCCTACTCCAGGGGATCTTCCCAACCCAGGGATCGATTCCATGTCTCCTGTAAGTATCCTGCATTGCAGGTGGATTCTTTACCTATTTCATTCTACAGACCTAGTGTATTAGGAAAACCCCTAATCTTTCTAAACTTTAATTTTCTCACCTGTAAAGTGGAAATGATGGGAATGACAATAGAAGTTGCTTCATGGGTAGTAGTGATGATTCAGTGAAACAGAGTAGTCAAGCTCAGCTTCATGCATGGTAGGGCACATGATGAATTTGTGGAACCATTGATAGCGTGCTTCTCAGCCATCAGTCCAGTTCAGTAGCTCAGTCGTGTCTGACTCTTTGCGACCCTATGGACTGCAGCACACCAGGTCTCCCTGTCCATCACCAACTCCCAGAGTTTATTCAAACTCATGTCCATTGAGTTGGTGATGTCATCCAACCATCTCATCCTCTGTCATCCCCTTCTCCTCCTGCCTTCAATCTTTCCCAGCACCAGGGTCTTTTCAAATGAGTCAGCTCTTTGCATCCGGTGGCCAAAGTATTGGAGTATCAGTCCTTCCAATGAATATTCAGGATTGATTTCCTTTAGGATGGACTGGTTGGATCTCCTTGCAGTCCAAGGGACTCTCAAGAGTCTTCTCCAACACCACAGTTCAAAAGCATCAATTCTTCAGCGCTCAGTTTTCTTCACAGTCCAACTCTCACATCCATACATGACTACTGGAAAAACCATAGCCTTGACTAGACGGACCTTTGTTGGCAAAATAATGTCTCTGCTTTTTAATATGCTATCTAGGTTGGTCATAACTTTTCTTCCAAGGAGTAAACATCTTTTAATTTCATGGCTATAGTCACCATCTGCAGTGATTTTGGAGCCCAAAAAATAAAGTCTGACACTGTTTCCACTGTTACTCCATCTATTTGCCATGAAGTGATGGGAGCAGATGCCATGATCTTTGTTTTCTGAATGTTGAGCTTTAAGCCAATTTTTTCACTCTCCTCTTGCACTTTCATCAAGAGGCTCTTTAGTTCTTCTTCACTTTCTGCCATAAGGGTGGTGTCATCTGCATATCTGAGGTTATTGATAGTTCCCCCAGCAATCTTGACTCCAGCTTGTGCTCCATCCAGCCCAGCATTTCTCATAATGTACTCTGTATATAAGTTAAGTAAGCATGGTGAGAATATACAGCCTTGGTGTACTCCTTTTCCTATTTGGAACCAATCTGTTGTTCCATGTCCAGTTCTAACTGTTGCTTCCTGACCTGCATACAGATTTCTCAAAAGACAGGTCAGGTGGTCTGGTATTCCCATCTCTTTCAGAATTTTCCAGAGTTTATTGTCAGCCGTATCTTAACTAATTAAGATTTCATAAATCGAGTCAACAGTCTGAGAGAGAAATTAATGCCCTATCTCGTCATGTGTTGCCATTCATCTTGTGTTGAATTTTTAGCGGTTAAAAGAAGACACGTAAGTTGAAATCCTCCAAAAAGCAGCTCTCAACTGAGGCAAGCATAATGGCTAGATGGGCATGTCATAGGAATTTTAAAAAATTGAATATAAATGCCTGGCACACAGAAAGCAACCAACAAAAGTCTGTTGAATTAAATCACGTGAAACAAGGAGGCAGGGAGGTTTTGCCACCAGATTTAACAGAACCCAGAAAACAGACACTCTTTTTAAACTTTCTAATCCCATGCAGCAGGGCTGGCAAATACCACTTTCATATTCCATGCCCAGAGCAGACATCACTAACCCATCCTAGCACTCTTATGCCCCAACCTGATATTCATTTCTGTGTGTGACTCTCTCACAAGGTGATGGGCCCTTGGAGAGTGCTGACTAAGTTCAGTCTCTTCTTTATCTCCTACAGATCTCACAGAATAGATGCTTAACACTTGCAGAATGGGTGAATTCAGGGGTTTAAGAGGTTGGCCAAGGCCACACAGGAAATTTGGTACTAATTGAGTTTGACAGCAATTGAGAAATAGATACAAGAATAGGCAAATGGAGATGAAAACACCATCTTTATTCCCTTCATAGGGAGGTGGGAAGATGTGATTTAGATCCCATGGCAAACTGGCAACAGGGAGCTACCAACTAGTGAAAACTAGACAGAGTCAGACTTACCCTTGCAGACACCGGCAAGCCTGAAGTATGGTCCACTTAGTGGTCCCCCAGGATCAGAGGCTAGTAGTTAAACTCAGGGAGTGGAAGGACAGAGTTAAAGGAGAATACCAGCACGTGGACCCCAAGAGGTTGGGAAGTGGAGCCATGCATGCTCTGTCCTCCCCCTCCTCCAATAGTTAAGTAACTCTTCTTCCCATGGAGTGGAAAAGATGGGGAAGGAGGCTAGAAATGGTACCCGATGCTGAGGGGTTTCCCTCCAAACACAAGGAGGATGTCAGTGTTCCCCTAATAGGCCCTGGAAAATAAATCAAATACTACCTGAAGATTAGCATGTTACTGGGGGCACGGTAGGTAGCTCCACATGTTAGCTCCTTGTTCGCACCTTACTGATCTGGAATTCTTGTAAAAGGATTCCAAATGCATGCTACTACTTGGAAGGAAGTTAAGAGCTTCCACTATTGCTGGGGTCTACTCACTGTCTCATCTTTATTTTTCCCTCCATCTTATCATNATTAGCATGTTACTGGGGGCACGGTAGGTAGCTCCACATGTTAGCTCCTTGTTCGCACCTTACTGATCTGGAATTCTTGTAAAAGGATTCCAAATGCATGCTACTACTTGGAAGGAAGTTAAGAGCTTCCACTATTGCTGGGGTCTACTCACTGTCTCATCTTTATTTTTCCCTCCATCTTATCATTTACAAACCATAAGTAAAGCACATTTTTGTGGAGCTGGACTCCCGCGAGACTGAGGACCCAGTAGCCTGTCGAGCAGATATTGACTTGCGTTGCACAGGTGCAGCGCCATCAGTGCTCGCTGGGAAGCCTGCTCTGCACCTTGCAGGGCTGGCTCAGCCCTGAGCTGCTGGCTGCAGGGGTCACTGGGTTGGGCTGTCCTCCACTCCGCAGTGCTGTCACAGCCATTGTTTGCAGCATGGGAAGCTGTACTAACACAGCAGAGAGACGCTGCGCTGTGTCGAAGAGGGACACAGCTTCTTCTCCAGCTGGGCCTTTGGGAAGAGCCTCTTCTGGACTTCCTTTTTTAAAATTTTTATTTATTTTAATATAAATTTATTTAAATTGGAGGCTAATTACTTTACAATATTGTATTGGTTTTGCCATACATCAACATGAATCCGCCATGGGTGTACATGTATTCCCCATCCTGAATCCTCCTCCCACCTCCCTCCTCAAACCATCCCTCTGGGTCATCCCAGTGCACCAGCCCCGAGCATCCTATATCATGCATCCTTTCTTTGGCGCATCGTGTTCTTCACTGGCTCCTGCAAGCCGCCCACCTGTCTTTGAGTCTGGGAAACAGCAGAGGAGGTGATGCCCTGAGCTATAATATCTGCCTCTGGGGAGTCTGTTGCATGTAGGGAGCATGTACATGTGAGCTCAGAGGTTGCTGACTGGCTGACTATCCATCTAACCTACCAAGGCCAACAGCATAGTAGGCAAGAACCACAGCCCAGAGGCAAGCAGAAAAATGTTGCATTTTCCATTTGCAATGAGTCTTGTGGTTCAAGCCTGTGGTGGACAAGCATCTTGAAGTTCCATGTTTGAGTGCTGAACCACTTTCAGAAGAGCTCTGGAGGGCAGATGAGCTCAGCGTTGCTTCATGGCAATCAAAGGTCATCTTGTTCCCAGCCTGGAAGTTCATTGATTGGTTTGTCTTATTTGCACCCCAAACCTCAGGCATGTGGTTAGTTGGTAAAAGATGCAGGACTTTCATTCTGGATCTCTTCCCCTTGCACTGGGATTAACCAGGCTGTTGGGTTCCCTATCTTTTCATCTTCCCAGTCTTTTATAGAGAAAAACACCAGGCTAGATCCTGATGTGCTGGAGGCATCGAGACTCATAATAATACCAAGTACTGCTGAATTCTTCTCCTTGTTAAAGCTGACACGTTCTTACCATCGACTATGACTGTATTTGTAATTAAAACTCAAGCAGTTCCTTTGTTGCTGTCTGTTTTTTTCATTTTGCCTTTCTGTCCCCCACGTCACCCATGAAGTTCCTGATGTGCTGGAGGCATCGAGACTCATAATAATACCAAGTACTGCTGAATTCTTCTCCTTGTTAAAGCTGACACGTTCTTACCATCGACTATGACTGTATTTGTAATTAAAACTCAAGCAGTTCCTTTGTTGCTGTCTGTTTTTTTCATTTTGCCTTTCTGTCCCCCACGTCACCCATGAAGTTTTTTTTTTTAGGTGAAGAGAATGAAATTAAATCACTGACATCTGCCACTCAGTCTCACTCAGCATCTTTGTTCTCTGTATTCCTCTTCAATAGAACTTTAGACTCTTCGGTATCACTGGTTTTGACTTTCCTTTCAGGGTGGCAGGGAGGGGACAGTAATAAAAGAGAAGTTAGAAAATTCAGCAAGTCCATCAAAAGTTTCACTTCCTACAAGTGATAACTATTTTCATTTTTCATTTGGTATTAAAAAAAACAAGGTAATTACTAAGATAAAATATATTGATGACAAGAACATATTGCTTGACTGCTGCTGCTGCTGCTAAGTCGCTTCAGTCGTGTCCGACTCTGTGTGACCCCATAGACGGCAGCCCACCAGGCTCCCCCGTCCCTGGGATTCTCCAGGCAAGAATACTGGAGTGGGTTGCCATTTCCTTCTCCAATGCATGAAAGAGAAAAGTGAAAGTGAAGTCGCTCAGTCTGTCCGACTGTTAGCGACCCCATGGACTGCAGCTCACCAGGCTACTCTGTCCATTGGATTTTCCAGGCAAGAGTACTGGGGTGGGGTGCCATTGCCTTCCCCAATTGCTTGACTAAAGTCAAGAAAAACTCTGAGGCTAGAATTATTTATGTATTACTAAAGTGAAATTGAATTAATAATTATATGTTTACACCTTCCTCACCTAAAAG
Source organism: Oreotragus oreotragus (assembly GCA_006410675.1). Classification (NCBI taxonomy): domain Eukaryota; kingdom Metazoa; phylum Chordata; class Mammalia; order Artiodactyla; family Bovidae; genus Oreotragus; species Oreotragus oreotragus. The sequence continues at coordinate 23,745 of SJYX01009302.1, read as the reverse complement.
ACAACATCCTGACAAATCAAGTCTTGAATAACCTTTAATTTCATAACTGAGGACACATTAATTCTATTTTTGCAGCAGCACTATTGTTAGAATTTCAAAGGCTGACTCTTCAACATTAACAGATGTCATTCCAAGGGAAAAGAAAAGAAATAAAATTGTTATTTTTTTTAAGCTGTGACAATGATTCACATTATGTTAAATGTTCAACAGGCAATGGCTATTATAAATAAACTAATAGCAAATCTCTAGGAAATCTGGCAGTTATTATTTTGAAGCCTTATAATGCTTTCATTTTTTTTTTTGACCGAGGTATGTATTTTCTGTGATGTATGTTTTTTTGTCACCATTAGAGTTTTCATATGCATATATGGCTGCATTTGACAAAAGAGTCACTGAACGCCTTTTTCTTGGGTTCTCCAGATTGTTATATGACACCTCATTAGGGATTTTGCCAATCCAACCCATTTCTCCAGCCATAGCAGCGTTCCAGTGTCTCCATGCTTTTTTCTCTGGGTTGGCATTTTCAGGAATCAAGAGTTACTCTTTAAAAATAAAAGGCAAAAAGTAGAACTACCATTCAGTTCAGTTCAGTTCAGTCGCTCAGTCGTGTCCGACCTTTTGCGACCCCATGAATCGCAGCTCACCAGGCCTCTCTGTCCATCACCAACTCCCAGAGTTCACTCAGACTCACGTCCATCGAGTCCGTGATGCCATCCAGCCATCTCATCCTCTGTTGTCCCCTTCTCCTCCTGCCCCCAATCCCTCCCAGCATCAGAGTCTTTTCCAATGAGTCAACTCTTCGCATTATGATCCATCAATTCGACTGCAGGTATATATCAAAAGAAAACAAAAACTCTAACTCAAAAAGATACATGTACCCCAATGTTCAACAGCAGCACTATTCACAATAACCAAGGTATGGATGCAACCCAAGTGTCCCTCAACAGATGAATGGATAAAGAAGATATGACATATATGCAAAATGGAATATTATTCAGCTATAAAAAGGATGACATTCTGCCATTTGCAGCAACATGGGTGGATGTGAAGGATATTAGGCATAGTGAAATAAGCCAAAGAAAGACAAATACTCTCTGTTATCACTTATATGTGGAATCTAAAAAATAGAATACTCAAATATGCATATAACAAAACAGAAACAGACTGACAGATACAGAGATCATGCTAGCAGTTACCAGAAGGGAGAGGGGAGAGAGGAGGGGCAAGATAGGTGTATAGGATTAAGACATATGAACTACCATGTACAAATAACAAGCCTGTACTGTACAGCACAGGGGAATATAGCCATCATACTGTGATCAGTTTACATGGAGTATAATCTATGAAAATGTAGAATTACTATATTGCATGCCTGAAGCTAATATAATACTGTAACCCAACTATACATACATTTAAAAGTTACAAGGCAGAACTTGAAGCAAGGGGCAATCACTGTAGACAGCTCAGGGCCACTGTCTGAAGGACCCTGAGTGGACATCATTGAAAAGATGGTGAAGGACCCCCTGTATAGCACAGGGAACACTGCTCGATATTATGTGGCAGCCTGGATGGCGGGGAATTTGGGGGAGGATGGATCCATGTGTATGTATGCCTGAGTCCCTTCACTGGCCACCTGAAACTACCACAGTATTGTTAATCGGTTACACCCCAATGGACAATTAAAAGTTTATATTATATTGAAAAAATAAGAAGAAACAGACTTTGGAAATCTCAGCATTTCCAGGGGGCATGAAGCCTACCTACCTCATTTTCCTCATGAGAGATAAAGAGAGTGTCCTTAGGAAGCACAGCAAGAAAATAGCAAAGCTGAGACCAGAACCCTGGTTTGCAGGACCCAGGACCTGACTTCACCCCTGTGCTCAGTTCTGTGTTTGTGGCTAAAATCCAACTGGGCCAGTTCTGTTGTGCTGAGACCAGGGCTGGGAAGCCAGGTAGGGGCATTCTTCCCCAGGCTTCTAGGTGTGAAGTGGAAGAAGAAACACAAAGAACAGAGAGAAACAAACAAGAGAATCCCACTGCCTCACACAGTTTCTAATCCCCAGGATGAATCAGAAACAGCCTGCTCCTGAGACTCAAGGCAGAGCTGCAAAGTTGTGGAGCTTGCTTGGAGATAGCATCACGAGGCTTTTCATTCTGTAAGACGAGAAGCAGCCTGCCTGTGCCTGCGGGTCTGAACTCAGGGCCTGTGGAAATGCCTAAGAAAGATGGAAGCTTTTAGAGTAAAGCGTGGTCTTTGGAAAACATAAAAATGAGTAGCAGGCCACCACAGGGGCCTTGGTTTGCTTGCCTTCACATGAAAGGTCGTCCTCCCTTGCTGCCTGCAACAGCAGATTTTCCTTTCCAGCCAGCTCCACGCACTTTGTTTCAAAGGTTTAAAAATAGAATGAAAAGGTCTTGTAGAGTTGTGATGAGGCATGACTCTGTCTTGTACACACGCACTGTGCAAAGGGAAGGCAGCCTGCCTTGAGTTGGTCGGACCAGGCAACATCAGTATTTACAGTGAGACTCAGATGCCCTATAGATACTGTTCACATGCTGATGTGTGACATCCAAGTTGCCTCTGGACCTTTCAGAACAGCCTGCAGACTCTCAGTCTCATCTTTCCTCACTTGCCCAGCTCTTAGGTGCCCAGTTTGAGTCACGATGCCCTCCTGGCTGGCTCACTCATGCCTTCTTCCTTCAGTGGCTGAATACTTACTTATTCTTCACACCCAGCTTAGGGTTGAGTCTGCCCTGGAAGGCATCTATAACAAAGCCCTCCCTCCCTGCAGGGATGAAAGAGACACAGGAGAATCCAGAAATTTTCACACTTGTAGAGTTAAAGGATGTCTTTCCAGCCAGCAAGATACTTTCAAATTAAGACACAACCTGAGGACACAAAGTGGCAGCCTGGCCGTCATGTGTTTGCTATGACCTCTGATTGGCTGTGTTCCCCCTTCAAGTTCTTGCATTTCCACACATATTTCATGTTAAAGGGTCTAAAATGTGCATGTTCAGTCAGGTCTGACTCTTTGCCACCCTATGGACTGTAGCTGGCCAGGCTCCTATGTCCCTGGGGTTTTCCCGGCAAGAATACTGGAATGGGTCACTATTTCCACCTCCAGGGAGTCTTCCTGACCCAGGATCAAACTCACATCTTCTGTGCCTCCTGCACTGCAGGTGGATTCTGCCCAAATATTTGGGCACCGCGGCCCAGGCAAGTTGACACATCAAATTAACCACTGCAACTACTCACTATATGTTTGCTCTTCTTCCCTTTCCAACCGGGAGTGTTTGTTGTATTGTAGTGAGTGTGTGTAGGTGAGGGGGTATCAATAATTTGTCTTTCAGTTCATAGGTCTCCAAAACAAGAAGAGGCACATCTAAACCTAATCTAGGTCATGAGGTCCTTGGCTTTTAAGTCTGACTGAGTGAGGCTTTTGGGCTGTCTTAGGGAGAAGAGGTAGGAAAGTAAGTATCTGTGGCCAAGAAGGCAGACTGTAGTAGATTGGATGATGATACTCAACTATAGAGTGCTGGACCGTCAAAAAAGGGAGAGTGCTGAAGAGTCAATGCCGTCACTCTAATGGTGCTGGAGAAGACCCCTGAGAGTCCTTTGGACAGCAAAGAGATCAAACCAGACAATCTTGAGGGAAATCAACCCTGAATACTCATTGGAAGGACTGATACTGAAGCTGACACTCCAGTATTTTCGTCATCTGATGTGAACACCTGACTCATTGGTAAAGTCCCTGATGCTGGGAAAGAGTGAGGGCAGAAGAAGAGGGTATCAGGGGATGAGATGGCTGGATGGCATCACCGATGCAATGGACATGAACTTGGGCAAACTATAGGAGATGGCGAGGGACAGAGAGGCCTGGCGTGCTGCAGTCCATGGGGTAGCAAAGAGTCAGACACGACTGGGCAACCGAAAGACAACAACTCAGTTATAGTCCCTCTTTCCCCCTCTACATCCGCTATCCCTGCCTCATTGTCGTTGCTCCTGGCTGTTTGGCTTGCTTTGATCCATGGCCATGAGCAGAAGTGACAGTGTTCTGGTTCTGAGTAGAGACCTTAAAAGGCATCACGAGGTCCTATTTGCCTCTTCGTGCTTTTGCTCTCCACCTCAAGGCCCTGAGGCTCTTTCCACCAAGGCTGCTGAATGAGAAGACCCAAGTTGCTGAGCTAAGCTAACGGCAGCAAAACCCGGCAGAACTCAGCAGAGCCACAGTTAATCCACAGCACTCAGTGTTTCTGAGCAAGAAATAAGTGTTGTTTGAGTCACTGAGATGCTGAGGATGTTTGTTACTGTAGCAAAAGCGGATACATATGATCCATGTAACTCATAAATTGTATAGTTCTGATCAAGTGAATACTCTTTTCCAAATGGGAAGGTTTTAAGTTAGAATTATGCAGACACTATCCTGATTCCTCACCCTGTTTGTTCTTATTAAAAGGGCAAAAACATGTTAAAGACCTTTTACAGGCTTAAAATATATTCTTGTTATGGAATTTTGGACAACTCTATAAACTCTGGGAATTTAACATGGATGGCTCAAAGATTTCAGTGTTGAAGGAATAAAGATAGTCTATCAAGCTATCAAGCTATGAAAGACTCCCCAAGCAGCATCTTGAATTGAGTCACCCTGGTGTCAAAGCATCATGTGACTCAGGATGACCTTCACAGGGAAGCCTTTACTTCCTCTTGGGCTTCCTTATTCCTCTTTCAGCTGGTGTTTGTACTTCACAAAAAGGAAAAGAATTTGAGGTCTCTCTTAACTGTGTCAACAAATTCCAAAGGACTTCTTCAATTAAAAATAAAATTTGAGAAAGCACAACCCTAGCCTAAATCACTCGGGTAACTTTTGTTTTCTGGAAATGATAGAACGCCTTACATTTCATTCATTTTTTCCTATTCTTTCTTCCAATTCTTTGCTTAGTTTGGACTGGGAAACTAAACTAGTCATTTTCAGTTCTGATTCTGAGGCCCAATTCCTCCATAACTGAGTTTAAGTTTCCAGCTCTGTGGGAGGATATAAAATTATTTTTGCTATTATAATGTGGGTTGAGCTTTTTAAAAATAAGAACATAAGTTCTGAGCAATAAAAGGCTCAAATTCACAAATGAAGTGACCTTGCACAAACAATCCTGATGCTGGATCTTACACAATCCATCTGGATATTTTAAGAGCAGGGCAGAACCAATGAGTGTTCATGTAAAAGGTTAGAGAACTAGGTTAAAGAAAAAAAGGTATCCTTCTCATCAATGTGACTCATCCACACACACACACACACACACACCCGCACCCCCCAGGACTAGCAAAATGACTCAGACTTTTAAGCAGGTGACAATACTTATACAAAAATATGACCTAGCGGTTTTCATCAGGGCTCCCCAGCTGGCTGGTTGTCAGCCTTTTGATTCTCCTGTGCCCCTGAGGAATTTGGGGTATTTTGGTAAGGTATTTTGGGCTTTTGCACAGAAGGCTCCAAAGGACCCTGCTGACAGTTCACCAGTAACCCTCTGAAGGGCCAGATTCACTCACAAAAACTCTGGTTGAAAGAGTTGATGGAAACTTCTGATTAGACTACCAAGAGACATCAAGCCCCAAGGTCATATTTACTAGCCTGTTTGGAATCAGTGTCCACCTTGAGCTGAGGTCGGCTCCAGGAGCCCAGCCAGATTCCCAGACCCTGTGGCCATGCCCTTTGCCTTGGTTCCTTCTATCTGGAAATCAGAGGCACTGGTTTGCAGAAAGGGGCCATCAGGAGGCTGAGATTTCATATCAGCTTTGCACAGGTCAGCTTGGGTCACTTCAGGCTGATTTCTTTGGGGTTCATGTTCTTCATCAGCTGAATGGGGAGGATCCTATCTGCCTCCTTTTGCTAGGCTACAGTCACAAACAGTAGGATCATGTGCTTGGAGCCCTTGGAATGCTAGGGAACACAAAGGCACACTCAGAATTTCAGCTCTTATGTTATTGATGAGAGGCCCTGCGGTTAGGCATGCTGATGGCTTTCAATTTCTGTGTCTGCATCAGTGTGCTCAGAGGGCTTGTGGGTAGAAGAAAATAAAACAGGGATCAGATTTGGAGGACACATGCGTGCCCACAGTGTGTTCCCTGAAAAGGACAATTTGCCACTGTGCTCCCGGTGGCATGCTCCACGCTGCAGGCCCTGCTTGAGGCCTTGGAACATGCTCAGTTCCCATCATGGGCTCTTTTTCCTCTTCTTGAATGCTGCAGACCCAATTCCTGAGTTCTTCCTTTCTCTCTCCTTTGGCCACAGCCTGTCATCTATCCGAGGAGGAATCCCAGCTCGCTCTCTCGCACTGGCTGAGTGTAAAGGGAGTGTTTGTTTCCCTACACTTAACCCTGGCTGGGCAGTCAGAAGAAGCACGATTTCTAATCCAAAGACCACAAGGAATAATCTCTGAGAGGGTTTTGTAAAGGGGCGGTGAGGGGATCAGTTAAGACAGACTACCAACACTACAGGGCTTCCCTGGAGACTTAGTGGTAAGGAACCCACCTGCAACGTGGGAGACCTGGGTTCGAGCCCTGGGTTGGGAAGATCCCCCGGAGAAGGGAAAGGCTACCCACTCCAGTATTCAGGCCTGGAGAATTCCATGGACCNGGCGGTGAGGGGATCAGTTAAGACAGACTACCAACACTACAGGGCTTCCCTGGAGACTTAGTGGTAAGGAACCCACCTGCAACGTGGGAGACCTGGGTTCGAGCCCTGGGTTGGGAAGATCCCCCGGAGAAGGGAAAGGCTACCCACTCCAGTATTCAGGCCTGGAGAATTCCATGGACCGTATAGTCCATGGGGTCATAAGATTTGGACACAATTGAGAGACTTTCACTAGAACTTTCATATCATTTTTTTAGGCATAATTTCTTTGATCCTCTGACAGCTCTGTGAGATAGTTACATCTTTCAATCATTGGACAAATACTGGCTGAAAGCTCTGTCTAGGGTGACTGAGGGGGTTCCCAGGACATGGGGTTTTTACTTTTAAAGCTAAGGCTGTCTCAGGCAAACGGGATGAGTTGATCGCCCCTTTGCCATTCCATGTCTCAGACCTGCACCCATCCTCCACCCTAAAATGAGTAGGACAAAAGCAGTCCCAGTGCACATGGCACCTACATGCTGGTGATTTTCACGCATTTGATTTTCTCCTGCACACTGACTATGCTGTTGCAATCTCAAGTTCAGAAACTGTTAGATTCGTAACCCCATTCTTTAGATTTGATTCATTTATTACATGCAGAGCTAGTCCCTGCGTAAGAAATATAAAATGGCAAATTAGGTATTGTCTGGCTTTTGAAGAGCTGATGGTCTGATGCTCATGAGGTTGAACGGACATTAGGAAAACAATGACCTATTTGGGTCTTGGGTCAAGTCTTTACAGCATCCCACTCCACCCCTGCCTTTGCTTTCTCTTTTAATTCCTCTGCTACCGCGTGCCCATCTCCCCATGCATCTGCCACCTCCTTTTCTGCCATTTTTTCTTCCCATTCTGACCTAACTGTCTTCCATGTCTGCAATTATCACCTCTCTACAGAGCCATGTATTAAAATCATGGTTAAAAGCACTAGATTAATTGAATGCCAGTTAAGTATATGGGTTTCCCTGGTGGCTCAGTGGTAAGGAACTTGCCTGCCAATGCAGGAGACACGGGTTTGATCCCTGGGTTGAAAAGATTCCCCTGGAGAAGGAAATGGCAACCCACTCCAGTATTCTTGCCTAGGAAGTCTTATGGACAGAGGAGTCTGGCAGTCTACAGTCCACGGGATCGCAAAGAGTTGGACATGACTTAGTGACTCAAGACAACAAATTATGTATATTCAGTGAGAAACATTCTGATCTCAAATAGACCTCCCAGGAAAATTCCTCCTGCAGGGGGTACTGTGTTGCCTGAAGAGAGAAGAGTGTCTTGTTGTCAAGGCTGTCATCTAATTGCCTTTTTGGGCCAGATGAGCTTAGGGTGAGTTTGGGTGGCAGGAGCCAGATTCTACTGTCACAGGCTCTCTCTAAAAGTCAGTCCCTTTTCCTATGCATTTCAGAACAGCCAGGAACCTCGCTAATCGAATAGTGCCCCATTATGTGACCAGATCATGCACTTCCAGGAAGTACAAAGGAACCCGATTTGTGTTGAAATGTCAATCCAAGCTCTTTTGGTATGAGCGTTAGCATTTTCTTTGGCTGTTGTCAATGGTGTGGTTGCTTAACTTTAAAAGCTATCTAAGGCATTTGGCGTGGATCCTCATCTGCTCGAAGAAGCACGACTCTCAGCTCATTGTTTTTCTCAGGAGTCATGCTTTCTGGTTTTTCTCTGGCATAGTTGGATGGGTGTTTTGAGGGGGTGGATTGATCACTCCTAAAGTACATGCAAAGCCTCATAGAAAGAATGATCTTTGTCACCCTTTGCTTAGGGTGGGGGTGGTTGTCATCCATAAAATACTGGTTGTTTTGGCTCTTCATTCATTCACTCTTCCATAAACATCAATGGAGGCCTTACTATGTGCCAGGCATCCTTCTAAATGCGGGGAAGACAGCAGGGAACAAGCCACCCTGAGGAGGCAACATTCGAGTGGAGATCCAAGTGATATGAAGGTGCCAGATACACAAGGATCTGGGTGCAGAATGTTCCAGGGAGAGGGAACAGCCAGCACAAGCCCCTAAGGAGAAAAAGAGCTTGGCTGTCTGAGGATCAAAGAGAAGGAGAGTGTGGCTGGAACACAGTAAGCATGGGGGGACATGGTATGTAATGATGAGGTCCAGAGAGACAGACAGGAACTAGATGACTTGGGGAGTTTATTCTAAGGACAATGACGAGGCACTAAAGATGTCCGAATAGAATGAAGGGCCTCTCCGGAGTTTTAAAGGATTACTCTGGTTACCTTATGGAAGAATGGGTTGTAGGCAACAAAGGCAGATCAATGAAGAGAAATACTGTAAAAGTCCAGGTGAGAAATGATGGTGGTTTGGATCCATGGCAGCAGAGCTGGAGATCAGTTGACAGACACAAGATATCTTTGGGAGGTAGCAGTTGCTGATGGGGGGAAGGCAACAGCACCCCACTGCAGTACTCTTGCCTGGAAAGTCCCATGGACAGAGGAGCCTGGTAGGTTGCAGTCCATGGGGTCACTGGGAGTCGACGTGACTGAGCGGCTTCACTTTCACTTTTCACTTTCATGCATTGGAGAAGGAAATGGCAACCCACTCCAGTGTTCTTGCCTGGAGAATCCCAGGGACGGGGGAGCCTGGTGGGCTGCTGTCTATGGGGTCGCACAGAGTCAGACACAACTGAAGTGACTTAGCAGTAGTAGTTGCTGTGGATCAGATTCTGGGTGTATGCTAGGAGAAGGGGCAAAGGAAAATCAAGACCGAGTCTCAGGTTTTCAGCTTGAACAAAGCGGTGAATGGCACTACCATCCACAGAGATTCGGGGGGCCGGGGAGAACCTGCCGTGTGCATCATGTCTCTGGGCATTGCTGCTACCTTTGTATGTTGCTTTTCCTGGCCAATGATACATGATCCTTTTTGTCTCATGTTCATCAGCATGGGAACAAAATTCCAGTCAACAGTAAGAAGCAATGAATAGGGACTCAGAAATAATTTCCTTCCTAGGAAGAAAGTAATACCTAGAAAAAAAACCCCACACATTGAGTACCATGTGTAGAATAAACAGGAATTTGCCTAAGATGCACTTTTGAAGCACCGTTTTACTTTCATCGTCATTGAGAATAAAAACAGTGATGTTCTTTGCTGTGTTTGCAAAGCACTAGGTGTGGCTCCGAGTGCTTTACATATATTATGTCATTCAGTTTTCTCAAGACCTAGGAGGTAAAGGGAGGTTTTACTCTACTTACAGATGGACAAATTGAGGCATGGGGATAAAGTAAGGGCCCAAGGTCACACAGAAGGAAGTGGCAGAGCCTGGATTTAAACCCAGGTCCCTTGATTCCTGGCCTGTTCTCCTAAGGGCCTCACTCTTTGTTTCCCTTTGGACCATTGGCTGAGATCCCACTCAGGGCCAGGGCTAGGCTAAGACTGTCATCATAAAGCTAGACTGGCATCGGGTCACAGGCAGCCAGGGGCATCTCCACCATGTTGACCATCTACAGTGGTGCTTATGCCCAGTCTCTCATGAACAGAGTGTACTACTGTGTGACAAGGTCAAGGAGAATTCACTATGAATGGAGGCTGCCGGGAAAATCTTTTGCTAGAAATGGGGGTGGATGTCTCACTCCAGCAGAGAATTTGAAAATGTTTGGAGGCATTTTTGCTTAATGCAGTGCCTGACATTTAGCATGTGTGTGCATGAGGAGAGGGAACAAGAATGCTAGAGTTCCTGGCATGCAGAGACGAACTGTACCACTGGGAATGTCAAGAGCACTATTGAGACCTTGGACGACTGGGTGAGTCACTGAACTCTAGATACTGAGTGGGAAGCACTTCTTTTCTTAAAAGAGGCCAGAAGGTATTGATGACTGGTGACTGTGCTCACCACACGATTCCTGATTTAGCATTTGGGTTGAAGATTCAACTTCACCTTCACCTTCAGAGAGTTTGTAAAACCTTGGACAAACTAACATAAATTTTGGGTGTCTGGTGGGGCTGAAGTGTTTTTCCTTTTCCTCCACTATTTTTTTTTTTTCCCAGTAAGATTAGTACTTAACTGGGAAGTCACAGCTGGCATAGCTGGTATTACAATCCACTTGAGATCCTTTAATGAAGACTATTTGACTATACGAGGAAACTAGAATCTGTTTGTTTTTTGTTAACTTAATTTGATGTTTTAATGATGCTGCTAGTTATTTGAAATATTCTATTTCAATATACCCTTTATTCACTGTGCTTGTACCCTGAGGCATGCTGGCAAAGAGTGACATGTTTAAAAGTCTGCCCTCAAATAATAAATTTCCACTGGAAACCAGAAGCAGAAAAGTTTTACATTAGGAATGCTTTAGAATATGTTTTTAAACTCAGACCAAATTGGATTCCAGAGATAAGCACAAGGGAATTAAAAAAAAAACAACTCAATTTTTAGATTAAAAAAATATGAAAAAAAAAACCCCACTAGAAACAGAATAATGCTATGGGTCAGATATATGGAGATACTGGGCTTTAGTTCCAATTGTTGCAAGGTTAAAAGTTAACAGCATCTTGGTGGCGCTAGTGGCAGAGAACCAATCTACCAATGCAGAAGACAAGAGAGACTCTGGTTCGGTCCCTGGGCTGGGAAGATCCTCTGGAGGAGGGCATGGCAACCCACTCTAGTATTCTTGCCTGGAGAATCCCATGGACANTTGTTGCAAGGTTAAAAGTTAACAGCATCTTGGTGGCGCTAGTGGCAGAGAACCAATCTACCAATGCAGAAGACAAGAGAGACTCTGGTTCGGTCCCTGGGCTGGGAAGATCCTCTGGAGGAGGGCATGGCAACCCACTCTAGTATTCTTGCCTGGAGAATCCCATGGACAGAGGAGTCTGTTGGGCTACAGGCCATAGAGTCGCAGAGTCAGACATGGTGAAGTGACTTAGCACACACTCACATTTTTAAAGGCAACAGCAGGATTGGTTTTATCCCTCTTCTTCCCATTTGTATTCAAGTCACTGGGAACAATCTGTTTATGCTTGTAATTCTGAGCTGCAAGCTCTCTAAGCAAGGAACTTATCCATTTCTCCTCTCCCACAACTTTAGCACCAGGGAGAGTTTGGTACATAATGTCAGTGTGCGTTTGTTCAGTTTGTGTCTGACTCTGTGTCCCTTTGGACTGTAACCCGCCAGCCTCCTCTGTCTATGGGAGTTTTCAGGCAAGAATACCGGAATGGGTTGCCATTTTGTCCTCCAGGGAGAATCTTCCTGATCCAGGGATTGAACCTGTGTCTCCTGCATTACAGGTGGATTCTTTACCTACTGAGCCATCGGGGAAGCTCTTCTTACATAATAGTTTCTCAATAAACATTGCCTCAGTGTGGTGGCAGAATAATAAAAAATGTCTAAGTCCTAATCCCGAGAACCTGTGACTATGTTCTGTGATATGGCCAAGGGGACCTACAGTTCCAGATGGTAATTAGCTATGCTAGAGAGCGGACCTCAAACCAGAGAGATTATCCTGGATTATCTGAATGGGCCCCATGTGATCACAAGTGTCTTCCAATGTGGAAGACAGAGGTGGAGGAGAAGGTCCGATGCTGTGTGAAGAGGCCTCAATCCTCTTCTGCTCGCTTTGGAGACTGAGGGTCAAGGAATGTAGGGACCGCCAGAAGCCAGGAAAGGCAAAGGAATGTACTGTCCCCTAAAACTTCCAGAAGGAGCAGAGCCCTGCCAGCACCTTGATTTTAACCTCATGAGACCTGGGTTGAACTTCTAACCTATAGGACCATAAGGTAATTAATTTGTGTTGTTTTGAGTGACTAAGATTGTGGTGAACTCTCCCATTAACACTAGATGTGTATGCCCCTTGTGTATGAACCTCAGTGTAATAAGCATTTGCTGAAAGACCTACCATTTATCTCCAGTTCTATAGCAGGTATTGTGTTTATCAATGCCCCTTCCCACCTCAGGGCCTTTGCTCTTGCTGTCTTGTCTGCGTGAAAGTCTTCTTCTATCTCCTTGCTTAGCTGTCTCTGCCATACTAGGAAAAGTCTTTCAGTCCCTGAAACTTCTCCTTGGACCATTTATATCAATTGGGATGTTTAAAAAATGTATATAATTAAGCTTTTTAAAACTTTTTGCTCTGTAAAATGTAGACGCATAAAACTACGTGAAAAATGTAGTTTCAAGGTTTATTGTAAAATGAATAAGACTGACAGCACTACTCAGCTCAAGAAATAGAATGTTGCCAGCCAATCCTGATGCTCTGCAGAGGGTGCCTCCTGCCTCTTAACATTTATGTTCATCTCTTCCTTTTTTTTTGTTTTTTTGTTTTTTTTCAAATCTTCCTCCTTCTTTGCTTTATTATTTGAGTGTGTATCCTAGAATCTCATTTAGTTTTGTCTCATTTTTGATATATCTTTTAAGTTTTTGTTAATCTCTAGGTTCCTCCCTGTCTCATTTTTTCCCCTTGTGATTTATTTGTGAGCAAATTCCAATTCATTGGAAAAGACCCTGATGCTGGGAAAGATTGAAGGCAGGAGGAGAAGGAGGCAACAGAGGATGAGATGGTTGGATGGCATCACCAACTCAATGGACATGGGTTTGAGCAAACTCCAGGAGATAGTGAAGGACATGGAAGCCTAGCGTATTGCAGTCCATGGGGTCGCAAAGAGTCAAGACGCAACTTGGTGACTGAAAAACAACAAACTCTGTTTGTTCTTCAGAGTTTCCCACAGCCAAGATTTTGCTGACTGCATCCCCTTGGTGTAACTGAACATGTTCCTCTGTTCTCTGAATCTCCTATAAATCGAAAATTTGTTCTTAAGGGTTGATTGGTTTAAAGTTTGATTTTTTTTTTCATTTTTATCTATTATACGGCTTCTTCATAGGAAGTGATGACTTCTTCCCTCAAAAGGCATATAATGTCTTTGATGTTAGTGGTCTCTGACGCTCAACATTTGTTGAAAGGATTGCAAAATGATGGCATTTTGATTTTTTTCTTTGCTCATTAGCTATAACATGTCTAAAAGATAAACTTGCCCTCCATTTCTATTTAAGTTACCCACGAATACAGTTTGTATTGGAAGGGCAGGAAGACACACGTGACACATTCTTTTTAATTGCCAAATTAATGATTTGGCTCCTTAACATTCCTGTAACTGTTTGGTGTCTTTCTGTCCTCTAACATGTACCCCAGAACACCTATTAAACTTGCCCTCCATTTCTATTTAAGTTACCCACGAATACAGTTTGTATTGGAAGGGCAGGAAGACACACGTGACACATTCTTTTTAATTGCCAAATTAATGATTTGGCTCCTTAACATTCCTGTAACTGTTTGGTGTCTTTCTGTCCTCTAACATGTACCCCAGAACACCTATGACAGCAAGACCAGGATCGCTTTTAGTCACCTAGGAATCCTAAACAAAAACAGGAAATATAGGCCTATGACATGGTCAACACTTGTGAGCTATTTATTGAATGAATGGAGGAGTGATTTCTTTCTTGTCTTTTCCATTTCACTGCCCCTCAATTTATCTTAAATTCGCTTTTTGCTTCATGTAGCTAAACCACAGGTCAAAATGATTTGGATCAAAAACCTGAAATTAGTGAGGAAATACCCTCCAAGGCATCAAAAGGGGCTGCTCTACAGTGGCTCTGAAACAAAAATACTAATTTAGAGGGCTGAATGTGGACACCTTGTAAGAGCCCCAATTGGGGTTTTAAACAGCATCTACTTGATTCTTTTGCTTATCTTCTAAGCCATGGCACCTTGGGGGCTTCCTAATGAGATTCCTAAGACGATGTAACATTTTTTATGGCTAAGTATTAACTCATAATAGAGTCTGCCTTTTGAATGGTTCAAAGTGATTCCATATTAAATATTCAAATTGTCCTTGAAAATACCCCTGTGAGGGGCTGTGCTGATGAGGTACACAGGGAGTGGCAAAATTATCATTCTGTATTTGAAATGGGTCCAGGGAGGTAAAGAGACCCATGGGGGTCTCCTGGGGGGATAAAATTAGGGCTAGATAATTGTTGATATATTGGATTAGGTTTTAAGTAGCTGTAGAATTTGGAGCAGAAATGAACCTTAGAGATCATCTAACGGCACCATCTGTAGTGGTGGCTTAGTTGCTAAGTCGTTTCCGACTCTTGTGACCCCATGAACTGTTGCCGGTCAGGCTCCTCTGTCCATGGAATTTCCCAGGCAAGAATACTGGAGTGGGTTGCCACTTCCTTCCCCAGGGGATCTTCCTGACCCAGGAATCGAACCTGGGTCTCCTGCATTGCAGGTGGATTCTATATCAAATGAAGTATAAGGGAAGCTGTTATCAGTCATATATTGTCATAACAATGCTGTATGACAAACAGTGATGAATTCAGTGGCACAGGATAACAAACATTCAGTGCTCTCCTGTCTGGAGTTAGCAGCACTGTGGTCTTGGCTGGACTCATTCACATACCTAGAGATTGGTGGTTGTCAGCTGGCCGAGGCTGACTTTGGCTGGGGAGACCAGGGTGACTCAGCTTCACTCCACGTGTCTCTCATCCCCCAGGACACTAGGTTAGAGGGTAAGCAGAAACACTAAAGACTCACTTAGAGCTGACACTTCCACTCTGGCTTCATCTGTTGGCTGGGCAAG
The DNA here is from genome assembly GCA_006410675.1 of Oreotragus oreotragus. NCBI lineage: Eukaryota > Metazoa > Chordata > Mammalia > Artiodactyla > Bovidae > Oreotragus > Oreotragus oreotragus. The sequence continues at coordinate 8,495 of SJYX01009302.1, read as the reverse complement.
TCACAGGACCAGCCTGGATTCCAGGAATAGGGAAGTGGACTCTGCCTCTTAGGTGAGAGGCACTGTAAAGCTACTTGATGAAGAATATGGATTTGGGTGTGAATTGGAACAGGGATTGGATCTGTGAAGAACTGAAAGCCTTAATGCAATTAGGTTTTTCCAGTAGTCATGTACAGATGTGAGAGTTGGGCCATAAAGAAGGCTGAGGGCCAAAGAATTGATATTTTGAATTGGGGTGCTGGAGAAGACTCTTGAGAGTCCCCTGGACTGCAAGGAGATCAAACCCATCAATCCTAAAGAAAATCAATCCCGAAAACTCATTGGAAGGACTGATGCTGAAGCTGAAGCTACAATACTTTGGCCACCTGATGCAAAGAGCCAACTCAATGGAAAAGACTCTGATGCTGGGAAAGACTGAAGACAAAAGAAGGGGGCAGCAGAGGATGAGCTGGTTAGATAGCATCATCGAGTCAATGGACATGAGTCTGAGCAAACTTCTGAGAGGTATGAAGGACAGGGAAGCCTGGCGTGCTGCGGTTCATGTCTCAAAGGGTCAGATGTGACTTAGTGACTGATCAACAGCAACGAACAGTGCAATCAATGGACAACCACATTGTCTCATTTTACAGAAGAGCAGGCTGAATTTCCTGGGAGGACCAACCACTTGCCCAAAATCACTCAGAAAACTGGGGACCAGAGCCTGTGATTCTTGCCTACCATTTAGTAGTCTTTTCTTTGACCCCAAAGGCTCCCACTAAAGGTGAAAGAATGTGAAGGGAATTGACATTCATTCGGACATTCAGCAAGTAATTATCAATGTGCCTCCTTGGTGCGTGCCAAGAAATCAGAGCTCATCAAAGACTGGAGAGTACTTAGGGGCCACTTCCTGAGCTCTGAGCCTCCACCTTGCTCAGGTTCACAGGTGTGCAGTGTACAGAGCCAAATGAATGACCCCATTCCCTGGGGACAAATCTTCTGTCCTGGCCACTTGCCTTCACTGCATTCCAAGTGGGAGATACTGCTGTCTGGCAAGACTGGGACCAGTGAAATTAGGGACAAGAAAAGAGAAGGCTTCTATTTGGTTTCTCCTCTTTCTGGTCTTTTTTTCTTGTGGTAATCTGCACCCTCTCCCACCCTCTTTGCAAAAAAACTCTTAGAAAAGGTCAAGAGAGTATCAGTCACTTATACCTGAGTATGAATTTTCATCAAAGCATCAGTTCTCCCATTCATCCAAAGGCTTGCTTCTGGATTATGGAATTCCAGGCAGGTGGAGAACTAGGTTCTCATCTGTCCGTCATTTGTATCCTCGCCACAGGAGGTTTTCTGTCCAACTGGGGTGGGCAACTACCTCTGACGTGTAGAGTAACATCCCTCATTTTTTTGCTTTGAATGGAAAGGTCACTCAGTATCTCAGGAATGATACCCCTTCTCTATCATCAGACAGGTGGTTTTAGCAAAAGTGGGTTTTGTGCCAGAGTTTCTCTCTGACTCTAGGGGAAAATAACAGTCATTTTGGGGCTCTGTTTCATCTCAAAGGAAAACAACTTACTAATTAGGGTAAGAGTCTTTACAAAAATATGTTTTCGATTCCACTGATGGTCAGTTACAAGCGATAACACTGTTAAATGTAGTGCCTAATAAATCTGGAAAAACTACCCAATAAATGTAAGTAATAACAATGATTAACAATAAATTAAATGCAGAGAACCAGGAATGTACCACATTATTTTTAACTAGGTTGGGCCATCGGGTTCTGATTATTCAGTTTGTCCTGTGCACCTGGAGTTTATTAGACTGTAATACAAACTAAACGGTCCCTCAGAGAGGCCACTGAAAGGACTTAGTATAAAACAATATACAAGTTTAATAGTGGTAACTGACCTTGCTTTCTTTTACAAAAACATATCTTTGTAACTTGAGTCCCAAGGAAATGTAATGCTTTTTACCTAATCCTGATTGTTAATTTTCCTTTTACTTAATGTAGAAGGTTTCGTTTGTTTCAGGAGATAGGAAGATACAATTTATACTCAATAATTCTTCCTGCTCTGGAAAGGGATCCAAAAAGGCTAAATATTTCTTCCTTTCAGCCGTGTCTATTACAAGAAGAGGGGAAAACAGGCCAGCAGCACCCTGGCTATTAATGGCAGCTGGTTAAAACCCACATTTTAAAATAGCCAAATGAAATGGGTCCATGTGTTTATAATCAAGGTGCATTTGACTAATTTTCCCTAAATCTTTAAATATTACTCATTCTCAAATGCCAGAAAATTGGGCTCTTTGTCAGTGGAGGACAGGAAGGCAATGCCAGGCTCTCTGATGGAGGAACTTTTCTTTTAATTTCCCTCTGTGCTTATCTTTCAGATGCTACTGTATTTTTATGATGAAATCCTCCAAATGGAGAGAATCTCTGTGGGTACATGCCTTTCTCATTCTGAACGTTTTTCTAGTACTTTCTTCATGTTTTCTAGAAAAAGGCTGTTTTTACTGCCTTCTAGCTGAGGTTTCCATTCCACACGCTAGTCCCCAAACTGAATACATCTGCAACAAAAAGAATCTTAACTAGAGTCAACCCCCGTAAATGTCTGAAACTTGAGGTGCCCCCAGCAAACATGAGGTCTGGCAAATACAGTCCATAAAACCCTGCCTTAAAATAATTAAATGAAATGGTCACCAGGGAGGGCAAGAATGGCATTACCCAAGGGCATCGACAGAACACGACACTATTTTCTTTAACTCGCTAATCAATAGGGTCCGCCTCAGACCTACCGCACCCCTTTGGTGGAGCCCCAAACCTCACATCTCACAGTCTTCCTTTTGTAACCAAAACCGTTTCTGTTCAGAAGCTGGTCTTTATCTCAACGAGACCGAGTGAGTTCAACTTACATTCAAAAGAGGAATTCTGCTCCAAAGGGAGGTGGGCTTGACTCTCTAATCAGGAGGCTCAGGTCAAGAGAAAGGTGGATTGATTTCTCCACCTGTGCTCCAAAGGAGCATCGTGTAACTCAGCCTGGCTCTCTCGACTGGGTGGGGAGGGAGAGCAGCGCGGGGCGGGTGGGAAGAGAGATGGAGTTTCTAGAAGCTGCAGGAATCTCCTCAGAACAGCACGACTGGTAATCCCAGGAAGGAGCTGAGACCAGGGTGTGCTTCCTCAGGATGACCTCTGCCCTCTCTTAAATGGGTTAATAAAACGAGAGCTGCCCTTGCCTTGGGATTGCTTGAGCTCAGCTGGAGGCTGACGCGTACTTCCCCACTAAAGCCGCGCACAGACTGTGGCGCATGCGCGTTAACCCCGCCACATGTACTTCCCCACTAAAGCCACGCAGAGACTGTGGCGCATGCGCGTTAACCCCGACGCGCGTACTTCCACACTAAAGCCACGCAGAGACTGTGGCGCATGCGCGTTAACCCTGACACGCGCCATCCCAGTGGTTCTGCCTGAGTTCCCTACCCTGTTTTGGAGCCAGCAAGGAGACAGCCAGTTGGGGCGACTGTGAAAAGCCACCACCCGGCCTGCTGACTGATGGCTGCACCGTCCCTCCGGATCCACCACCGGGTCTGTGCTGAGCCCACATTGTGTGGGCTGCTCCCAGACGTTGACCGAGGGCGGGTTCCCTTGGTGACCCGTTTCCGAGAGATCCAAGGCTCTTCTCACAGGCAACTCTGCTTCAAGCAGTCCCCCGTCAGCCTGGCCAAACCCTCCTCAGAACCGTGCCCCCGAGATTCTTCCCACCCAGGCTTTCCTCCCTCCCTGTCTTCCTCCTCAGGGTTCAGGCTGGCATTGCTGTCTGAAGGCTCCCCATTCTCCTCAGAGGCATTGCCCTCACTTGCCCTCCCAGGACTAATGTCAGTTTCTCAGCGGATCCAAAATAATATACCAGTCAGTGTAGCAACAGCCATCACCATAGCTGACAGGGCTCCAGACTTAACTTTTCATTTGTTCTGGGTGCTACCACAGCCTTGCCAGGCAGCCTGAGAGTCTAAGAAGGAAGAAGTGATTCTCTTTTCGAGCTGGTTTCTCCGAAGGGAGATCCCACCCAGCTCCCTGACTTGACTTGCTTGGTCTTCCTGGGCACCTCTGGTCATTAGCCCCACTTCCTCCCTGCTGCTCTGAAGCCGGCTTCTGGCTCAGTTCCTGCCATCACCATTTGTCCAAATGGGGTCCCCTTTGCTTATATTAGAGGGGTTCCTAGCAGCATCCTGGTTCTATATTTCTCAGGCTCCACACTGTCCCTCTCAGGATGGACCTCTCCTCAGTGTCCCTGAGTCTAACTAGGATCTCTGCCACCTGTCTCAGAGTTGGGGATGGTTACAGTTCTGAGCACTGATGCAGACAGGATTGGGAGCCACATGGAACATATTCACCCACAGCTCCATAACTGAACTGCTGTGTGATTTTGACAAGTTACTTAACCTCTCTGAGCTTCAGTTCTCTTGTTTGTATCAATAAAATAGGGATGATAGTACAAATTTGTACAGTTCTTGTAAGGATCAAAGGAGGTATTTAATGCAAAGCACTTAACGCATGAAAGTGAAAGTGTTAGTTGCTCAGTCCTGTCTGACTCTGTGCAACCCCATGGACTGTAGCCTCCCTGACCCGTCTGTCCATGGAATTATCCAGGCAAGACTACTGGAGAGGGTAGCCACTCCCTTCTCCAGGGGATCTTCCTGACCCAGGGATCAAACCTGGGTCTCCTGCAATGCAGGCAGATTCTTTATCGTCTGACCCACCAGAGAAGCCCATAGCCTAACACATATAAATGCTTAATAAATAGTAGCTATTTCTTGTGGATGGAACCATTATGCTGCTGCTGCTAAGTCGCTTCAGTCGTGTCCGACTCTGAGCAACCCCATAGATGGCAGCCCATGAGGCTCTGCCGTCCCTGGGATTCTCCAGGCACAACACTGGAGTGGGTTGCCATTTCCTTCTCCAATGCATGAAATCAAAAAGTGAAAGTGAAGTCGCTCAGTCGTGTCCGACTCTTAGCAGCTCCATGGACTGCNTCCGACTCTGAGCAACCCCATAGATGGCAGCCCATGAGGCTCTGCCGTCCCTGGGATTCTCCAGGCACAACACTGGAGTGGGTTGCCATTTCCTTCTCCAATGCATGAAATCAAAAAGTGAAAGTGAAGTCGCTCAGTCGTGTCCGACTCTTAGCAGCTCCATGGACTGCAGCCCCCCAGGCTCCTCCGTCCATGGGATTTTCTGGGCAAGAGTGCTGGAGTGGGGTGCCATTGCCTTCTCCGTTATAGAACTACCATATTACGCAACCAGCACCTCCAGGGATCAAAGTTTGGAGTCCGGGTCATGATTTCCACTAGTTTCATTGCCTGATTTTCTTGGAAAACAAATCAGAGAGGTTGGATACTAAATGGAATATTAACAAGCATCTCCATGTTTAGGATAAAAATTTCTTCCCTAGGACTTGGGGGTTTAAGGGATTAACCTCTCCATTTAAATCCTTAGCAGTTTGAATATTACCTTCAGTTTCCACTGCTCTGGAACTCCTCTCAAAGAGTGAGGGATGGCAACGCATAGTAGCTTGCTTCCAGGAAGAACTGGAGACGTCTTTGTGGTCCTTTGAAGAAAAAGAAAGTGGCATTCCCAGGCTCTTCTCTCCCTTACTTTTTGGAGATGAAAGCCAGATTCTTTACAAATAAGAATGTTTATTAAAGAGAGTCACTTTCACTCACCAGATTTTGTGGGGAATCACATTTATTCCTTTAGAAATATGCTAAGCTTCCCAGGCAAAGAAGGCAGATGCTTGCTGAAAAAGACATAGAACGTCCTTCAGACTTGGCTGTTCCCCCGAGTTTCTCAGACACAGTACAGTTTCATGTTGTAACCATTATTTCATGGATCTTACAGCCAATAAAATAATCACAGAGAGATGATTCGGTCTCGGTTAAGTCAGTAAAGACTTTGTGCCATAAGCGATGGAGGAAACACACTCCAAGTTTCATTTTGAGTGACACTGGATGAGAACCTGGTCCAGGGCTTGGAGCTGAGGTATCTAGCTGTCCTTTCATCACGCATCCAGAAAGTCAGTTACAAGTTTCTCCGGCTCATCTGCGCATTCTTGAGCCTGCCTCTAACGTTTTATTTCTAATTCCCCTGATGGCTTCAGTGAAAGTTCCAGGCAGAGATTGATTGCAGGGCGTGACCCAAATTTGTAACTGGCCACAAAACGCTGTAAAACAAAGTTCACTGAATACCTTCCAGCTGATTGTAAGTAATTTTCAAAAAAGATCTGGATATGTTTTTCGTCTTCTTTTTTTTCTTCTTTCCACATAAAATATTTGAGAAGAAGGGCTTTTTGCCAAACTCTGGGTTTTGTAACATCATCTGTAAAGCATGCTACATAACAAAATGGATTGCACAGAATTGCCGGTGGGTCGACAGCTCTGCCTAGCTATTTGGTTTTTGCTTGCCAAGGTATCACTATTAATAGAGAATAGGAACAAGGAGTAGGTGTGGTGACAAGGCAGGCCAGAGACATGGGTTCAAGAAGGTCTTGGAAGATTTCTTACTCTCCCTATGAGACATTTTTCTTATTTGCAAACTGCAAAAGAACATTTGTCAAGCTGCATCTTTGCAGAACCATTCAACTTGTTCCTGAATATGGGGTTATGTGCCTGCAAAGTTGCTTCAGTCATGTCCGACTCTGCAATCCCTATGGACTGTAGCCCTCCAGTCTCCTCTGTCCATGGGATTCTCCAGGCAAGAATTTTGGAGTGAGTTGCCATACATCCTCCAGGGGATCTTTCCAGTCCAGGAATCAAACCCGTGTCTCTTACGTCCCCTGCATTGGCAGGTGGGTTCTTTACTATTAGCACCCCCTGGGATAAAAAAGGGCTTTCCCAGATCTGCAAAATATCATTAAATTACTTGAAAGGAGCTTCTCAGCCTCAAGCTTTTTCCCACACATTTTTCTTATAGCTTTGACATCTCTACTTGCTACAAACACACAAGCATTGAAAGTGCTAATAAATCAAAATTAAGAAATTCAGAAGCTTGGTTTTGAAGAAAGTATTTGTTCATTTTACCATGGTGTCCTGAATACATATCGTTTAGTCATATTCTTGTCAGTGAGATAGTTCCTGGCTCATACTATGGAATGAAATATATCAGAATGTATTTGCTTGAGCATTCAGCCACATCTGGGCCTGTTGGGAGGCTGTGGGCAGTTCCTACCCAAGGTCTGTTTTGTGAGGAATTGTGGAGCTGCCTGGTTACATGCTCGTCCTAGGAAAGAGAGAGTAGGAGCCGCAGTTTGGAGCCATTGGGCCAGTGCTGGGGAATGGGTGGGGTTTTCTTATCTAGATAGTCTTTTCATTCCACCTCCAAAATCTTATCCTAGTTTTTCAGGCATGGAGACTCTGTGGATGCTAACATAGAAAAGGCACCAAACAGCCAAGACCCCAGTGGCATTGATGTTGAGGGGGTCCAGGAATCTCAGCAGAATGGGTCTTCGGCACCATTGGCATTGCCTCCTGCTCCAGCAGGGTTGCTGCAGACTAGGGTTATCTTCCGGGGAAGGCAATGGTACCCCACCCCAGTACTCTTGCCTGGAAAATCCAATGGACGGAGTAGCCTGGTGGGCTGTAGTCCATGGGGTCGCTAACAGTCGGACAGACTGAGCGACTTCACTTTCACTTTTCTCTTTCATGCATTGGAGAAGGAAATGGCAACCCACTCCAGTGTTCTTGCCTGGAGAATCCCAGGGACGGGGGAGCCTGGTGGGCTGTCGTCTATGGGGTCACACAGAGTTGGACATGACTGAAGTGACTCAGCAGCAGCAGCAGCAGCAGGGTTATCTTCAGTGGGCAGTGACTCTGCCAATCAGTCAGATTCCGTCAGGATCTGAGATAACAACAAAGGACTGTGAACATCAGAGTTCACCCTGATGACATCCGTAGCAACCAGCACCATGATGACATCCGTAGGAGCCAGCAGAAGTGTTGATGCAATAGGGCACTGGCAGGGCAGCCTTGAGGGGAAAACGAACTAACCCACTGAGATGTGGCCTGTGCAAGGGCTTGGAGAAGTAGCTACCCTATCCTGTAGACCAGAGGGAACCCTTGAGAGATTTTGAAAGAGAGACTCTTGGTCAAATTTGGTCTTCCAGGTGATGCTCTGGTTCGGCATAGCCAGGTTAAATAGAGTGTCAGAGGAGGTTGGAGGAAGGGAGAGCAATTGCAAGGCTATTTAAATCATCAACTTCAGACATTCATACTGGAATCTAAGCAAGCCTGAGGTTTAGAGGCACCACAGAAAAACCGAGTGAGCACCATGTCCAGTTGAAGGGGGTAACTGCAAAGCTTTCAGATGGGAAAAACTGTACTATTTAACTTCTAATACTAAAGAACCAGGACATGTGCACTGCATAAAATCAGATGAGTAAAGATAAAGAGATGAAGAAAACGTGTTGGACAACAAGGAGATCCAACCAGTCCATCCTAAAGGAAATCAGTCCTGAATATTCATTGGAAGGACT